>JAWMRA010000041.1:42593899-42630893 GCA_035584735.1 Pseudotriccus pelzelni | reverse complement strand
GGGATGTTTCTGTAAATACATAGTGCTTTTGCTTAATTAGAATTGTTGTAGATGTAGTTGTTTAGTTTTTACTTTTGCTAGTAATGAATCCCAATATTATTTTCTCCCCAATCAAATCTCTTTGTCTGCATAAACCTTCTCTCACCTTAGAGCAATTTGTGGGGGGTGTGGTAAAAAAAATTGTCCCTAGGCAAACCCTTGACAGGGTGATTTCTTTATTTGGTTACTTCTCCATAGGGGAGCTACTTGGGCCTCAGAAGGCATTTAAGACCCTTGCAAATATTTGCAGGAAGCAAACTTAAACTCAGAAATTTGCTGGCAACAATACGTGGCTGTAGCTGGTGGAGTGGTCAGAGCCAAGTTCAGATGTATAGGTGAAGAGGAAGACTTGAAATCAATGGGCAGCTCGATTTGCATATCTGAACCACGGCTGGCTAATGGGGCACTCTGTGAAAATGCTTCTACTACACAGAACTTGAGCCAGGGTTGGGAATTCACCACTGAGCATGTGTTCCTGGTGAGTGGTAAATGGCTTTGACACAAATTACCACAAAATGCCGCTTGAGGCGTGGGAGTGAGGGTGCATGGGCTCTTTCAGGGAGCCTTTCTCTCTAATGCAGACTGTGAAGGTCATCAGACTCAGTTCTCCACCTGCCTGCATTGATAGCCAGTGCCCTTCACAGACAGCTGGCAGGACATATGGGTACAGCTGAACTTTTTTTAGGCTTTGTGCTTGTCAGGCCAATCCCACAAGTTTCTGTGGCAGCACAGGCTAATGCCATTGCTGATGATGTCAAGAATGTCAGTATATATCACCAGTGGAAGAAGAGAGCAGTGAAATGGTTGCTCTACTTTCCACAAGAGTAACGGGTAGATCCTTGTAATGTGTGAGTATTATGCATATATGTGCTGGACCTGAGGTTCATGTGCCTGAAGTGAAACAGCACCTTTACAGCTGCAATAATCACAGGAATTGTGAGAAATGCCATTAATAATCTTAGTACAGCTGGACACCACACTTTTCCAGAACCCAGTGATGACAACTGGAATGTCATAGACAGTGCCAAGTTGTGGAATATCTTCAAAATTTCAGTAACAGAAGAAGGTACTTGACAATACTGAACTGCTCATCTATTCCCATACAGGTCTGGCATACCAAATACCTGAAGGGTGATACTGATTTCTGAAACAGACTGAGCCAAGAAAAAGAGGTGCTGCTGCTCCGTACCCCATACCAACTCCTGGAGAAAAGCCATGTGAACAGATTCCTAAAAATTGTACCTGGAAAATAACAGCCCACTGTTGACATGGCAACAGGCAAACTTAGGGTACTAGGAAGATACAACAGAGCTGATTGGAACAGCAGGAGTCCTCAGTCTTCATGTTAGGGCCCTAAGAACTTGCAGATAAGTGGTTGGAGCTACTACCCATTGTGAGATTGCATCCCTGAGAGACAACAGTGGGCTTGCACCATGGAGAACACTCGTGTGGTCCTCCCATGTGGTGGCCTGCAGCACTGAGGCTGCATAATGCTAATATGAATGGGGTTAATGACAGAATGGGCCTCTCTGGAAACTGTGACTAGGACAGCTTCATAAGTAATTCAGACATGGTAGTATAACTTCACTATATTTAGAAGTAAATCCACTGGAATATGTTGAAAATGTTTGCTAACTCTAGAACAGGCACATGCTACATCTCATATGGCTCAAAGTCAACGTGCAGGTAAGGACGTTTGACATGTTAAAGAATTGGAAAAATGCATTTTATTGAAGACTTGCTGTGGGTTTTGCTGTAAATATCTTTCTGCATTCAAAATTTAATTAAAAGCAGCTTGATATATCCATCATTACAGACTAAAAAATCTACATGTAAACAAATAGTTTTCATTTCAAACAAACGGTGCTGTTACAGCACTTTAAAAGGTAGGGGGTCTCAATGTAAGCATCTACAATTTTTTTTTTTTTTTTTTTTTTAATGTAGGTACTCATCTAATACTTTTCAAAGCAGTCCAAATCCTGTGCTGCTCTACAGCATTACTTAATCATTTCTGTAACCAATGAATCGAAAGAGCATAATGGAGAATGGCTTCCGGGTGAGACAAGTGCACTAAGTCCATTGTTGTATTTCTGTAAGATTAATTAGTCTGATGTAGATTAGGGCATTCATTTTGAAATGATATTGAATATTTTCAGATCTTGATGTTAATTGCTTTCAAGTAAGTTTTCTTGTTTTGATTTTCTTCTAAGAATTCTTGTCCTAATGGGATGTCCAAAAACCCTTTGTATTTTAAAAGCCTGGAAATTTCTCACATTTGCGTATTTGAAATTACAGAATTAAAAAGGAATTAGGTAAGAAATTGCTCACTTTCCTCCATTTGAATACCTCTTCTGGACTTGGAACGACCAGGTGTTTTTGAATACTGGTCTGTCATACCTACAGCACCAACCATCTCTTCATTTTGGGCCAATGCCATGAAGTGGGGGCTGATATCTGTTGACTTGATCACAGTTCACATGAAGGCAGTCTTGATTAGTGCCCAGCACTGCACCATCTTGAGTGAATTATCAATGTGCTGGTGCTTTAATCCCATGACTTGTAAACTGTTCTGTTCTTTTTCTCTGTGGCTGAAGAGTCCAGCCTTTCTGTGACATATTCTTTCTGTTTCTAGTACACAAGCTTTTGGTCCAGCTTATTTCCACTGATTAGAAACAGTTGTCAGAATAATATTCAGGAGGGGCTGCAGTTTAATGCAGTATCACTACAGTGCATATAGATTCATTAAAAGAAATAAATGAATGAATAAATAATAGCTCCCAGCTCCACACAAAAGAGTTGTTTGTATCACTGTACTGTGTCACATCAACACAGAAAATGCTTTTTCCTGTCACAATATTCATCAGTATACCACCCAGGGTTCATAAAGAGCAATTTAGAGATAATGGAAAAAATACAGGACACAACATGTTTCTGGCTGATAATATTGATTCCAGGTGTTCTGAGAGAAAATTAATTCATTCATATGTTCCAGCTATAACACTGCTTACCCCTTTTATAGATGCCAGTTGAAACAGTTTCTAATGTTCTATGGACCCCAAATCAGAGATCAAAACTAATTACAAAAATTAAGCTAATTGTTTAAGAGCTTGCAGCAGAGTGCAGATTAGAGACACCAGCAGCTGCACAATGCCATCTGAATCTTTTCTCACATGTGGAGCTTATGAGAGGAATGATACTCATCTGAGAATTAATATATTCAACAGATATGGTCTTAAATTTTTTCCAGGGTATAGTAATTATACTCTTGGAGCCTAGATAAGTCTCAACCATGATGTCCTCCCATTTTGTTAAACCTGCAAATAACATCTGTCAGATGCAAAACATTTCAATTTATTTCAATTGGTACATTAACCAAACAACCGGTTAGTAGGACAGCTGAATTATTCATTACAAATACTGTCTTGTTAGTCCACAGATCTTCACGTCGGTGGCTCGATTTACATCTGAGCAAAAAAAACCAAAAAACAATTTGCCAAGCAGTTCACTTGTGGCCAAATCCAAACTTATGACATGCTTGTGAATTACTGCTTTTCACTAAGGCACTTTGCCATGTCCCTTTGTCATGGCTTTTCATCGTGTAATATGTGTCATCTCCCGCTGTGTGATGTTACCTTTGTTGCCTGAGTAACCAATATTGTCAAGTGTGAGAGCATCCATAGAGATGTTGAACAATGAATATTGCCCACTGGAGATAAGTCCTTGGAAGAAACTGTATTTCTGGTGAGTAAAAGAAAAATTTCAAGGCTACCACATACGCTGTTGAAAAATTTCCATGTTATTTCAGTGTTCTAGAAAATTAACTAATCATCTGCAGAAGACCAAAGGTTTAATCACCTCTGATTATAAAAACAGTGCAATGCAAGAGACATCTCCATGTCTGGAGTCAGGACCATCACTACCAACTTTCTTGACAAAAACACTGAATATGTACTAGGCAGGAAAAACCAAGGATGCCCTTGTACTGTCCACAGTGCTGATAAGGCAGAGTGCTCCTCCTTTAAACCTCATTTAGAATTACAGTCATAACTGAAAAGGCAAATGTTCTAGCACAAAGCTCACTTGGATTTTCCAATATTAATCTGCTTTTGTGCTTAAAGAAGAATTGTTTTTCATCTACAGCTTGTAGTCCTTCTTAGAAAGGAAGGATGATTTTGCTTAATATTCATAACAAAGGCATGGTGTTCCTTGATGAATCAGATTTTGGATGTGAATAAAAGCAATTTAGGATTTGCACAAGCAGTCAGTCTTTATGCTCATATTTACTAATCCTGGCCTTAAAAGGAATGGCTGACAATGACATACCAGGTGGCAAATCTGAATTTCCATAGTTTTCTACATGGGATAAAAGTTAGTGAGTTTGTTCTGCCAGAGCTTTTTAGGTGTTCTTCTTGTTTATTTTTAGATTATTCACATAGTGATTCCCTTGTGAGACATAATTCTAATTTAAACTTATTCTTGTTTTAATTTTACTATAAGACTATTTTGGAGCTAATTCAGAGCTGATTAGGTTGCTCTGTGAATATAGCAAATAAACTCCATTGCAGGGAAAAAAATAAGCTAGTTTTAATCTACAAAACCCTGTAGTCCAGCTGTCCTGTATCTTTTTTTTTTTTTTATGTTAGGCTTCATCTGACAAGACATTTCTGTGTCTTTGTCCTGTGCAGCTGAGCACTATCAGTACGTACTGTGCATCCCACTAGCAGGAGGGTGGAACTGTACACATTTCTTGAAAATTTCCTCTCTTCATATCGGATTCATTCCCCAGGTCCCTTTCAGCGGCACTGCTTTCCAGCATCTCATTCCCTAGTCTGTATGTACAGCCAGGGTTGCCCCATTCCAGGGGCAGAATCCCGCACTTTCCTTGCTTGAACTTTGCATGGTTGGTGATTGCTCAGTCCTCCAACTTGTCAAGGTCTCTCTGCAGGGTCTCCCTGCATTTGAGGGCTTCAACAGCTCCTCTGAGCTTTGTGTCATCTGCAAACTTCCTTAGTATCCAGTCCTGCATCCAAGTCATTTATGAAGATGTTGAAGAGCACAGGGCCCAAGATGGAGCCCTGTGGAACCCCACTAGTGACAAGTCACCAGTCTGATGTCACCCCATTCACTATTATCCTCTGTGCTCAACCCATGAGCCAATTGCTCTCCCACCACATGATGTGTTTATCCAGCCATGAGCTGGACATTTTGTCCAGATTGATCCTGTGAGAAGACAGCATGGAAAGAGTCACTGAAATCCAAAATGGTTGCATCGACTGGCTTTCCTTGATCAAGTATGTGGGTTACTTTGTCCTGAAAGAAAATCAGTTTTGATGGTTTTTGTCAGTTTTGACAAAATTTTTGTCAGAAAAGATTTTTGTCAGTTTTGTCAATCTTGAAAGCCAGTTTTGACTTTCCTCTCATGAAACCGTGATGGTTGTGACTGATGACTACGTTGCCCCTCAGGTGTTTTTCAATACTTCCCAGAATAATCTTCTCCATAACTTTACCAGGCACTGAAGTGAGACTGACAGGACTGTAGTTTCCAGGGTCCTCCTTGCCTTTTTGAAAATCAGGAGAGCATTTGCCAGCTTCCAGTCAGCTGGGACCTCTCAGGATTCCAAGACTGCTCAAAAATCGTCAAGAGAGATTTTGCAGTGACATCAGGCAGCTCTTTGTGGCTTCTTGGATGAACCCCATGAGAGAGATTTTGCAATGACATCAGCCAGCTCTTTGTGGATCCTTGGATGCATCCCATCAGAGCCCACAGATTTTCAGGGATCCAGCTGGAGCAGCAGATGCTGTACAATTTCAGGATCAACTAGGAGTTGATCAGTCTTGCAGTCATGGTTGTCCACCTCAGGGCACTGAGACCCACTTGGTCCATCATCTGTGTTGAAGACAGGGTCAAAGTAAGCATTAAAGACCTCTGTCTTGTCTCTGTCCCTGTTTGTGAGGTGACCATCCCCATCTTGTCATGGGCCACTGATATTTCAATACTCTCTATTGCTATTAATATATTTGAAAGAACTCCATTTTCTTGTCCCCCACATTTCTGACCAGCTTCAACTCCAGCTGAGCTTTGGCCACACTAATTTTGTCCCTACAGCAGGAAGCAGCATCTCTGAATTCTTCCCATGTCACTTGATCTTGCTTCCACTGGATATACCCTTTCCCCTTCCAAGCTAGTTTAAAGCTTTATCAATGAGCCCTGCTAGCTTCTGTGCTAGAACTCCTTTTCCCCTCTGAGATAGATGGATCCAGTCAGGTGTAAGTAGACCAGGTGCTGAATAGATCATTCCATGGTCAAAATCCAAAATTTTTTCCAATTACTCCAACTTCAGAGCCACTCATTGACATGATGGATCTGCTTTGCCTGTTCCTATCAATATTATTCCTTGTTACCAGAAGAATTGAGAAAATCACTACCTGTGCTCCTGATCCCTCTACCAATTGTCCCAGGGCCCTGAATTCTCTTCTGATTGCCCTCAAACTTCTCTTTGTTATTTTGTTGCTGTCTGTTGGGAGTCAGGAACACAACTATCCCAAATAATAAACACAACAATGTAAATAAGAGTCACCCTTCAGACTTTCCACTGATTAATCTATGAAAATGGGGAGGAGGCAGGCATTCCAGCTGACAGAGGAAAGTGTACTGCAGCCACTAACATCTCAGCCAGGAGAGTTGAAGCTGTTGGGGTTGACAACAATAGTGTCTTGACTACTTGTACAGTTTATGAAGACAGCTGCAAGTCCCAGTGTAGCAAGTCTGGCAAGTGCAGAATCCATAAGATACATGGAGAACATGCTCTGTCTTCTTTGTACCTGCCGAGAACCAAGCTCCACAATTTTTCAGCAAAATAAATGCAACATCAAGGGCTGAGAACAGGGCATCAGCATCCTCCACAGCTCTATCTATTTAAAGGCTAGGCTTGAAGTTTAAGGAAACTGCTTTGCCTTTCTACAGCTGGTGAAAAAGATGACACCTCCAGAGAGCACTTAATTCTGCTTACTTTAGACATACTGTAGGAAGCTGGATTGTCCTCCAGAGGTTAGTCTCCCTCCACTGAGCACAGAAAGAGCTTCAGTAACTACTTTACACAGGGTGTCTAACTTCTAAATTGCTGCAGTTAGTAAGCTGAATCCCACTTCAGTTCTGCAACTTCAGAAAGGTGGGGAGCTGGCTTGAATGATCATTTGGTAGTTATTTTGGCAGTGTTGTGCTGAGCAGATGTTTCTATTGAGCTGTCCACTATGACTCCAGAACTTCTCCCGAGTGCTTGCTGTTAATATAGAAGTCACTCATGTGTAAGTAGTTTAGAGTGTTCCTCCCAAAAGCCCATTGCATTTATATTGAATTTTATCTGTCTAAACTAATACATATATGCCTTCCTTTCTCCAGATGATTGTGAAAATAGTATAATGTAGTAATATGAGTCTGAGCCTTTATGTTTTTAAGAAATTTATGTATGCTTGCGTATATGGGAAATTTTCTTGACTCAAATTTTAACTGTATATGCAAATAATAATAGAAATGTAGATTGAGATGATGAAATTGATAGAGTCTCAATTAAACACCTAACAGTCTGCCTCAGGAATTCTGAAGAATGACATCTCCTATAATTTAATAGTATCATTTCAAAGTAGGTAAACACACCTTATGTTCGTCATCAGACCTCAAATAAATATTACCAAGAGACATAAAACAGGGCCAGATGGAGCACAAGCCCAGTAGGCAGTTATCAAATAAATGAATTAACATTCAAATTAAAATAATTAAAATTCTGATCACATACAAATATTGAGTTGTTAGATCTAAGCTTTGTTTGGAAATACAGCATTTGCCCATATTGATGGTTGGAAGAATTAGGGCAACTATTGACTTGAAAGCTCAGGGTCTATTAAACACATCATGCTGAATTCCACCCTTTTGTTTGCTGACACATCTGAGGAACATTTGGTTAATGGTTTGGTCTTGATAATATACTTAGTGTAATCTCTTCCACAATGTGATTAACTGTACTGGAAATGCAGATGAAAACGTGCATTCAGTGTTTTGCAAAGAGTCGCAGGTGGGAAGCATTACCCTTAATATTTGTAGCTATCTAGACACAAAAAGAGATAATCCATAGTCAGTAGCAGACTACCAAGGCTTCTTATGCTACATGTAATGATCACACAGGTCATTATGTAATGATATATGTAATATAATATATGTAATATATGTAATGATCAAACAGATTTCAGAATAAAAACTAATTGCCTCATCATGCAATCCAGAGACAATAACAATCCCTAATAATTAAGAAAGGGGAGCAACAACTCATTTTACAATACTTAACATGAAGGGTTGGAGGATATAATTACCAAGAATTCTCACTTTGGTTCAGTCAATAATAGAGGGCAAGAGTAAGAGTAAGAGTAAGAGTAACCTGATTCTTCAAAGAGATGTGTACGCATAAATACTCCCATGCACACAGACACACACAACCCATTCTGAACGGCATAATTGAAATCAATTGGTCTACTCACAGGGTCTATGACTTATTTACTCTGTGGTTTCTCTAAAATGGTCTTGTAGTGAGGTTGGTCTAAAAGTAGTCATCAAATGCATTTACATTCATTACAATGATGTAAAATGCCTCAGTTTAGCTAGGAATAAGGCCCAGGCTGCATTAAGTTAAATACATACATAAATCTTTGGACAATCAGAGTTTAAGGGCAGAAGGTGGTGCTTTCAGATGAAGTCATTTGATATAAGCAGTTAGAATAATTCATGTTATGAAACAAAAATGAATAAGGTGAGAAACATATGTTTAAGAGAAATTGCTCTTGAAAAAAACCAACCAAACAAGCTCATTACTTTCTGTTTATATTTCTCCTGCACCCTTACCTACTTCATTCTTTGGTAAGTACATGTTTATGACAAGGAAAATGAAAGTATGTTATTCTCTTTGCTTTGTATTACAAATCCCTAATTTCATAGACAGGAAAGCTTCCTCTTCTCTTACTCCTCTCCAACAGGACACATCTTCTGAGCAGGAAAATGGAAGCCAAATTTACTTGCCATTGAATTTCTTATGGACTTCCCATGCACCTGTCTCAGCAGAGAACCACTGATGAGACATGAGGATGGAGTTTTGGAAAACAATCACATCTCCTCTCATATGGAGAGCACACATGAATTAATGCATCTGCCAAAGGCATAGATTGAATACATTTGTCTTCTATCAGTCACAAGTTATTAATCATGAACAGACTGGTCTCAATTTGGCCTGTTAGACAGTGGTTTAAGTTGCTGGCTTTTTCTTCCTTTCCCTCACCATTTTCTTACAAAAACAACCAGATATGGCACAACTGAAAGTGCTATACCTATACTGGTAGAACTGAAGTAATGCAGAAACCCTTTCCAGCCTGAGCAGTGTTACAGTGTAATCAAGGGAACACCATTATATGTGTGTTTACATGCTTATCACTAAAAGAGATTGCTATGCTGGAAGGGGAATAAATAACAGAGTAAGCATATTTATGTGACCATCCTCTTCAGGTTATATTAGTTAAAATACCAGTATATGAGCATATAGGGAAATAAAGCTTATAGGGTTAGGTAGTTCAATACATTGATATAATAAACTCTCGATATGCCATAGCTGTCACAATTGCAAAGAAATATGCATCAGCTTAAACTACTTCTGTTGAAAATCAAATTTCACTTCTCAAGAGGACTGGTTAAGCATATGTACATGGCCAGTCAGTGCAGCTCATGAAAAGTGGCTTCTGAGTATATTATGGGAGCTAGGTTGTTAAAAACACTCAATTGCATGTCTCTATATTTCATTAGAATTTCATGGGAACTGTCAATGCCAGCTTTTTGCTTCTGTTCCAGTTATGAAGAAAACTTTGCCAGTGTACTTTGTAGCTAACCAGCATGAGACTTTCAAGTTTTCAGATTACCAGAATCAACATCTCCAGGTAGTGTAGACAGCACTGTTAGCAGATGAAAGCTCAGATGCTTAGTGGTGGCTGTTTAAATACATTATTTATTAATTTTGCTCACAATCGTGGAGCAATTATCATATCTGTAAGGTTTGCACAAAGTACTCTTCCAGCATTTTTTTGTATCTTAACTGGGTATTTTCCAGGGAATTCAATTCCACAGTAACAGCAATGCCCAACCCAAAAGGACACCTAAGCCACAACGAGAAGAGCTGAGATAGATGAGTACAAATGGCCAGATTTCAACTATGGACTTATATCTTTAGATCCTAGAAAACTAGCATAGATCACAATCAGTGCATCTATCTAATCTATCACAACCAATGTTACACAAAGATGAGTAAGGGACTAGAGTATCTGACATATGACTGGAAGCTGAGAGAGCTGAGACTGTTCAGCCTGGAGGATCTTGTGTGCCTAAATACCAGTGTGCATAAATACCTGATGGGAAGAGCAAAGAAGATGGAGTTAAATTTTCATTGGTGACCTCTTACTGCCTCTCAAGAGGCAATGGGCACACATGGAAATACAGGGAATCCCACTTAAACAGAAAAAAAATTAAATCAGTGTGAGGGTGAACAAATACTGGACCAGGTTGACCAGAGATGTTGTTGCCTCTCTATCCTTGGAGATGCTCAAAACTCAGTCTACAGTCCTGGGCAACCTGCTCAAGCTGACCTTGCTTTGAGCAAGGAATGGGACTAAATGAACTCCAGAGGTGCCTGCCAGCATCAGCTGTTGTGTGATTTTGTGATTCCACATTGACATGCTTGAAAGTGAGAGTTAATTTGTCTCTGGAGCTTGAAAGATTGCTATGTTTTCTTTCCCTTCAGTTACCTTCTCCTATTTTGAACCTTTATATCAGTGCTGCTGTTTGTCCAGCCTGTGGTTATTTCCCACTACTCTCCCATGGACTTCAAAGAGAACTAGACTATGCTCAAAAGGACATAATGCTAAGGTGTCAAGGATGCCCACTGTTTCCACTGAGGAAATCAGTGCAAATGAGATACTTATCCGATGTGGGAATTTCTGTAAATTCAGCTGCATTCCTAAAATCTTTAAAAAAATTTTTAATCCATACGTATATCTGACCTTGATAGTTTCCTAACTCAGATCAAAATTTTCTGTGCTTAAAAATTTATTCCCTTGGTGGATCTGCAGCTTTAGTCACAGAATTTGTTCCATTCACTACTTTCTCATTTTCTATATTATCTGTTGTGGTCAAAGATGAGTGTTTTACAAGCCGTTGTAAATGGTTTGTAAACATTGATTCCTGTTTTCCCTCTTCCCCCATTTAGATTTTCTTACAGTTTCTGTTTCCCTGTCAAAGTAGAACTTCTTTAATAACCACAGGACCCCTTTAAACATGAAAAACCCATTGACATGGAAGATTACAGAACTTCTGCCTGGATTACAGCAGTAAAAGCTGAAGCTGTAGTATAGCAAAGTTAATTTTGATTGTGACAGGAAGCAGTTCAAGGTTTTGAAGATCTTTGTAGGAACTGATTGCATGCCAAGTAATTGTGAAAAATTAACTCTAGAACCCATGAAGAAGAAGATACTGTATGGTCTCATTATATTTACATATACTAGCACGAGAGAGTGAGCATATGATACACATATACATAATATGAATCCATATGTATACTTCATTCATATATACGCACACAAATATATATGAGCACAAATACATATCTATGAATATGTACACACATACTTCACTCAGCTCTAATCAGATTCATTGATTGTGGTAAATGTGGCCATTATTCCACTGTAATGAAAACACCTCTGCACGACTGCTTAGAAGACAATACTGGTTACTGCCAGACTTCTCTTTACTATATTGCAGGTGAGATTTGATACACTTTCATGATTAAATTTGCCCTCAGGAAAAAGGAAAATATTTGTTCTTCATTAGCATTTGTGTTAGATGAGATTCCCAAATCCAGTCTCAGAACAAATAAGGCATTTTCATTCATAACTTCAGATGCAGTGTTTTTGTGAAATAGGATTTTAAGAAATATAAATTAAGCAAAAGCTATGAAAAGACATGCAGACAGGGACAACATTCCCAAACAACTGATAAGGGCACCAGTCCTCTTTGTCAGAGTGCTCTCCTGTGCAGGGCTTGAAGTCACCACCCCGACTGCACTTGGCTGGCAGCAACTATGAATCCCTGCAGCTGAATGCCTGTGAGTTTTTAGTAATTTTTCTGGAACTGACTACTGCTTTCAAGTGATTTTTGGTGGCCCATGGCTCCCATCACAGGTTCACACCCCTATCTTATCTTCTAGCCTTAGCAGAGAGGGCAATTTGTGGTGTCATAAAAACTGATCAGTTCCTTTAGCCCTGAAGGTGTTTTTCCAGCCCACATTGTAAGGGTAGCGTGGTGAATTTTTTATGGCCAAGCATCATTTCAGACGTAATATGTTCAGTCTGCGAGGCTGTTAATCCGTCCACCGTCATAAGAAATGTGTTTGCTCAATTATGTTTCCAGACAAATAAAGATCTTAGTTGGCTAAGTTCTCATGCTGTCCTCTCAGCCTGTACCTCCTCCCCTTTATTAATGCTGGAAAAGCCCTTAAATGTAGCTAGGTAGTCAAAGAGTCATTTACTGCGAAATTCAGGGGACTTCATCCCAGACCACATGTCACTCAGAGTACTAATGAAAAATTGGGCATGGAATCAAAGAGTAATAAAATAAAATACTCTGGGAAATTTTAATGTTTAAGTATATGCCTTACTTCTCATCAGAAACTTCCAGAAGAACATGAGGTTTAAAAATAAATACCGACAAAGGATTGCTGAGGCATTTACTTTCCAGGAAAAGGCAGTCTTCCTAATTTATATATTATATGATATATTTTGGCATATTGAATAGAGAGTGATATATTAATAGAACTGTAAAGTCTTAACAAGGGAAACAGAAGTAAAAATAAAGATTTACTCCAGAGGATTTAATTAGAGCTGATTTATTAACTCGAAATGTTTCAAGTTCAGTGAAATTGTGTTTTCCAGTGGAAAAAATTTTCCTCATTTTTTAATCTCACCTCTTCAGTATTTGGTTGAACCTGAAAGCATAATGCTCAATCTTTTCTTCCTGGAGGGAAATGCTCAAGTCCCAGACACATTTCATTTGGTTAAACTTAGAGATACTTCAAATATATCTTAGTACATTGTATATATTCCTTGTCAGAAAGTCTGAAATAAATTTTTTTTAAACCATTACTGAAGAATTTTTACTTAATAAAACTCCACTCAGTAACTTTAGGGACTACATTTCCTGTCTCAACTTTATGTAAGTTTTGCACAGGTAATTTCTGAATTTCTTGAAAAACTCCACATATTCAGAGTTCAAGCTACTATTTCTACTGCCTGCTAGTGATATACATTTTCAGATGGAAAATTAATGCTGTGTTGCTAAATGTCTCCTTTCTTCACACAGCCATGAAATATTGATAATATGCCTTGAGGAGGTCATACCTTGTTCCAGTGCAATATTTCTTCTATGAAACTGTCATCAAATTCTTTTTTCTTACTCTGTGATCTCATTAGTAGTCTCCTGGACTGGCTATTAATTTTTTTATGCATGAATACTATTTCCTTTTAGTAGACACTGTTCAACTCGCATGCAAGGGCAGGCCCACGGCACACAGGTGAGGGAGGAGAAAAGCCCTTTGAAGAAGTTGTTTCCTGGTTTGCTTACCTCAGCTGCTTGTTGCCATCATCCCAACATGGTTTGGTTTTCCACTGGCTCCGCAGTACCTGTGGCACTGCACTGACTGTGGGGTAACTGAAATGAAAGGTTATTTTGGAGAGGGTTCTTCTTTTAAACATTTCTGTGACATGCAGTATGGACCCATAAACGCCTTCTTCCTTCGTAGCACTGAGGGGGTGAGGGACAGGAATCCGCAGCAGGATGGGTGGGAGATGAATGAAGCTTCATAAGCCAGATTTGCTCCTGGATGGAACCTGGCTGCCCCTGAAATATGACTTCAGACAACTTTGCTAATATTATGGTACTTGATGGTTTGGAAGAATAAGGGCTGTATGTCAGTCACTTAATTTTTATTTTTGTGCTTGACAAGTGTTGAGTAAAATGATACAGGGTAAACAAACCAACCAAGCACCCCTGAATGCTTTGTCCAGACCTAATTAAAATCAAATTATTGTTGGTACAAATCAAGGGGATCTGATGAACTTCTGGAGAAAGTAGAAGGGTCTAGTGAAAGGGCTGTATTAGCTGACCAAGGGAGGTATCAGAGCCCTCCTGAAGCTGACATGAGATTCCCTGTTGGCTGCAAGAGGGCAGACCGGGCTCTGCTCCTTGATCTGAAACAGAAATTAATTATGCTGGCTTCTATGTCTTCATTTACAACTTTTCAAACTAATTCCCTACATGCTTTCAGAAATTTAAAAGAGAATAAGCATGTGCATACAACTCCTCAGTCACCCCAGAGAGCTTCATAAAACAGCTGAGGTGACCGGCTTTTTGTTGCCTTTTCTACTTATCCGGGTTTAGACTAATGTACCTGTGAAGTGCCTGTCTGTTGTCAGACAAAAAGTATTTTACCCAATACACTGTGACTCTGGGTTGGACTTTTTGATAAGTAAAAAATTGATCTGGAAAAACTGGAACCAAAACTTCACAGTTTCCTAAGGACTAGTTTTGTATTGCACAGAAAGAAAGTAATGGGACTTTCCAAAGGGAAAGGACAAAAAATAAGTGGCTGAAGACTGAAGCCAGACAGAATCAAAGTAGAAATTAGGTACAAATGATTAACAAATGAATATATCAAATATCTTGTATTATGAATTTGACCTCTCTCGGCCTCCCAAGTTCTTCACTTAGGAAACATTTGTAAATAGAATACTAGTTAAAAGTAATTTGGATTCATTAGAACTTGAAACTTTAACACAATTAATTGCAATTTAGAAGACTTTAGAAAAAAAAGAAGAGCAAAACCAAACAAAAAAAAAAAGTCCAAAATGTTAAAAAACATTTTCATGAAGCTAATTTTGTGACAAAATAGTCTGAAATGACATGCCAGAATCTGTTTGCCTGTCAGCTCTGCTGCTATGTCACTTACAGATAAGCTATTAGAATTCTAGCGCCTCATCCTAGCACTTACTTTCATACAAAATTAGCTCTGCATACAAGATGTACACACATGTCTTTTTGTGACATAGCAACGCTGATTTAAAAATTGGAATTCACAGTAACTGGGCATAAGGTAGTCTTTACAATACTGCAGAGTCCTTGAATAAATACAAAAATAAATGAGGAAGAAATGTAAGTGAAAAGAAACAACTTTTTCTTCAGATGGTCTGCATTCCTAATTGAAAATTTTGGCTGGCATTAGCTGGCAGGAGCATCGAACACACAGCGTGAAATGTCAATAAATTAGTCTAAAAAAATGCTTTACTGCAGAAATTGATGGACACCATCAGTTTTAGAGTTACATATTCTGGTTGTTTACCCATTTCAAGGCCCTTTCTAATACTTTAGTGATACAAGTCCATCACATTGATTGACAAGGATCTAATCAGTTCAGGCTCCAAATTAGAAGATATAGGGGAAAATACGTTAGTATGCATATCCCTTTCACATAGCTGGTAGCAACCCCTTGTTTGTAAAATTATAATGCTGGAGAGAAAAAACACATTTAATTCTGCAACACTAATAGGCTGCACCAAAGGTATTTTAATGGCTTGGAAAATGTTAGCAGTGTACAAGAAGAGAAAAATTAAAAAGAAGCCTTACAAAACCTACCTGAATCATGTTGACACTCCACATTCATCCAGTGCTGTTTTATGTAACAATTCACAACAATTGTATTTTAGACTATTTTGTGCTTAGCCTCAGAGGAATTCTCTGATGATTTCTCCAATACAAAATGACTGTATTTATTTAGATGGTGATTCTTCTGGGAAGAAAGACTGTCTTTAATCACGTTTCCTTTACTGGGCCTGGCACAGTGGATTTTTTCTTAATTGTGTTGTAATACAAACAAGTAACGTATTTTAGAGCCAGAAGGTGCACTGTAATCACCTGTAAAACAGGATGACTGAGGTTTAGGAGGATCCAAGTTCTGCTTTGGTTAGGAAGCAAATGTGAACCAAACAGTGTAAGGACTTTAATAGCTTCATATGTAACAGTTATTTACCACTAACAAGCAGAATGCTAATCCTTTTGTATTCATTCGACAATATCAAGCCACTTGCTAATAATAACAACAATAACAAATAATAACAAAAGCAAGTGAAAGGTATTTAATTTTCTTCAATTTTTTTCTTTTCAGAAACTCAGCATTGGTTTTATATGCAATCTGGTGGTTACATTAAACTATATTTTCAGCAGGATTGAGATTAAAACTATGCAGCCAGATGTAAGAGGAGAATCTTTATTTGATGGGTCTGATGATAAAATGATAGAAAGCTCAGCTCAGGGATTTAGGAATTCAAGGTCTTTTGGCATGGCCAAGGGCTTGTTCTATATTATAAAGTAATTTTTTTAGATAACCTTTTGTTTCCATTATCTGTACATGGCTTTGCTCTGTTTGTTTTTATTACTTTCATCATTTAAGTCCTTAAGGATCACAGCTTTAGATTAGCAAGTAGTCCTGAAATTACTGAATCACAGGGTTTTGAATGAAGAAACAGCTACTTTGCGGCTTTCATTGGAGTTCCTCTTTAGCCATCTGAGGGGTAAGAAATGTATCTTAAAAAAAAAAAAAAAAGAAAAAAAATAGCCAACTCAGTGTCTGTATAATTTTTTCCCTGTTATATCTTCCATTAGAAAATATTTCACTAGACCCTGATCCTTAAGCCATGTTAATTAGTGAAACTTCACTGACATTAAGAACCTGAACTTAACAGCAGTCGAGATTCAGGCCTGGGCCCTTCATATTCCAGAGGCCGTATTTGCAGGTGCAAGTGGTATGGTGCATGGATCTCAACCCACAGAGTGAACCACAGATAGGGAGGAACAAATGTCCATACTGTGTATGATACAGGGGTTTTACTTTGGGTTAGTTTTTCCCATAAACTGAATACCCAGTGGCACTTGGCATAGAGTAGGGGCCCTGCTGAAGGGTTGGTGATCAGCGGAGTGCTGGGTGCTGCTGGTATAGTTTCATCCTAAATAATTCTAGTTTCGGTGCTCCAAGACTAAACCAATATGCAGACCAAAGCATATTTAGGTGAGATGATGGGGGAATCTGTTATAAAAACACAGTTCTGATAGGAATATACATGAATTAATGGCATGAATCAACAAAGTAGATCTAGAGTGTTATCTTAGAGTACATAAATTGACCTTAATATTGAGACATGTCCCTTCAGGACTGCATCATATATATATGTGTTATTCTAATCTTGACTATTTTTCAGAAGGTCATTTTGTCCTACAGCCATACAAACATAATCTGCTTTCAGCATTCTGAGCACTTTTTCAAGCAATTATTTGTTCATTTGTAAAACCCTAATTTTAATATTCTCCCTGGATATTAAACATGAAATACAACAATGATGTGTTGTCTCACTAGAGGTGCAATAATTAGTTTCAGGTTCAGACTTGGGGTACCTGCTTAGATGCCTAGAATTAGGTTACAAGATCATCACCAGTATCTTTAACAACAATAAAATGTCCTCCTAGTAATACTGTTTCACTGTGCTAAAGTCCAATTATATGCAGAATGGATGTCAAGTATGGTTTGAGTTCCTTTAAGCTTCAAGTTGAGTAATAATAAAGACAGGCAGCTTTGCCAAAACTAGACTTCCAAAATGTGTGGACTTACCATGTGTCAACCAACATTTTCAAGCATTACATTTTCTTTCCTAACCTAGAAAAGCCAGAAAAGAAAGAGAAAAAAACCAAGCAAGGAGCGATGAAGCAAAGATATTTTGAGTAAGCAGATATTTATGTACTTATAAAATGTTGTGTTAAAAAAAAAAGTCCTTTCTAAGGCATCAGTCTAAACTTGGCTAAAGAATGACTACTGGTTTTATTTCTATTTCTGCAGCCTCTGGGAGGTGTCACTGTTGTGTTAAAAAGAACACAACTCTAAAACACTTTTGCTTTGCTGAGATGTTTTATCAGTAGGTTAGGGAAATTTGCTGCTAAGCATCACACAGCTTATGCAGAAGATCTAAATCTCTCAGCTATCCTAACAAAGCTTAGCTTTATGGTTCAGAATGCAAAATGCAAGACTGAGAAATATATCATGCACAAAGGACAGAAATCCAGAACAGCATCTTGAAAACAAGAAAATAATTTTGTAAGAATACAAGAAGTGTGAGTTTTATTGTAAACATTTTGCAGAGGAATCTTCACTTAACAAATGTGTTTAAATGCCTCAGGAGATTTGAAAGTACCAATGCTTCTGAAAAGACATAAGTCTCAGAGTGACATGGAATATTACCTACTGTTTTAGCTGCAAGTCCACAGAAGCACAACAGGAAGACCTGTAAAGACTTTGTATGAAATACCATGGACAAAAGAAAAAAGGCAGACAGAGCTTGTAGCACCCAGGTATATAGAGGGATCAGGAGACATCAGCCAGCTCTTTGTGGCTTCTTGGGTGAATTCCATGAGACCCCATGGATCTGTAGGGATCCAGCTGGAGTCCACTCTGCATACATTTATATTATGCAGTAGGACAATTTGCTGGATTTTGAGCATAAGCCTGTGAGATAAGCCACTAGCAACTTTATTAAGGAAGAATTTTGCCTTACAGATTAATGCAAGTAGCAACCCAGTTTGAAACACCAGTGGACAGATTGTGGGATTGAACATTTAAGTGTAGCTTGTTCCAGCTTGTGCTGGTATTTGGTGCTGAATAGAGCTTTTAGTGATAATGGAGAGAAACTTCAAATAACAGCTTTAAGAATTTTCCTGACAGTGAACCTAGAGAAAATACCCTGGTATTACAAGTTATTTTCCTTTTAAAATACTCACACATTGATCATATATATTACAATAAGTAACGTAACTTCTTCACTCATGAAAATTCAGTTCCTACATTTCTAGCAGTTGAATCTGGACTCAAATCACAGGTGGCAAATGCTGTTTTCAGTTATCATTTTTCATTGCTTTTCAGTTAGAAGTATTTTATTTCAACTTTACCGGAATTATTAAGACAAGAATACGTAGGTGCTCAGAAAATGTACCTGTTTTGCCTGTCACCCGGAATGGAAGAAAAAAGAAAATTTTTTTGGAAGAAAAAAAGCCAACAATTCCAATTCAAATCAATAAAATATTTCTTACAGTTCAAGCATGGGATTCATCTAACTCAATGATCACTTGCAGTGTGAGCACCTACCTTGGAGCTAGTTATCTTAGTCCTATTTTTCAATAAATTGAGTGAACTAAACACTTCTAAGGTGCAAAAATCCAACACATTTCAGATACCTACTTTAGGAAGAAATTAATTCACCCTTTACTCTTTCTATTGACCATCAAATGTTGCCATACCTTTAGTCTGATTAATTCTACTTTACATGACTAACAAAACCAAGCTCCATTGAACATAAGCAACAGCTAGTGTTTTGAGGTGTTTTATCTGAAGGTTCTTTGCTTGGGTTCTTTTGTGGGGTTCCTTGCCTTCCTATGAAGCATTACACTTGTACCACAGCTAGTTAAATGCATTGAAATCTCTTCAGTGATTGTTCTGCTAAACCACAAGCAGTGGACGTAGGAATATTTTTGCTTTGGGTTAGACTAGCTGAACTTTGGCATTTTTTTTCTCTCTCTAATGTAGGGAATTTCTATGCTCATCTGAACATTTTCATTTGAGCTCCCCTGTTCTTACAAGTGTCCTCTGCTGTCCTTCCATCCTGGCCTGTTCCTGCAGTGTGTTACAGTCAGGGCTGGGTTTGCTCTTGTTTAGATGGTACTCTGGACTCTTGAAAGTGCAACGTGGTGATGAGGTGGTGTGACAAAGCTGTAGATCCTCCTAAATTAGGCTTTTTTTTTGTCTAATGCAGCACACATAATGCTAAGTTTATACAGAGAACTGTATTTGAGGGCTTAGATGTTGTTCTTGAGCCCTCTGCTCTCATATTCTGACAAAAGTATGCAATATGGTCAGATAGATTTTGGTCCAAAAATTCACTCACTGGCAAACTCAAGAGTAGTTAAGTTGCTGTCAATGGCATGAACTAGAGTTAGGTACATGTTTTTCAGGAGCACATGAAGGTCAAAAGAGTATAAAATGAGGCTTTTCATAAGGAAGACATACTTAAATAACCATAGCTATTCCACATCTTCTGAATTATTTGCCAGAAAGATTATACTTGGGCTTATAATTTTTCTTGGAATATTTCCAAAATCCCTGCAGAAGTAAAAGCAAATGCAAGTAACCCAATGAATTCACCAAGTTCTATGCTAAAGCTGTGGAGCCCCAAAGCAATTCTATTTTCAATACCATCTGAATAAAGCCAGTTTCACTGTAAATTTCCATTGTCTCAGAATATTGATAGCATCTGTTTTACCTGCTCATTAATATCTTTGAGTGAAGACTATGAATACAGGGCATAAAAAAGAAGGAAGGCCATGAATAACAGGTTAGAAAACAAATCAGAATGTTGCTCAAAGTAAGGTTAAAGATTTATTGTGAGATCATCATGTTAGTCTGGCCTCTTCACACCATGTGAAAGGGATGAAGCAGCAGAAGGTGTTAGTTAGAAATTTCTAAAACACTGCTTTCACAGGAGGATAATTTCACAGAAAACTGTCAAAAGTTTTCAGTCTAAGCAGTCCTCTTAGGCCCTGGAAATGGCAGGTGTATGTACAGCACAGGATGCAGATGGTGATGCAGAACTGAGTGATAACTTGTTACTTTAGGCAGCATGAGGTAAGGAAGGATATTTTTAGGTCTGGAAAGCCTTCTATATTATGCCTGGGGACTCCTACTATTTAATCATTGCTCATAGCCATTGAGTATGACAGAGTCTGCACATTTCAGTGACAGATCTGACTCAGAATCCTCATCCAACACCAGAGTTCACATAATTTAGTAATAGCTAATCTGGGAGCATCTTAAAGTATGATACTTTACAAACAGATGTTTTTGTGTTTTCCCTTCCTGCTTATATATTCCAAATCTGTATACTGTCATAAGAAAGTAAATGTTGTTAAAAATCTGAGATATGAGACCATCCCTGATCCTCAATGTTTTTCTCCTCTCTTAAACACTAACTGAAGAAATGGGAGGTGATGCATTAAATCTTGTTAATACTTTTGGTTGGTTTATCCTTTCTGTTTAGACATTGTATCTTGTTTCTGTCATTTTTATAGATGCACATAAAATTGGTTTAAGGAACATATTCAATTGGCATCCAATTTTTAACCAGTGTTGCTCACAAATCATACACAGCATGTATCAGTTCTAAAAGGAAAAGGCATGGCTGTCCAGGACTTATGAATTCCATGAAGGTTATAAATTCTTCTGGAAATCTGGCTTATAATAATGTGGACATACAGTCTTCACTTATTTTTTTCTGTTACTTTGACTAAGCTTCAGACAAACTTTAAAACCTGTTTTGCCATAAAGAGATTGGAAATTGTACCTGTTTATTCATTTTGTTAGAAACTCAACATTACCAAGCCTGACAATTTTTTTTCTATCATTGATTATTCTGATAAAAAGGACATAGACAAGATGAAAGGGAAGGTTTACTTTCCTAAATTATCTATGGAAGTTCGTATCCGAAAGTTACAATGACCCTTATTTCAAGTAGTATCCACAAGCATTTATGTGCACCAAAGCTATATCCTTATGCTTTTGCCTTTTTGAGAGAACATCAGTTCTCTCATCTTTTAGGCAACTTTCAGAAAACCTCCATGACTGAGAATATTAAAGTTTTCACCCAACAGCCAAACCAGTAAAGATGTCTTAAACGTGAGCATTGGAGAAAGAACACCTTATTTCAGGAGGATATCTTCGACATGACAGTTTTATAATCTCAAAAAATGGTTTGAGATTGAGGCTGACCATGATTTCTGAGACTGAAAAAGAGAAGGCTCCAGGGGACCTTATCACAGCTTTTCACTGCCTGAAGTGGGTCTATAAGAAAGCTGAAAAGGGACTTTTTACAAGGGCACGGTAGGGTTAGGGTAGGGTTAGATTAGATATTAGGAAGAAACTCTCTTCTGTGACGGTGGTGAGACATTGGAACTGGTTGCCCAGAGAAGTTGTGGATGCCTTAGCCACCAAAGTATTCAATTGGATAAAATGGATGGGACTTCGAGCAACTTATACTAGTGGAAAGTGTCTCAAAGAGAGTCTGTGGTTCTGTGATATTTTCATTGTTTCTGGAGGAATGGGATATTTCTTTTATAAAAGACTTCTATATAACAGTTCTGGGATTCTTGCAATTTGTATTTTAGGCTTCTGATTATATTCAATTTAGGCGGTGTTTTTAAGGCTTCACTTTTTCTCATGAAGTAAATAACCCTTTTCTTGGTTAGCTATGAGCACCAAAAAAAACCCCAAAACACTCTTCCTCTTTAAAGTGAAATTAACTGTTACAGTTCCTCCATGTTTTCTTAGCTTCTTATATCTACACAGTCCAATAATCTGGTATGTGGATCTCCTTGCAAGGGGAATTTATGTTTTGCTTGAAGTCTTGTATAACTGTAGAGTTTAGATACAGAGATTTTCATTCATACATGAGAAATATACACAAATTATTTTTTTAAGAGCTTACACTTCCATTTCAGATAGAAATGATTATGTGGCCATTTTTTTTACCTCTTGTAACCAATGCATTTTTAACTCTTATATAAATCACATGGATGAAGGCTGACTTTCTGCTTTAGGAAGTAGCTATATTTTTCAGCTGCAGTCTGAGACAATAATCATCTTTTACTGAGCTGCAGTGCTTGTTCTTGCTCAAGTATTTTGAGTATTGTGGTCCTGCCCTTAAGTCACGACACTTTGTCACCTTTTATTTATTACTTTTACAAGGAACGCAAGCTCAAGGGGAAGTTAATTGCACAAGTTCGGCTTATAAGTAGAATTGAAATCAGGGTTTTCAAGAGAGGGAATATGACTGAACAGGGTAGTGTGGTTACATAAACACCACTAATAGGCATTTTTTTCCCCTATTCCTACTTTGCAGACTTAGTAGCTTCTGTTTCAGCTACTTGTCTTTCAGAAGGATTTCTGCAACACCGATTTTCTGGGAAGGTTCTTATGCATGGAAGTTTATTTTGATCAACAATGAATGCTCTTTTGCTTGTCTGGATTGAATTTATTTTTACTTGGTTTTGGGACCCTTCACTAATGCTATTCCTTTGAAGTTAAACATGAATTATGAGGTAAATGTCTCTGACAACTGGAAAGCTCACTGATACATTCTCAATCCATGTGATTAACATTTTCTGGCAACATTAGGATTTTCAATGTGGCTTATATCCAACGCAATAAACATATTATCTTTAGAATCAGTCCAGAGTGTTCTGGCTTTATAAGTATTAGACACATTGAATAAATTAAGTAAAACCAACATCCATTAAACAAACTTTTACATTATTGTTTTCATGCTTTATGAGCACCAAAGTTCACATAACTTGAAAGCAAGCTAGATAACATAAAAATTAAGTTTTATTTGCATTTACAATTCTTTGTCTTGCTTCACCTCAAAAATCCAAGAGGCATTTAGAATATGGGCAAGGATTCCCTTTGCAATACCATTCCTAATGCTTCCAATGTGATAATGTAATTTACAGTGATAAAAAATGATAGAAAGAAAGAAGAAAGTAGATTGCAAAAAACTGCCTTGTGTGCTGTAAACTGAATACATGTCAGTTTACTCAGTGCGTTGGCCAGTAGAGTAAGTGTGCCTGCATTTATTGTGGCATTCTTCCCAAACTGATGGAGGTGAGCCTTCCACTGGCCTTCTGCATATGCAGGTCTGTAGTACTACAGACCATTCTTCCAAGCACACAAGTTTAGGTTAATTAAAGAACACTGGTTTAGGTAGCATTCAATTATTAAAAATGAAAAAGAGCTACCTCATTTCTACTGTGACATGCCAAATATTTCTTTTCTAATACAGAGGATTTAACAGTTTTGATTTGGTAATTGCAGGCCTGATCATTTAGTATTCTGTTTACCTCATCAGGTCATGCCACTAGTGGCACAAGTGGGGGGTGAAACTGGTGTAAGAGAGAAGAGCTGGTACTATAAATTTTAAAAAATAGTATCCCTACGTGCTCAATGCCCAAAGTGCTCAATGACTACTGTAAATTTCAGCTACTTTATTTGCTTTTAAGTAAGCTTTTTCTCCTGTCTATGTTTTAATGGAGTAAAATATGGTGACTTAAAGCAGCAAGACCGGAAACACAGAAGACAAACTACAAGAAAACCAAAAATACTGGTTTTTACTTGTCATTATTTTTAACGTGTTCAGTGATTTTGAAAGCAAAAGTTGATGTCAACTCCTGCAACTGTAGTTTTGAAAGTAAAACAACTCTGAAAGATTTGCAACATTTTCTACGCAAACTTTCCTAATCTTAAAAACTTGTGTATGTAACTTGGGTAATACCAATCTATGGCACATATTATTGCATATTTTTTTCTTGATACATATGCACCTATTTCTGCATTCACTTTGGTTAAGAATATTTCTGTACATGCATTTTATTCTTAAGGAAGATTTTCTGTCCAATCTGTGTCCGTATACATAGCTGCTGCACATTCAGTCAAAACAAACATAGGAAAAAAGAAAAGAAAGAGTTAAAGATTCTGATGTATAATAGTGTTCATCCTTCTCTTTGCTATTAAAATATCAGCAAAAGCTATCAGGTCAGGTTATGTTTTTATGTCTCTGTGTGTAGTCTGTATCTGATCTTTGCTCTTTCCTGAAAGGCTAGTAGTACAAAGTCTTACATTCAGTGTCTTCTATTTTAGTTCTTCTTTCAAGGGAATTATTGCAGTTTTAACCTGCCTCTTGCTCTCTTTCCCAGTGTAAAGCTGTGTGATTACAGAGGAAGGGTGATAAAACACATCAGCTCTGTCTCTTAATCTTCTTAAAAAACCAACAGATTTTAAAGATGAAATTTGGCAAATGTTAATTGTGCATACAGAATTCATGCCGGGAAAATCTCCTTCAGGAAAAAAAAATAGGGAAGGGAAAAAAGCTGAGTGCACAGCCGGACTGTTATGTAAGATGTTTATTTCCATCAAATCTAGCCCAGTGGAGACTACACAGAAAATAGGCCAAACCCACAGAGTTGTGACATCATAACATCACCAGAAAGGTCAAAGAAAACATTGGCACACTGAGAAATACTACTTTATAGTAGTGGTAATTTTGTTCTATACCTAACATCTTTTTTTTTTCTCCTACATGTTGGAATAGAGCCTGATAGTGGTAAGCAAGCCTGGGCTGTTTTAAAACTTCCAAAGAAATATGTTTTTGATAGCACACATCATCATAGGAACACAGCTGTGAAAACTACTCATTGTTTTGATGACAAAATTAAAGCTGAGGGGGGGAAAAAAAAAGAAAAAAGTTAGATAGAAGATGAGCAGTTGAACAGTTGCCTTTGGTGAAAATGTGATTTTGGAATTTTTTCTTAAAAACCTGAAACATCTTCCATACAGCTGACCTGAATGAATCTACTGATTCCTTAAAAAATTTAAACTCCTTTAAATGTCCTGGAACTTTTTTTTTTGTTTAATAACCTCACAGAAACACTTCTCCAGCTCTCTCTATATTGTTGTCAAGCTCAGAATGGCACTGATCCTTTGTTCTGTTGCTGGAGAATTTACAATTTTGCCAGGCATCCCATTACATTCAAGTGAATCGCCTCTTTTCATGTGAGCACATTTATTCTAGATTTATTTTAGCTTTTGTGCCTCCTCATATTTGGGGTTAGAATTCAAAAACCCAACAAAATGGCCAAAACAAAATCAGACAACTCTATTTACAAAAAGATTTTAGGATCTACGTCTTAGTATAGCAGTTTCTTACATCCTGGTTAAAATCAATTTTGTTTTTTCATATGCTATATATAATGAAAGTGAATACCAGGGGTATTTAAAGTGACCATCTGTAGATATCTTGTCTTGATTACAGAGTACAGAGGAAGGTACAGTTAATTCATGTCTTATTCCCTGCCCTGTGTGAAATAACTTAAGAAAGGAGAGTACTTGTTGCCAAGAGACTAGTGCCAGCTCTAAGAAGAAACAGCAGTGACCTGACAGTACAGGGAGGTCAGAAGAGGTGCATCAATCTTTCAGGCTCCAAGCTGCTGCTGCTGAGCAGGCAAAGCCTCCCACATGACTAAAACATGGGATCTGCACAGTAGATGGCTGAAGTCAAGTGAAATAAATCTTATCCCAAATACCCTTTTGTACCTGCATCTCTTCTGGGACAAGGAATCAACATGGCTTCTCACATGGAAACTTCTTTCAGGCACATATTTCTGTGTATTGTATGGCGCCTGGCGCAATGAAAACTTCAAGATGTGAAGTTCAAAAACTTCATGTTGTGCAACATCTACCTCTCAGAAATCCTGAGCAAGTATCCTTATCTCAGGATATTTTCCAGTTGAAGATCTATCCAGCCCCAATTCTCAGTGACATTTCAGGTTTTTTACATTAACCTCTGCAATTGACACATATTTTTGTGTAAAAAAACAGCTCAACCTCCAAAGATCTTATTAACCTGAAGTTTAATTTACTATGCTAAATTTTTGTCTGAGTACTTTAAGTCTTTTGGAGAATGCAACCCACTCCTGCTTGTGTTCTTGCTGATAGGCACTTAGACACATGAGATGATTCCCTTCAAGGTCATGGCTACAGGTCTGTGCTGCCTTCACAAACGAAAGGACCAATTTGTGCTCTTGTGAGAACCTCAAGGCTTGTGAGAACCTCGTGTTTGTAATTTTATACCTCCACCAGCATAGTTGTTGCAACTGAGGAATGGAATCTGTAGATAACACTACAAAATATTTCTTTTACTTCTGTGAAACCACCCGGCCTCTAAGCGCTAATGAGCCATGCCCTTTCTTATCTACAATGTGTAAACCAATGTCCTGGGCTGATGCTGGATTCTGAAGGCAGTAGAGGAGGTACCTTCAGCTTCCAAGTGCTTCAGACAGCTCAGCCTTCTCTTTTGTTGCAGTTTTTCATAACAGACTAAATATGTGTCCCAAAAAGGTTGAAACTCTGCATGTCAGGAAAATAAGTTCTTGATTTACTAGCATTTCCTTTAGTTCTGTCCCTTGCCTACCTTCCTGTGGGATTTATTGGATTAGAGTATATATTAGACAAAATGGAATTATAATAGGCATTTAAAAAAAATCAACTTTGTCATTATTATTCAGTGATTTATAGCTGATATGCAGAGGACAAAGGAATACTAACTAAAAGAGGATAATTTTGTACATAAAACCTAAACAATCCTGATGCAATCAAAAGCAAACTGTTGTGTGCATTTTTTTTAAAATGGTAGAATCACCAGTATCTTCATATTGGGCTTTTTATAGAGATCCTTTTGATAACTGTTTTATCTTTCCAGCTTCCCTCAATCATTATTTTGCTGATCAAGTGAAATAGCTTAGCTGAACAATATAAGCATACTTCAAAGGCCTTATTTATTGAAAGGCTGCAGATCTTTATGCTTGTCCTTTCATTTTTATGTGTTTGACAGTGGAAGCTGGGCCTGATAAAAGTGTAAAGAGGTTCCATTCTATTATCTAGTGTTCCCTTTTCATCTTCCCAACTTCTGCACATCATACAGATTAATGTTTCATGTTACAGAATGCTCAATTTTTGGAGCTTTCACATGGCAGTTATAGATGAGATTTTCCAATATTGATTCTCTCTCCCCCCATTTCTTTTCTTTCCATGTATGAGTCACATCTGTCTGAATTATGAGCCAGCACAGTTTCCTTGATCTGGCAGACTGCATTATAATCACGTAGCACTGGACTTCGGGTTATTGATGAGCAGCAGACTTACTACGCTGTTACCAGACATTTCTTCTTCTGCCAGAGACATCTCCATTCACAAACACCCATGTGGAGACACAGAACATGCTGCACTATGGGGAAACTTGTGCTGCCATTGTTTGAATAGACGTTAGTAGAATTACCCTAATGTCCTTCAGAACTGACAAGGACATTGTTGAGCCACTTTTGAGATGAGGTGTACTTGCTGGGAAAGACAAAAATGAACTTGAGGTCTGTTTCAGACCTTTGCTTCTATGATAAACAATTAGGAAAACCAAGAGCTCCATGAATACTGATACAAGTGTAGTGATTTAAATGAGATCAAATTTGGGAAATCTTGGTCAATCTAACAGTAGCATTCAACCTCATTTTAAAGTGCCTCTCTGTCAGTCAAACCTGAAGGTGACTTGTCACATCATGAGTGGAAATAAAAACAGCTTTGACAGATTCTCATGTTTGGGGGGCAGTGCACACAGGAATGCAGAACAGTAGTATGTGGTATTGATTTGTCAGCAGCATGTTATGTTATTCACCAGAGCAATTTTTTGTCTTTTATTGTTATTTTTTATTGTTATTTGTAGTATTTTAATGAAATTAAAAAGACTCTAAGATAAAAGCCAAAATAAAGCAGTAAGTACTTAGGTACTCTGCCTCCACTCCTCATCCAAAATCTTATATTTACAGTAGTACTTAACCTGGATATATTTACAGGTGTACTTGGTCACTGATCTTGCTATGAGTGTTTGAATGGATAAAACTAAGCATATTCATGGAACAGGGTTGTATATACATGTGGATATTGATACAGTCTTTTCCCTATCCTACCTTTCCTTTCTCCATAAATGCTTGAAGATTTTTAATTTTTTTTTTTGAGAATTCCCATTTCAATTACTACATTTACTACATTTGCATATTACAGCCCTTATCTTTCTAACAGATCTCTGTTTTGCAGTTTCCACTGATACAGATATAAAAATATTTGTGATCTTTTTCTATGCTCATCAAGAAAATATCTTGAAAATGATGACTCAGCAGAGGCTTGCAATTTTTGAAAGGGAAAGGTAACTGAATGATATCTGTTGATGTTCAGAGACTGTCTCAAGGATGAGTCAGTAGAGCTGGCAAGTGCCACTTGAAAATGCCAATAGAATGCTGTTATCCTTTCTGTTTGCCATTACACAAAATGAAATATTATCTGGATGTAATTTTCATATACTAGCATTGCACTCTCCTACAGTACACTCTGTGCAAACTGTATTTACTACTGTAGTTCTAATGATTAAAGATGTATTGTTTATGTACATGTTAAAGAAAGTTTTTTTCAGAGATAGTAAAAACCCACACAGCCTCTGAGAAAATCCACAGAGCCTTGCAGGACCAAGTTGAATTTACAGCTACATAAGTTCAATACAAAGGATATTTGCAGCTATATGAAGGACAACATATGCAATTTCATGAATGTTAACCATAAAGAGACTGTACGTGCTCTTTTCATAAAAATATATCAATATATGTGTGCCTAATTTTACCCTTGGTACATACTCATATTTTCTTCAAAAGAATGGGAAGGTAGAGCAATTGGTACTACTTGTAAGCTTTAGTAGAGGTGAGATAAGAGGACAATGGACTGACTGTGCTGCCAAGGTCAACAGGTTGTAATCAGCAGCACAAGGTCCAGCTGGAAGCCAGTCACTCGTGATGCACCTCAGTGGTTGATACTGGGGGTAATACTGTTGAAGCTCTTTATTAGTGGTCTGAAGGTAGTCCAGCTAGACTAGAAGAAGAGGACCAATAGGATGCTTTCAGAATCCATGGAGTGGTGATAGTTTTCTACTTAATCTGTCTCTCTCTTTCTTCCCCTCCCCCTCTTTTCTCCATTTCTTTCTCTCTCTCTCTCCCTCACATTTACTGTAAAAAAAAATCTATACTATTGAATTTGGCATATGGTCTCATTTGCACCTTAATTTGGGCAGAGACATCTGTCTAATAATTTCAATGATCAGATCATAACTATCACCCCTAATGAGACATAGCTGGAGTGCAAGGTCGAATTCTGGACTCCCCAGTAAAAGAAAGACAAAGTCATACTCAACAGGGAGGTGATTGATGAAAGCCAACATGGCTTCTTCACTAAGGGCAAATCATGTCTGACCAGTTTGGTGGCCTTCTACAACAGGATGATGGTGTTTGTGGGTAAAGGAACAGCAACTGTCTTAATCTAGAGAATGAGAGGCTGGAGAGAAGTGTTGCAGAAAGCAACCTGGAGGTTCCCATTGATGGCAAGTTAAATATGAGTCAACAGTGTGACCTGGCTGCCAGGAGGGCCAGCAATGTCCTGTTAAGCACAGCATCACCAGCCAGTTGAGGGTGGTGATTGTCCTGCTCTGCTCTGCACTGGTGTGGCCTCACCTTGAATATTGTGTGCAGTTTTGGGCATCATAGTATAAAAAAGACATTAAGTTATTAGAGAGCATCCAAAGGAGGGTCACAAGTAAGGCAAAGGGCCTTGAGGGGAAGTCTTATGAGAAGCATCTGAGGCCACTTAGTTCTGACTGGAGAAAATACTCAGGGGAGACCTCATTGCAGTCTTCAAAATCCTTATGAGGGAAGCAGAGGGACAAGTACTGATATCTTCACTCTCATGACCAGTGACAGGACTCAAGGAAGGTGAGTCAGGAGGTCTAGGCTGGATATCAAGAAAAGGTTTTTCACCCAGAGGATGGTTGAGCACTGTAACAGGCTCCCCAGGGAAGCATTTGGACAATGCTCTCAGGCACACGGTGTGACTCTTGGGGTATCTTGTGTAGGGCCAGAAGTTGGACTCGATGATCGTGATGGGTCCTGTCCAACTCAGCATATTCTATGATTCTGTGATCTACCTGGAATCATGAAAAGTGTTTGACACAGTCCCATCCTTTTTTCTAAACTGAAGACATATGTATTTGATGGATGGATGAATCAGTGGATAAGGAATTGGCTAGCTCTCAGAGAGTTACAGTCAATGGTCACTGGCTCAATGTACAGCTGGAAAACAGTAACGAATGATATTCCTCAGGAGTCAGTATTGGGACTTGGCTATTTATCATCTTTGTTGGCGACATGGATGGTGGGATTGAGTGCACCATCAGCAGGTTTGCTGACAACACCAAGCAGTTTGTTGTGTCCGACTCACTGGAGGGACCTCGACAGCCTTGAGAGGGGGGCCTGCTCGAACCTCATGAAATTCTACAAAGCCAAGGGCAGTGTCTCGCACCTGGGTAAGGGCAATTTCAAGCACAAATCAAAGGACAAACAAATTGACACCAGTCTTTAGGAGAAGGACTTGGGAGTGTTGGTGGACAGCAGTATAGACATGACTTGGCAATACCATGTGTGCAGCCCAGAAAGTCAACCATATGCTGGGCTGTATCAGAAGAAGTGTGACCAGCAAGTTGAGAGAGGGAATACTACCCCTCTACTCCGATCTCATGAGATCCCAGCTGGAGTACTGTGTTCAGCCCTGGAGCTCCAAAGATAGGAAGGACATGGAAAAGTTGTAAGGGCTTTTTAGAAAGGCATGTTGTGATAGGACAAGGCGGAATGGCTTTAATTGGCTTAGATTAGATATTAGGAAGAAATTCTTTATTCTGAGTGTGATGAGACACCAAAACGGGTTGTCCAGAGAATCTGTGGCTTCCCATCTCTGAAAGTGTTCAAAGCTAGGTTGGATGGAGCTTTGAGCAACCTGGTCTAGCAGAGAGTGTCCCTGGTCTTTGTAGGAGGGTTGGATTAGAAGACATTAAAAGGTCCCTTCAAACTGAAACCATTCCATGATTTTATTTCTGTTTTGAAACAATATAGAGGTTAAAAGACAAAATAATAGGGGAATTTATGAGCTAAAGTAGCCATTCTTTAAGCAAAACTCCTGGAAAATGTACTAATGTGATAGAAATGCTAAGCTTTTGAAAGGTTTCTTTTTTCTTCTGTAAGTATTGGAGTGTGATACTTCAGAAAATCTAGACAAAGCTTAGAGTTTTCTATTAAAGTTGAAAGATTTCCAGAACAATTTTCATAAAGCCATATTACTTCTCTATAGAAGACTTTGCTGCTCATATTATTCAGATCCTCAATAGCAGTGTTGACATTCATTTTTTATTGTTATTATTTTTGGCTTTCTTTTACTTTCACTGGTTGAAAAAATGAAACTCACAATAATGATAAACTTAATTCAGAGTTCTTGTATCTAGTTACTAGAGCATGCCTTGTATCTGATGCTTGTAACAGATGCTTTTAGCTTTTGTGACTCCTTATAGAGAACACATACATGACTGTCTGGTTTTATACACACCTCATGAGTGCAGGTTTTTTTTTACTCTTTGGTATTCTGTCTAAGATATAACAGCTAAAAGCACTATTTAACTTCAATTCTAGTGCAGGAAGGCTATTAAAGATCAGAGATAAAAGAGTTAGGGTTTTAAAAAATATGATTGGTATAAGAATTTTTAAAAATTAAGTAAAATAATTTGAAATAAATAAAATAAAATATCCACCCATTGTTCTACGAGATCATCTGAAAGCATACTTACTATGTTTGACAGATACTTGACAATCAGGAAGGTATGTGATTATCTCACTGGTGGAATTACACACAAAGTGCATCATCCTGTTGTGTAAAACTCTTCTGACGTGCTTCCCCAGGCACAAAGTCTAGAGCCTATTTGCCAGCCAAGCAATTGCTGTAAGTGAACTTCAGGCTTCACTTTGCTTGGTAGCAGAGAATATCTGAGTGTTGTATATGCTGTGGTTTAGCTGGTCTGTGTCTTCCCTTTTTGAGGAATTCTGGCATTAAAGTGTCTTCCACTGAATCTAAACCAGTTCTTACTTTCTATAAGAGCAATATGTAAAACCACGTTACACTGTGATGTGTTTTCAGAGCTGATAATTCTCTTCTTCTGCAATTTCAAAACTCACATGAATCCAGTGGTTTTCTCCATTATTTATTTTTACAGAAAACCAGGTATGCCAGTGATCATACAATGCACAGCAACTGGAGAAAAAAGATTCAGACTATGTACTGGGTGGTCATTCTTCACTTTGATGTTTGTCTAACAATTGTCAGTTAAGTATAGGAATTTGGTATCCATCTCTTTCTTCCTTTGTATTATGCAAAGCTCTAAAAATCTAATAGTTATGGTTAAACAGAGAGGCTGCATGAAATTTCAGCTGGTGCTATGAGATTTCTGCTATAAAACTGCACTTGTTCAGGAGGGCTTCAGTTACATTTTAGTATGATGCTATTTATGTACATTTATTTCTCCTCTAAAAGTTTGCAAAGGGCAAACTAGGTAATGTGATTAAGTAGCTGAACACACTAAAGGTTCCAAAAACTAGGTCATTATTGAGATTAACAACTGGATTAAAAGGATTTAGGAGAGTGGTAGGATTTTGATTTGCATATTACTCCAAAGACCTTTGACTTATGTAAAGCCTCCTCTTAAAGACTATCAAGCCAAAGTATTACATCAAGCAATTTAGTTGTCACAAATTACTCTTGCCTATTCTTTGACCTTGTGTGTTACTACCCATATTCCTACACTGGAATAATTTTTCATAATTCAGCACTTGGATTGCTCCTTTGGATGTAGCAAATGCAGGAGGAGAACTAATGTGAAAGAGACACGTTGTAAAATAATTAAATCTTATTATGCATGAGCTACAGGATTCTTGAAGGATTTCACCTGAGAGCATTTTAGCCAGCTGCTAAAAAAGACCTTGTTTAACAACAGAAACCAGCAATTCAATCAAAATCAAGCCTCCCTCAAAAGCCTCACAAATTTATTTAGATTAATTCTGGTGCCACTCTACAATAGAGTATACACAGATGTGTGAGAAATGTATCTAAGAGCTCAAGTCTGGAACTGCTTTGGACAATCAGACTCTAGGATCTGCATGACTGAAGTCACCCATTTAGCATTAGCTAAAACAAAAAATTAGTTTTAGGGGTTACTTAGTATAAAAGTCCTTCCATTGTCAGCATGTATTTGTTGTTGTTTCTGGCACTTGTATAAAAGAAGGAGGGGGGGATGTGCTTCAGTGGAGGCAATCTAGCAGGGACAAATGTGACTGTGGGAAAGAAGACAGATGACATTCTGCAGATGAGGGATTCTGTAAGACATGACATTTGTGACATTAAGTAAAATAGGTAAAATGCCTTCAGTACACCACAGGGTCATAAGAAGAAAATGATTCTGGAATTTTGAGCAGAAGTTCAATAAATGACAGAAAATACTTGCAGACCATATTTTTATAAATCACAGTCTTCATATATTATCCAGTCATTTGTGTCTTCAGAGCACTCCATTTATTTTTATGGACTTTTAACTTGACAATTGTTCTTACTATTTTACTGCTCTGCTTTTAAACAGTATTAGTTTAAAATGTCTGTCTCCACTGGCCCATCAAGGTTGGTATGATGTCATTTCACAAATTGTCTCAATCACGCTAAACCTCAAAAGTACAAATTCTACTCAAAAGTACTAGTAAAACTGATGTGTCTGAAAAAAAGATAAATATGTGGTATATGGGATCATTAGCTAATCTAAGGGATTAATGTAAATATGCTACTTATATTTTTTTTCTGGGTTCAGGGGAAATGGATGACATATTTCTTACATAAATCAATCTTAATTATGCAGTGAGTGAATCAATAGATAATTAAGGTCAAGGAATGGTCTAATATGATGAGTTTAGATTCATGGTTCAGCAGTTGTTTCAGTGCCAAGATACCACTTGTGCAATATTATATGAGCCTATCAGTAACTCCCAGATTTTAAAAATCCCAAACCAAAACATACAATTCTGACATTTAGAAAATACCAGAGCTCCTCTTAGGAAAAACCTCAGCTCTAACAAATTGCAGCTGTCAACATTTTCTTCTGTCAGGACTTTTGTGGCAGAGCTGTGATGAGAAACACCTCTTGGCTTCATCCACTTAATTTTGCTTGCAGTCAATCTGGGTTTCTATTTCTACAGCATTCAGATTTCATCAACTGTTTTCTCCACTCTAAAAATATTATGGTTCTTGCATTCCTTAAGCACTTTTCCACCACAATTATAGAAAAAAAGCATTGTGAAAAGATGTCATTTCATTTTTAAATCTGGTCTCTGAGGTCCCAAGGCTGGAAGAAGACAGGGGGATAAATAGAGATAGAATAAAAGCTTATGTGCTAAATTGACCTGACTAATGCCTGTGGTTCTGACCAGGTATTAGATTTTGATCCCAGGAATAACTACTGACTTTAAAATGTGAGGACCACAATGCAGGCTACCTCAGCTCAATATCCAAGATGCAGATTTAGCTTCTCTGTATTGTTTGCTTTTCTTCTGGAGTCTTGGCTGTAATGTATTCAGAGGGAGATGTAGAGAGCTTGCCCTGTCCAAGAGGCCACCATTGATAGTAAAAGCCACCACTTCAGAAGCATGAACTGTGCCTCTGAACTTTGTTAGGCTGAGGAGATGTCCAGCCCAGAAACTCTAAACATTCTGGGAAAGTGCCCTTGCCACTAAGCTGCAGGGTTAGAAGTAATTTGTAGTGATAAGTTGTTGCGACTACCTTTTTATGAAGAGTCACATCTTGTTGATTTACTTTGGACATGTCATGAGGATAGCTAGCAGATTACAACCTTGAGGGGATTCACACTGAGAAGTGCCATGTTGCTGGATTCCCTTCAAGTTTGAATGGAAGATAAATGCTGAAAGATCCTACAGCAATGCTCATGGTCCCCTAGAAAACTGAATTTTAGCTGCCAGGGAACCTTAGAAGCCCGAGAGGCAACTACAGAAGTAGAGAATAGATCTGAGGCTGTAATATTCAAACCTGGTTTTGATGTTTAAGAGCCTTAATGAGGGCACAGCACATTCGTAGAGAAGTGTTGTGACAGAGCGAATGCCTGTACCACAGGTTCTCCCCGGCTCTCCACAGAGAGGTGAGGGTGCTCCTTCAGACAACTCTGCCTGCAGATCCTAGGAGGTGCTGGATGAGAGCCACACCACACACAGCCACTGGCTGTCTACAAGCCATGTGTAGCAAACAAGAACATATTGTTGGATTGTACTCATTCATCACGACCGATGTAAACATATTTATTATTATCTATTCCTGGCTTCAGTAGCTGTTTCTTGCTCCAGCAGAGATTCCTGTTTAATGAAGGATTAAATTATGTTCTCTACAAAATGAGGAATAAGTAACTAAGTGATATTTCTTTTACTTTTGAGGATCAAAGCAAATGTTTTAGTGCACAAAATCAGGATAATTTCAAGGGGAGATTGTTTTTAATTACTAGTTCTTATTTGCAGAAACTACAAGGGAGCAGTCCTAAAAGAGTAATTAGTAAACAACAGTTATTAAAATGCTGCAGAAAACCAACTTCACAACTCTGGATTAAAGAACTCTTCCTTTAAAATAATCAGAATTAAACCACAATTTTTCACCATCATTTTTGCAGATACTGTGTCTTAGAGAGAGATTCCTGGTTTTTCTCCAACATTTTCAGATCTCTGAGGCAGAAAAAACTGACCTCAACAGAGCCAGTGGAGAAAATCAATTCCAGAAAGAAGCTCCATGTTTCTACATAATTAGTGAAATCAAATTGTTTGGCCAAAGATGACTTAAGCAGCTTGGACAATATAGCTGATGAACACACCCTCAGAAATCAAGGTACTGCTTGAAAGTTCTTGCTCTTCAACCAAATGGATTTAAAATATTTTATGTATAGGACAAGGAGAGGAAGAAAAGGTTCCTGAGTTGTTATTATTATTTCTTTTTAATGAAAGCAAATTTTCTTATAAGAAGCAGTCATGCTGGCGGAGGGGCTCAGGGTACAAATGCACACGACCTATAAGATCTGCAATATGTCCGATTTATTAAAAGAGTTCTGAGCTTTTATAGTTTCTCTATACAAGGTCTCGTGACCAGGTGCACATAATTGGTTACAAGCTACTGTCCAGATGTAAACA
>JAWMRA010000041.1:42472814-42593799 GCA_035584735.1 Pseudotriccus pelzelni | reverse complement strand
ATTACAGTTTACAGTGTCTATAAAGCTATATTAAAGCAAAGTTTATAAAAACTACAGAACGCAATATAAATTGCTCACATTTTCATCATGTTCCTTCCACACAGTCACTTTAAGTAGTAATGCAATATCTCTAGTTTCACTTTTACACAAAAATAATTATAAATTTAAAAAATCAGGTGTGTCCACTGTAAACCATCAGGGCAAGATAAGAAGAGCTCTAGCTCACAAGAACTGTGCTATATCATTGGAAGTTTAAGATTTGGACTTCTCAGTAGCTCCAGCAGGTCTCAAGCAGCCCCAAGACCTTGATGCCTTATCCAAATACCTAGACATAAAGGGACAGTTTTCCAAGATTCTCAAGATAGCTCAAGAAGATGTCAACAGAAAACTTTTGGTAGAAATGTTTGTATGGGTTTAGGGGGTTTATAGTTTTTGGTTTGGGATGATGAAGCTTTTTGAATGTCTTTTTGAAATATTTTTTTTTTAATCCCACAGGTATCTACAGAAATATTTGGAAATGTTAAATTGTCGCCAACAATTTCTTTCCCAAACCCCTGCCATTCTAAAGATAGGATTCACCCACCTTTACCTATATAGTTGGGCATCTACATCAAGTTAGGTGACTGCATTCCCTGTAAGTGTCTCACTTCCACAGAGCAATTCATTCCAATCTGGCTAAGATACTATTTTTTAGGAAAAAACTGAATCACCCTCGCGAAGTTTTTGTCACTTTTCATTGGCTCTCACTTAGATTAGACTGTTAATTCCTTGATGGCTGAAGTTAGGTGAATCCCATATGAAAAGACAGTTTAAATGCTGAATGGGATAAACAGGAAGGTGAGAAGAAACAAGAATACGAAAGAAGTTTTTAAAAGTATGTTTTAGAATCCATCAGGGCAGTGTGTAGTCCTTATCAAATCAGCACAAGAAACTGGATTTTTTTTTTACTAATCTAAGCTTTAATTACTTCAATTGGAATGCAGAGAACATCTCTTAGGAGAAAGCAAAGATCTGCCACTCAAATTCAGTCTGCTAGTCAGTTAAATCCTTGCATTACAGAACTCAATTAAATTGTCTGTCCTTTCTTTTAACAAGAGGTAATGCAGAAAACAGACTAGTTCCATCAGGACAGGTTGTCATATCAACTTAACTTACAGGTGGTCTGACCATATTGTATTTTGAATATGCACACAAACATTCATGTTTCTCCAAACTCTGGTTATAGAATGGAGTGGCTTTGAAAAATAATTGCATAATTTTAATTTTCTCCTCTTATTACTGAGTGTACCCACATGGTATATAAATTGTATTTAGAATGTTGGAAGAATGAGCAGAAGTATCATGAAAATTATTTCACATGATACAGTAGCTGTACTTACACCACAGGGCAATGTGTGGACCTCTATGATTGAATTCTCCATATGATTCTAACTGTGGTATATCCCCATGCATCCGTGTCCTCTAGCAGGAAATTTGATGCCCATGCTGCATTTCCAAGAGATTTCAAAGTCAGTAAACAGAACTGCATGGCACAGATCAAAGTGCACACACTTTGCAGCACAGGCAATATCAGTTTGAGCTATTTAATTATGTTTAATTAAAATGGTGAATTCGCCACTGATGATTGACTAAAACCAGAAGAATTTTGGCATTAAGTTAGGACTACCTTGTTAAACATTCAGCAAAACAAGCTAGTGAGCAAATTCTTAAACTGCCTATATTATAATTAGGTCATAAGTATTTTGTTCCTTGCTGCTGCCTTTGTGAGGTGCTTCCACTTTGAGTTTGAAACCCCCCTCTCTGTCTTCCTCTTCCTCCCCCTCTCCCCTTCTGTTCCATAGCCATTATTTTCAAAGAGGAAAAAAATCAATAAGGGTCACACATCTTTCTTTTATTTATGAACTAATTCAATTACCTCAGATGAAATACTGCTGTTTCCAACTATATCTTTTAAATCAGTTCTCATGAGTGACTTATATTGTGGGATTTACAGTCCACTAATTTTACTAACCACTGTCTGATATATCATTTTACAACCAAAAAAGTCTCTGAGAGATATGAAATTCATTGTAGCCTGGTATCTGTCTACATTGCACAGCTGAAATACAGCCTTGGGCAACCACCATCTCAGACAAAAGAAGAGCACCTTCTGTGGCGTCTGCATCCTCTACGCAGAGACCTACAGTGCAATTCAAAACATCACCTACATCCCTAAAGTAAAATATCCCATAGGATTAGGCAATATCTAGACTATGGGCGAGATGTGCTCTACACCACAGATGTCCTCCTGATGTCCTCCTGATCCCAGCCACCGGCCAGTCTGAGCTCCTATCTGGTGAGCAGGGCTGTGCAGGCAGCTCCCTCACAGATTGTGCCCTGGCCTTGCTACCTGCGCCATGGGTGGCATGACAGCAGTGCAGGCATAGCACAAGGGGCAAGACACAGCCTGAGTCCTCCCAGAACTGGAAATCCCAATGAAATCTTGAGATCCCAAACCAAACAATAGACTATTCTCTGTTACTACAAGAGTTATAGGACATGTGCCATTCTGTGGAACGAAAAATTTAGTACTTTTAAAGCAGAAATATGAAGAGAAAACAGTATTGTCAGAGGTTCAGGCCAAAAATCTGTGGACAAGGTATTTGTCGAGTATATGTAATTTCTTAAACAAATCTCACATTACAGAATCCAGAAAAGAATTTATGTGGAAACGTGATTGTTTTTCTCTCTTTCTTGACAGCAGTAAGGAAATCAAACTATAAAAAGCCTAAGGAAATATGAAGTATCTGAAATCAAGCCAAGGTGAGTCAGGAAAGGCATACATGTGCCTGTAATTCATGATGGTTTGGGAGCACAAGGTGGTGTCAAATTTGTTTCAGTTTAGTGAAAAGATCACTTGGGCAAGGCATTCTGGATTATTTTTGCAGCTTGGATTTGCCTTTTATTGTCAATATGGTCATTCAAAAAGAAAAGATTAAATCCAAGAAATCAAAATTTAAAAGGTTGGTGAGGTTCCTGTCAAAGCTACAGGCTAAATTTATACACTTTCAATAGTGAGAATTCCAAAGAACAGAGACACTGTCATAGTAATTTTACCTGCAAAAATAGACATTACAGATAGAAATGGAAAAAACCCTCTCAGTTTTGTAGCCAAAGACAGTTTTTCTCCTTTTTACTTTTCTCTTTTGTTTTCTTAACACTTCTAAATATCTTTACCACGTGACAATGAATTCAAACTCAGAGAAAAAAATTATGAGGTTCATTTTGCTCTACTTCTCCGTTGTTCAGTTTCCAATTTCATTAACATCAACACCAAAAAATGCAGTTAATTTTCCTCATCCCCAGTGTTCTCATATGAGAAAGTAACTGAAAATAAGTATCTTGATCTTTCAATTAATATGTTTTAGACTAATCATGAGTTACAGACATATTCAGGCTACTAATTTCAAAGTAATAATTAATTAATTGCATTCATAAGACAGTTAATAACTTTATCAACTTAGCATCTCAGCATATCTTTGACTTCAGTGTTGTTATCCTAAAACTCCTCTTGAGCATATTTACAAGTGTTTCCACTGAGGCTATATGACATGCCAAGACAGCCTGGGTGAGACTGATCTCACAAAAGCCTCAGTATCTACGATTCAGGTGTCTCCTTTATGAGCCAATTTTATAGAAAACTGAGATAAATACGTACTTGTAGGGAATGATTAATCTGACCTATCTACTTTGGGATGAGAGAAATCATGTTTTAGAAGTGTCTTTTTCTCTCTTTTGACTATGAAGGTGCTCTAGATTTCTGACAGACATCCTTCAAGGGGTGTGTGATGAATTCTAACATCTCTGACCATAGAGACAAGGTTCAAGGTGTGGTGGAATGATGATCTTCACTCCAAGTGCTTTGAGCACAGGCTCCTTGCTTCTGGGATAAGAATCTAGGGAACGTCTGGGCATTTGTGGAATTTTAATCCCACCAGTAAATGGTAGCTTTTCAAAAAATATCAAGAACATAATAAGAGATAGTACAAAATAGTACTTTTTTATTTTAGCTTTTAATGATCTGCAGAACACTGAAATGTGAATTCAGCACCAGAGATCTTTTCAATGCTGTTTACATTTCTTTCTGACAGGTTATTGCCCAGGTTGAAACCCAATGAACATTTTGCAGATTTTTCATTTGTGGCCTTTGCAAAACAAGTACTAATTTTCCTTTGAGGTGCCCATTCTGGGGCACAGAATGACCCTGCCTTCTCCTAGGCATCAGTAAAATTGAGGGCTTGGAGACTGCATGCAAAGAACTAAAGGTGGCTTCTGATACCCTAGACTGATTATCAACTAGGCCATGGCTTCATTCGTTTTTCCTGTTATTTTTCTCCAATATGTGAATTCCTACCCATTTTCTGTTTTTTCACTCTCAAGGGCATCCAGAAGACATTTGGAGAAAGTTTAAAACAGCTTTAGAGCTCTTTCTAATGATGCTCTTCTAAAAAAAACCACATTGCACTTATCTTTGCACAGTGAAGTTTTTAATTGAAACATGATCATAGTCTTCAGGGCTGTAAAAAACGGCAAATTTTTGAGTCTCATTTTGGCTCTTGGAGCTCCTAGTGTTCTTCCATGGTTTTAGGGTAGAAGACCTAGATGTTCAGCATTAGATTTACCTTTAAATTTATGACCTTATGCTTACCACTGGGTTGATTTTATACACATGGATAACAAGAGCAATGACACATTGTTAAAAGAACCTTTATTTATTTTAAAATCAGAATTTCCAAAAAGTATTTAACTGTATGTGAAGTCATCTTGTAATCTTAGAATGTGTGGTAAAGATTTTAAATATCCATTAAAAACATCCATTCCTTGTGTTAACAAATATGTATATAAAAGCATGTTCACTTTTCTGTATGTGTCTATGTGCAAAAGATTGGGGACCAAGTAAAGAAGGAAAGGTTGAATATTATGCAAATGCCAAGCAAACAAAGAAGGCTCAGAATCTGACCATTCATCAAAGTGATGAAAGATTATTAATAGGTACCCAGTGTCTTCCAGAAAATTTCAGTTTATGTAAAATCAAATTTGTCTGAAGCTTCAAAACAATTGAGGACTGCTTGAAGGATTATTTTCTGTATCTAGTCCTGCCTTCACAGTTCCAGACACTCAAAAACCCCCACCAACTATTAGTAGTTCCTCATTAATATGCACCTGACTGTATCCTTGGAGAATATTGGGCTACAGATATAACACTCTAAAGAGGATATCAATTATTTGCCTTAATCATTGTCATCCATAGCATTTAAACAATACTCTGTCTAATGCTGAAAACCTGCTCCTGAACTCAAACTGCTAATTATCTACACTATTTCTATTTTCAATTATTTTCATTTTCAAATCATCAAGTCAACCAGTAAAAATTAATTTTCACTAGGAAATGAGCAAACCTCTTATCTGCCCTTCAGTAAGAAGGGTGGCACAGATTTTAGATCTAATATTTGTTTAAAGCAACACTGTGCTTTAAAAATGGTTCTATACAGTGGGTAGTAAGAACTCCACAAAAGCCCAAGGCTATCAATATGGTACATAAGCTGTGTTTCTGAATGGGTTCTGACTCATATTCAGTTATCACCAGAATTTTCCTGGCGTATCCAAGGCTAACAGCACGGAAAGCAGAAGACAGGGAATGCAATAAATATAGGGGACAAAAAAGAGAATGTAAAAATACTGTGCAAAATCAGAAACACAAAGCTGAGAAAGACAGAGAGAGTATGATGACATCCTTTCCATTCAGTATTGAGATGTCTACCAGTACTGGACCGAGGTTCTCCCTAGATCTGACCCCAGCCCTTCACAAACACCCCATAACTATTCCTGATACCCTTTAGATTGTCCAGCTTTGGGTAAAACCATAGGCAAGGCATAAAGCTTGACAAAATATCCAAAGGCTCTGCCACCTGCAGTCACAGCTACCCTTTATTTCTGTGCTCACAAGTATTATTTTAAAGCCATTCTTGCTAAAGCCAGCATAAGATAAACCACTAATGGGCTTGTGGAGAAAAGAGTTATAGACCTTTTCACCTTAGATCTTTCACATTTCCGTATTTAGGAAAAGCAGCTGCACTAACATGCAGACATCTTTCTTTTTGAACTCAAAATGATACAACACACATTAAACTGCAAAGTCTCTTGAAAATATAGCACCACTGTCCAAGGCATTTTAAAAAAGCTGAGTGATTTTGTAGGACCTATATTTTTACTCATCCTGGCTGAATTTTCTTCACATGATTTCTAACAAAGAATCAATATTTAAGTGCTGTTAATTCACACACGTCATTAATCCATCTAAGAATTGTGGGACTGAAATGGTCTGTCAAGTCATGGCCAGCAAGGGGACTGAATAAGTTTGTATTAAGATTTGAAAAAAACTTCTTTACCCACTAATGCTCAGGATTAGAACTCCAGAATAATTTTACATCTTTAGGAGCAAACAGATCATGAGACCTAGAGAATGAGTGGGAAACAAGTCATAGTTACAAAACATATTAAATTATGAAAAAATGGTTGAAATAACAAGTTCTGACACAATTTCATACTCAGATTAGCTGATGGAAGACCATGCAGAGACATGACATAAGTCAAAGGATTTATTGCGGGTTTAAATAAGACCACATAAGGCCACTCAGCTAGAGTTTTTTGAGTATGTAGCCTTCAACTATTCTTAACAAGTATTTATGTTCCCATATTAAAAAATAATGAGCTAAGAATGGAACTTTTATTTTTATTTTAAAATTTTTTCATTACTGAACTCATCACATTAAACATCTTTTCACTTGGCAGTTCAAGTACCATAACTGGCAAAATATAGCTTACCCTGAAGATTGTTGGTATATGTTTTAGGCTGATAAATATTACTTCCCAGCTGCTTCCCATTCTCAGACACTATGTGTGGCCTTCCCTAAAGAGGATGAAAAATGTGAATCTATATCCCACTACCACATGGCTTATACCCATGTTTTGTTTTTATGATGGGGTTTTGCTTCTGCTTGTTAAAAAGCATGTTTTTCTTGAGACTTTTTTTGTATATACCTATTGGTTTTATTACTCTTATTGTTGCTTTTATCCTGCTATTTAAGAAAACATTTGTGGGGCTTCAAACAGCAGGCAAAACTGTGAAACTTCCTTGCAAGTTTATGCTGGAAGTTCTTTGATACTATCATCACTCTAAAGGAAACTGTGTCCCAGTAGGCTCAACTAGTGTGTGAAATGTGGTGTTATCTACAAATTGGTCATCTCAGGCTGCCCTTTAACTGGTGGCTCCACTGTCAGTGGCAATAAAACTAGGGGACAGACCTTGGGAGGTAAGCCAGCCATTGATTTGCTCCGGATACCTGACTGTGTTGGCTGATGTGTGTGATCTCTCGGTGTTACAGAGATAAAGTGCAAATTGTTTTTGAAAATCATTGCCAGGAGCAGAGTGGATGCTTTTTCCAAAATGTCACGCCCACTGAGCTATGACACACAGCCAGGCTTTGGTCCCACTACCAGATAGATGAATTAGGTTTATGTTTTATGGAAAGAATAATTACAGGTCCAGTGTTGTGTTGATTTATTTATTTTTAACCTGTTCTTGTCCTCAGTGTTCTTCCGGAAACAGAATAACAGCAATTCAGCAAGCAAAAAAATAGCTTTTTAAGAGATGGTGAACCATAACGTGCATTAAACACATGCCCTCCCAACTTGTGCTTGTTTTCATACTCTGATGTATCAGGCACTGCATCAGTGTTCTGTTACACTCATAAAACTTTCTAGCTCAAGAAGAGACTGTGAAGTCACCTGCCACCCCCAAATGGAGCAAGCATATTTGTCTCTTACTGATGGCGCAGGAATGAGATGCACTGCTGTCAGCATTCCCTGCTCTCTGGGCTACTTGTGATCAGCTTCCAGGAGCAGAGCACTGCCACATGTGTGCTCAAGGATAGAGGGGATCTTCAAACATAATGTACACATCAGCTTCTGGCTTTTGCCGGACTGGAAGTGACTGGAAGTGGCGTGGCTTTCCAAAAGCCTTTTCCACATGCAGGAAAGAGGACATGGTACTGAGTACCACAGCATGCGCCCAGGAGGGTTTTCACTGAGAGGTTTGCCTATGCCAGCCATCTTTGCACTGCAGCAAGTGTTCCCACAAGCCATTCTCCCAGCTCTACTGCATGGGCAGTTAAATTCAGCTCCACGTTCTGTATCTAAATCTGACACAGTAAGGTCTGGCCATTTAGCTGGCAGTGGCAAGTCATGGGAATAAAAAGACACAGAAAGCTCTTGGGCTGCAAACTGCTGGGGTTTGGTAGAGCACTCTGTGGCAGGAAGCAAGTCCTTTCTTGACTTGACTGGAGAAGTTGTTTATTTGTGTACTAATACCTTGCTCAACTACTTTGTCATTTAATATAACAGGTGTTGGTGGTAACAAAAGAGGACTTCTCAGCCACACATGTTTGTGGAATAAAGCTGAGTAATCTTTAAGTTCCATTAGTAATTTCTATCCTACAATTTGAGATTCCCTGACATAGAATCCAAATAGTTTAACACACTCAAAGGAAGGAATTAAATGGAAATATCTCAAAATAGGAAAATAAAGGAATATATACTTCTATTTTCTGCAGTGGAGTGAGTTACTTCATTTGCTTATCTCCTTCTGGGTTTCTTCTGTTCTATATATCTGGTTGCTACGTGCACAAAGCCAAACTGGGCATTAAATTCTAAGTTCAGTGGGGAAGTGTCCCACTTCAACTGAGTATTTGAAGACCCAAAACACTGTACAGAAACCCCAGTATTACCTGAAACTTCTAGTAAGAATACAAGTAAAAAAGACAAAATGTGGGGAAAAAAAAAAAAAGACAGAAATGGCAGAAAATAAAGGAACCAAGACCACGATTTCTAATAAATGAATAGTGCAGGCAAATTACTGCATCACTAAATGTGGATCAGCTTCAGTCATGATCAGGAAAAAGAGGTCAGAAGTTGGGCAGGAAGAAAGGTGGCAAATAAAGGGGGCAAAATCTTTATTTCCAAGAAAATAAGGAGAGAACATGCTGAAAGATGCAGACTACGCAAGAGGAGCAATTGCTGCATGCCCAGTGGGTTAGAAGGAAAGATGGTCACTGTGCCACTCACTACTGCCCTGTGAAATTGCTTCGGCGTAGGGCTTCCTACTACCTGCTTAATTCCGTTTGCTTGGGGAAAAAAAAAAAGCTTTACAAGATACTCTGTTACACTCAAGACTGAAAAGAAGCTACTAAGAAGGAAAACTTGCATTAGAGATATGAAAGAGAAGCAAGAAACTGAGAGGCTTGCCAAAGCAGGCAAAGACGTGAAAACACAACTGCAGGGAAATGTGCTCCTAAAACATAATTGTGAAGGGCCCCCAAGAAAGAGGTCATCCATGATTTGAGTGACCAGCTGTCATATCCTCCAGCACCATAGGCAGTCCCATAACAGCTTCTCTCATTACAGAATCCAGCTGAGTATGGGAACAAGTTTTTTTAACATGCTTTTCCAATTTTCTTAGAGGGCAGGAAATTAATTCGTTTTTCCAGCTTAATAAAATTAAATGAAAAAAAACAATAACAAACTAAATAATTCCTCTCGTACTTAACAGAATTAAAATGTAGTTATGAAAATGAAGTAGGTACAAATTACCTTCAAATGTAAGCCATGATCAAGGCTGCCAAAATTCAACCTGAATGATATTTATTTAATATTTACATCTAGCATATTGCAAATGAAAAGCAGCTCCAGTCAATGTCCCAATTACAGTGAGAATACAACCAGCCCTTACTAAACAAGAATACTTAGTACCTTTGTCCAAAACTTGGTCCAAACCCACACTAAACATCATCTGAGGTTCACAAAGTTCACATAATTCTGCTAATATTTTAATTGCCACATGCCTCTTTACAGTTCCTGGAACTAGATGTTGGAGTGCCAAAAATGTCCTGGAACCTGTATGCAGTTATGTGAATGACATAAAATTTTTTCCACCAAAACTTTTGAAATTCCAGCTGAATTCTGACTTAACTGAAAGAATTACCTGAACAAGCAGGGGAGAGTCAATCCCATGCATGGACTGGAACTCATGGAATATAAGGCAGTACAAAAGTGCACTTTTTCTCACCTGTTTTTTTACTGCCAGCTGTATTTTATGCTAAAAATAAGAAGCATGAAGAAACAAATGAATCTGATTGCTTGATTTCCCTTTTTCCTTCCTCTCCCACATGTGATAATATCCTGTGCACAACCCCTTACCAAAATTATTTCACACAATTCACTCCTCTCACAACCACTTCTGAGATCCTCTTGTCCTTCGGTGTGTGGTGTTGCAAGGACAGTCTCTGCAGTTCTGAGAATGCAGCTATTCCAGAGTCTCACTGTCACTCAGCACCCCAGAGCACAGCACCTGCTGTGCTCTCTTGACTCAGAGCAATAGAAACATGGTACTTCAAGGCTACTCAACTAAAGACCAAAGTAATGAAATAATTGTGTCCTTGAGTCACAAAATGGTCTTGGTTCTGGGCTGGCAACTTTATATTATGAAAAATATCTGCTGAAGTAACGCCCGTGAAGTAAATGGCAGCCTGGGTGTGAGATGGGGTACTGCGTGTTTCAGCAAAGGAGTGTTTGGCTGGGAGTGGAAACTAGGGCTTATTGTGTGCCCTTGAGTAAACAAAGCTATAATGGGTTATTGAGACTGCTGACTTTCAACAGACAATGGTCTCTGTGTAAGCATGACATTTTACAACCATGAAGCCCAAGGCATGCATGCTTATTATCATATGTCTTTCTATCAACTCATTTTATGTAATGCTTTTGAAAGGACACCACAGAAACATGCAGTATGTGAAGGGAACAGAGCGGAGCTACATGGATTGGACTGTCACCAAGAATTGGTATATGCCATGATGATGGTCAAGGAAGAAAAAATCTAGGACAACACTTTTGAAGTAGCAGCAACTATAAATTAGCAATATCAATTAGTTCCAAAGGTGTGGCCTCTCAGGGAAATTTTCAAACTGGAACACCAACACACTTCTTTGCCAACAATACATCAGTGAGAAGGGAAATCTTTACTGATTGATTGTGAATGATTCCCATGTCTTGAGTATCTTTTCTGTACGTTGACACCTTTACTGTTTTCACAAGCAGTTTGCCAGTTTCTTGTAGGATCAAGATGTAGTGAAAAGTGTATTTAGTTTTTCCTCTGGTTAATATTTTGGTTCAAAAGACAGTAAATTAGAAAAAGTTATATAATGCATCTATTGTTTCCAGGACTTTAAACATTTCAAAGCACATCCCTAGAAGGAAACTGAGCTGTCCTTGTCCTATTTCTCATTCCTGACACAGCTTGAACAAACAAACATGCTACTGTCTTCAATCCATGTTAAGTTGGAGATGTTGGGATGGGAATGGATTAATCTTGTGCCATGGTCAGTTCTCATTTCTGTCTGTGAACAATGAATTATAGCAACAGCACAACAGTAGTGACTCTCATTATAGAATCATTTTGTGTGCAGAGAGAGTAATATGAACAGAAAAGCACATTAAAAAACAGAATCCATCTTATGAAATTGTGGAAGTTGTGAGGAAAATAGAGAGAAAATCAATCCATTTTGGGGTAAAATTTTTCCTGAAAAACAGACAAAATCTCTTGTCAATCAATGTTATATCACTGACAGCATTGTCATGACAAATGCATACACGATAGGGTTTCACCTGCAAACAAATAAGCTCATGAAGATTCATTCCAGAAAAGAGTGCAAAACATCTTCCTTAATCCCAGTGTGTGCAGTAAACCCCGGATCATAAAATCTGATGCTGAAGCAGACTGAATTTAAAGGAAAAGTTTTTTTATGCATTCAATTTGACTTGGCAATGTGAAATTCCCCCCTAAAAAATATTGCCTCTTGACTTTCCAAACAGAAAGTAAAAGTGAGACCGAAAAAATCCTTATAACCAATTGTCAAAACCTTTAGTTATGATATCTGTCCTGCCCACACCTCAACTCCATCCAAGATACCAAGCTGGAATAAGTGACTACAAACAGGACTCAGTGTTGGTGCCTATCAGTGTACCAAATACCCTCTCTTGTTTCTAAAGCAGGAGCTCAAGTTTTACAACTGGCTCGTCTGGCTCTGTAAGGCAGCACAACTCCTCTTCAGTCTTCTCAAGGCAACCTCTCTTTTCTCTACCAGAAGGAAAGCAACCTTGCAAAAGCAATGCAGAAAAAAGATTTTTGCCATGCCCTTGCCACTTAATAACCTCCCATTTCCAGACAGCCTATACAGAAACCTTTTGTGTTTACTCATTTTCCAATATACAGGTAGGACTGAGTTTTCACCCACACTCTGGACAAGAAATGATTCTAATATTTGGCAATACGATACTAAAAGAACAGCTATGCACAGTAGTACCTTATGTTAAGATGCATCCCATTACTGAACATGTTGCCTATTCCACATAAGAAAACAAATCTATTTTTCGTATTTTATTAAATAAAAAAGAGAGAAATGCTACATTAAAGCATTCTAATTCAGTTGGATTTTTGTTTGTAATAGAAGCTCAGAAAAGGGTGGAATGTCTTTATTTCTTTAGATTTTGACTGTCTTCCATACAAGTTTCACTAATAATAGAAGCAGGCTTGAAAGACATATGCATGGAATTATAAGTTGGAAGATGCATTTGATATAAGATCAGACAGTTGGTATCAAGTTCTTTTTATTTGCCATTTCTTATTAGGGTTTTTTTTCTTCAGTATTTTACAAAGAGCTGTTTTGTGGGGCAAACTTTATCTGGAAAGAGTGTTAAGATACTGGAATAACTATGGAAAGTCAGATAATATGGAAATACAATTAATTTCACTAAATAGTTAAAAGGAAGGGAGGTGGGAGAAGATTTCATCCAACCAACCTCAGGATAAGGAAATAAACTAGTTTCCCAGGTGACCTGGATCTATTCCTGGCTTTGCCACAGATCTGAATTCTGACATACGGTGAACCATTTCACATACAAATAAATAGACATTTAAAATACATTATTTCTGGCCAGCAGTCAGACCGCAGTCAAAACCAGATCGGGACCACAATCAAATCCAGAATCTAAGGTATGTTAGACATCTGTTTTTCTTCCAAATCCTCTCAGTGTTTTTTCCCCCAAACTCAATATATTCAGTTTTGTTTCTGCTATTACCACAAAGCTTCAAATAAGCTTTTATTTCAATTTGCTACTAACTTTAACTCACTTCATTCTGCATGAAACATTACTTGCTTTATCTTACACTGTGGTAAGATTAAGCCAGGAAACATGAAGAAAATAATTGGTTCAAATTGATTAAGGCAGATTGAGCCAGCTTTGATATTTATGCATATTAACTAGCCATGAAAAAGAGTTACTAGGACATATATCTCTAATTGGTTTGCTACAGTAGTTCTACTATCTTTGTCATCAACACCACCGAATATCTGAAATGTAAAAAGTTCATACTAGATTTTTAAAATATAGTTGGATCCAGATACACAAAATTCTGCAAATACAGTTTCAAATAGGATATCATATGTATCAGTTCTAAATAAATCAATTTTCAACAAAGTCATTCTTATTTGATGTGCTCCTTGGATCATCTGCTGGAGAACTTCGCAAAGGGATAATAGTGGAGGAAAACAAATGAGAGTGAGAAAAACCCTCTTCAGAGATTTAAACCAGTATTTGATGCATTTAGTATATATATATTTGTGTTTATTTTGATATTAAGTAGCTAAAAGAATAAAGATTAGATTCTAATCTGATTCCTGACATGACTCTATTGAAAAACAGCTACTGCAAGGCCAGACACAAATGCTATAATTTGTATTATTCAGGATGCGTAGTGATGCAGGAGCACATGCCTTAAATTAGAAGTTGCCATGTGCCACTCTGCACAGCACATGCATGTGCATCCAGTATGAGTGAGCTGTCCCAAGATGTGGCATGGAAAAGGGGATGTTAAAAAAAAAAACCAAAACCAAACCCAAAAAACTTCAAAACAAACAAACAGACAAACATACCAAAAAACCAAAACAAACAAACAGAAAAACACAACAAAAAATAATTAGGTGAAAAGTCAGCAGAGTACAGAGATGTGTTTGACTCTTGAACCACATTAGAATGATCCATTTCAAGCAGTTAATTTGTCACTGTTTTTTTTCTGAAGTGAAAGGACAACACAGTCTGAACACAGCAAGAGTGTCTTAATCACTGCAGCTCTTGTCACCCTCCTTGCGTAACAGCATTACGTAAGCTCTGATCTGCATCAGTGTACAGCTCTGATTGCTGAGAAAGCAGTTTGCAATTCAATAAGATTCATACACAGAATTGCCTTTCTCTTATTTTCTTGCATTAGTGTTGGTAGCCGGAATTATACAGATTTTCTCCTCACACTAACAAGCACCAAGGCTGCTGTGAATAATATGATTTTTGTCTCTGGGTGTAATAAAAGACCTTTCAAGACTGACAAAGATGTTGTTCACATTTCTTACACTCAAGGCTTATAATACGAAAAAAGCAAAAAAAGGTCACTAGGTCAGGCAGCACAGATATATTGATTTCTGCAAGGAGAAGGATAGGATTTGTTCTACAATATACTTTTAGCTCACAGTGACCCAACCACTGGCTATCTGGAAGTATTTTCTTAGTAATAATGATATCTAGCACTTTTGATCTTAGCACATTATGTTTTGATTCAGAAAAGCTAAAGATGATATTTCTAGCCCTAAATAGCAAAAAACTGCAATAGAGACCAGGGCTAAAATCCAGCAGATTTACAAGAGATGATCTCAGATGTCTTTTATGAGTGATCCCTGCTACAATAAGCCCTCAGTATAGCCACAGAGAAGACAAAAAAGTCAAGACACAAGGGAAAATATGTTACCCTTTCTGTTGTACACATAAAATCATGAGCATTAAACAGGGTAAAAGGGCTCAACTGAGAGGCATCAGGAATCCCACTGCAGAGCTGGATGTGGGACCTGCAGGTGATTCCTGCCTAACACTTCCATTGCAAAGCTACACAGGAGAGCTAGATGGAGAATGTGGATTACTTCTACAAAAGGGGCCTTGTACCTGTTTTAAAACATGTGGAAATCCTTTTATCAATGATGTCACCAGGAAAAGTGAAAACACTAGTGAGGCAGTTAACATAAAACAGGTAGACTTTGCTAGCCCTGTGTTGTCTAATCACTGGGTAACCAGTGGTTTTGTAAAAAACCATTCAAGGTTTGGGCTAGAAATGGCCCAAAGTTCGAGAGAAGAACTTTGGAAGTTCAGTGGAAGAAGTTCAATAATGTGTCCACCTGGAGACTGAAGGGGATATTGAGTGCTGTGAGTATCTGGCACATGAAAACATGCTTCCTTAAAGAGGGTTTTTATTGGTGAATTCTGAAGACTGAAGCAAAATCTGAATTAAACTATCAAATAAATACAAGGAAACAGTGGCAAAATATTCAAGTGATTGAGTATTGTAGGGAAAGCTACAGGAACATCAAGTGTTTTTTGCAAGGAGAGGATGCTTATTTTTCAGCTCTTTATTTCAAGGATAATGTACTATACAAATAGAAAATCTGAAAGAATGCCAGTAAGCCAGAGCCAAAGCATGAGAAACTCTATGAATTCAGGACTCCCTCCTCAGATATGACAAGATTTTTGGATGAAAGAAGCATAATGAGGTCTTACGATTTATAATTTTCCTGTCCCAGTGTACCCAGATCTTTCAAATACTGCTATTGAAAGAACTGAGAAGTTATTTCTAAAGACGTTTTCTCCCCTCTGAAAGAATGGAACTTTGAAATACCTTTTGGCAATTAAAGCATGTGAAACAAAGTCAAAACAATTAGCATATTTGAGGCAATTAAAAAATTCTTAGCAACAAAACAAATGAAGTCTTCTTAACATGAATGAACTAAACAAATTACATCAACTGTTTTTGAGCTTCTTATGGATTTCTGTAATCAGAAAAGTTCATGACGTTTGTATTTTGCTTGAGCTTAATAAAATGCTGCTATGATATTTCTTCCCAGTTCTTTTAAAATAATTTAGGCTTCTTTTCAAATTGAATTCTCAGAGAATTAATTATTTTATAGTTTTTTGTTTATTATATTAAACTTTTGGAGGTAATACATGCTTTCTACAGAAACATGCAATGGAAAACAGAAGAAATGCTTTTGTGAAAGCACTGTTCTGTAGGACTCTTACCACTGCCAACACTTTAGAGCACTTTCTTTATTCTCAGCTGTGTAATATGGCAGTGAAGATCACTGCATCTTTTACAGCTCAGCTGATGGGATTGGACAGATAAGACACAATTCATACATACATTAGTAAAAAGCTATAAAACATGCCTCTTTTGAAGTGCCACGGGGGGAGGGCTACACTTACTTAACTGCCTTAAAAGATCATTAACAGTACAATTTAAAGTTCACAGGGGTTAAGGAAGTATAATGAGATACTGTAATTCCATGGTATTACTTTACCAGTTTTAAGCATATGTTAACCTCTGTTTTCCACCAAGTGCTGATCTGTATATTTGTTTCTCCTGATTACTAGTTCCCAGTATTACTTACTTTCCTCCACAATTAGCTGCCTGTCTTTCCCTTCTCAGCAAGTGTCAGCCTTCAAAAATTTTCTTTGCTGCAGCAACTATATGTAGGCTCCATTTTTCTCTCTTATCTTCTTTGCCACAGTTAGTTTAGATCAGATCTCTGTGCCATCGACATTACACTCAAATGGCTTTCTTCTCATGCCCATGGGTTGCAGGGTAAAGGAGAACACACACATTTAAGCAGGCATCCTGTTCCACCCCCTGCTCCCTCACTCCACTTACTCCCCCCAGCCCTGATACCTTAGTTTTAATGTCTGGCATGGCTCAGAAGATAAAGTAAACAATTTTATCTGGTTTATAGCATGGTCAAGCATGGATGGATTTTTAAACAGCAGGCAAAAAGAACAACTCTCACAAAACCAGCTAAACCATTTGAAGACAAAGAAGATTCCCAGATTGTGGCAGACACCCAGTGTAGAAAATTCAGTTTGCCTGGTTAATTCCAAGTGCTGAATAGTATCTTTTGCAATGTGAAGCACTTGCCTGTCTGGAAAATGAGTGTTGCTTATGCTAGGAAAACCTCTCATATGTAATACACATGGACATCACACACTAACTCATTCCTTTTTCTTTTTCTGTGATCCTTCTCTTTCCTTTCAGTTTCCTGATTGAATTGTGCACTCATTCCCCATACAGTAATTCTGCAACTTATTTAAATTAAGGCTGGTGGGTTTTTTCTTGTCTCCCTATTTGTTTTTCTTTTTTTCAGAAACATTAAATTGTAACATGCTGTTATAACAGATTCAAAGAACAAGACAGATGTAAATGGCAATACCAAACTCATCATTACAGAAAGTTAATTGAAGAGGTTCTAGGAATACAGTAAAAACTCAGAGGTGCCACAAGAGCACTACAGAAGAGTCTAATCAACAAGGATTTTTTGGTCATCTGACTCAAAGGCCTTTTTGGTTCTTGGCTACAGGTTGTCTTTAGAACTGTGTGTTGAAAATGGCAATTATTTCTGTAAATTTGATTTTAAACTTTTATTCTCCCTTGGAGTTCTTCTTGCAAACCCTATCTTCTAAGGCCCAGTAGCACCAAACACAATATTCCCTTAAAAAAAAAAAAAGGATAGAAAAAAATCTGATTTTGCTTTAAGTCTTAAAATCTGAGTTACAGTCTTAGCTTAGGGCTATAATTTATAATTCTAAGCCTATCCCTCAGTCTTCTGTATCACTCTTCCTCACCATGCACATCTGTACATCCAAGAGGCATTCCTCATTCCTCTCAAAATCAAGATTCATAATCATGGACTCAGCCCTCTCCTAGAAGTGAGTAACCCAGATGTGAGAGAAATGCGATCCATATCTCAGCTCAAAGTACTTTTTGTTCCCTTTTTTTTTTATGAGACAGAGAAGTGTTTTCTCTGCCAAAAGGGAGGGCTTACACCCTCTAAGCTATGGATCAATTTTCATAGAAAGCCCCAGCATCAATTACTTCTGACATCTATCCACCATCACTCTGCCGACTGACAGCCCCACAGGGCTTTACAGACTCCAGCTGCCTTGTACACCACCTCAAAGGAGAGCTCTGGGACTGGAACCAGAGTGTGTGACAGGGCACATGCAGCGATGCTGCCTTCAGACATGCCTTTGGAGGATGGCAGAGACCAGCAGACGCTGGAAACTCTCCCCTGCTAACTTTGCACCACTGGTGCTCTGTGGAAAAACCTCTACTGCATCATAGAGAAGAGGCAGAGGTAGATTTTTGACCTTCATTGTGCGTGTTAAAGGAGCATGTCTCCCAGAGAATCTCTTCAGATGTTAATCCTCCAAATGAGCAAAAATGCAGCAGGCGTTGAGCCTAAAGGCAGTGATAGCATCAGTAGTATGCCCTCCAAAATATTAATTCAGGAGCAAGCACTCCACCAGATGTATTCCTTTAGGCTAAAGGTCACCTTTCATTGGTTGCTTTATTGAAGTTTTTCCTGAAACAGCAGTTGCACCCTGGTGCTGCAGCAAACCCCAGATAACTCCCAGAAATGGCAGGACTGAGAAATAAGAGGATGAAATTGGTCAAAGAAACAGATAGTACTGAGACACACACAGAGGATATACAAGGTAAGGAAAAGCTTGTTTTGAGTATCAGATATGGAGTCGGTATTCTTCACCTTCAATTCCAAGTGTCTTTTTCTGTGCCTTCCCCACAAAGTGAAACAAATCCCCACAGATTTAACACAGGCAACTTTCAGAAGAGCCTTGCTCCATATAAAGCATGCTAATGGCACTGTGAACACAACAGTTCCCATGTAGGGACTGAAAGGAGAATCGACTATGCAAAACTCAGATTTTCAAGCATTATGTAAAAATATATTTTAACCCTCTTGCAGTCTTTCTTCATATGTGCTTTGTTTCTATTTACTGTGAAATTAGCACAGATCACTTATGACTGGAACATATTTATAGTGTATAGAAACTAAGGCAATCAAATCAAGAACTACTATTGGTAAAATCCACCAAGCCGTGGAGAACTCTGATTGTTCTTATGACTTTAGATTTTTAAATAGCCAGATTATGATTTTCAAATATTTTAGAGAACTTCTGAGGTCCCCAAGAAACACCAGTCAGACTACATCTCTCTCCTGAATGTATTCCCATGAAAGCAGACAAGCAAAATATAAGAGGGGCAACAGAAGATCAGTAAAGTAAAAAGTCTAATTGCTCTGTGCAATTCACAGGTTTATTCACAGACCCAGGACTCGATCTTACCTCTCTAGGTGATCCATCTTCTACTACCTTGTACTAAAACCCAGGCATAACATTTCTTTGAAAGAATAATGCAAGGAGAAGGTCTTCCTCCTGCCACCCCACCACTCATGAAACAACAACTGAACTGCATTTTGTCTGAAAGGTGGAATTAAATATTTAGATTTTTTTTCCCCAGGCTGTCCCCCAGCTGTCAGTAAGTATGTGAAGCTGATCCTGTTAGAGTGCACTGTATCTCTCCTCAGAATCTCACCTTTCCAGAAGTAGGAGTGAAATACTCATGGCTAAGCTGTCACTTTGATTTTGACCTTCAGAGTGCATTTTCTATTCCTGGTTTTGAAGTCTGAAACTTGCAGCTTACTTCTGTTGCTAGTACCTTTGTATGCTAAACTGCACATAGTGGTTTGTCACACAGAAACTCAGAGGAAACTATAAAAATAACCAACTGGACAAAATTAACAAACTTCGGAAAAAGAAATAGCAGTAGTGGACAGGTTTAGGTGTCTGGATAAATTTCTAAGCTACTGAGTTTATTTTTTTTTTTTAGCAATGAGGCATTGATTTCTCTACTGTGAGGAACAAAGAATTTTGGGTGGACAATTTAGTATTTTTTTTAAGGGGGATATGATTCATAGAGGCCACAAAAGCTTTGCTTTATTTGTGACCTACTTTGGGGTTGGTGGTAAACTCATTATCTTAGCAATACTGAACAGAAATTAATAAGAGAACTCTGAGAGACAGAAAAGAGGAGAAGAACAAGAAAAGTCAAAATACCTGTGTTCAAAGAGGTGGCCCTTGAGAAAATAATGATACTACAGGTTCAAAGACTAAAAAAATGATCAGGCAAATATTATTATTAAAAAGCTCATAAAAGTCACAGTGAACTCTGGTGCATATAGTTCAAATGTTAAACTAAACACACCAAAAATAGAGAAAGCAGTGGAATATTGTAATGCCACACCTTCATAAGGATGTGAAATGAATTTACAATAAACATTTCTCAAACAGAGCAGTTGCTAGAGAGGACCTTCCCATAGTGCACCATGCAAATGGTTTTTACAGAAGCAATGCAACTTCCTTTTCCAATATTTTAATGACTTCATGAGACAGAATGCTCAACCACAACGTCACCCTTTTTATTCCCTTTGAACTAATTTTTCAAAAGATTTGTAAAAAATAAAAGAAGGAAAAATCAGTTCTAGGAAGCGGGTCACTACATATCATCCTTGCCTGTGAGTAGATATTTCCTGAAATTGACAAAAAATGACAAGTCAGCAAGTTTTTTGTTTACAGTTACTTTCACTCTGTAATCCTAATATCTTCCATGGTGTGACTTTCCCAGAGTTCAGGAAGTTTCCTACATTAACAGTAACTTTCTGGGTTTGCTACTAATATCACAAAAAGATCTTTGTACTAGATTTATCTTCTTTCCTCAGTTTTGTTTCAAGAAAGACAAAGATGTTGAAGCATGCCAGTGCAATACGATTTGCCAAAGCACTTCCTGATGCCAGTCAGAGAAGCAAAAGGGTTCCTCTCATTTGCACTGGTAGGCATTGCACACACTGGAATTTAGGCTGATTAATTAGATTCAATAGAATTAACCAAAGCAAATATTTAAGAGAGCAGGGTGAACAGTCAAAGCAAACAGTTTGTAAATAACCCACTGGCTGAAAATTCAAATTTATCCAAGTAACTTCCGCAAACATGAACCACTAACATACTGTCCAAAAACCAGGAATGACTCCCAGTCAAGGGAAAAAAAAAAAAAAAGGAAAAAAAGTGCACTAAATTAGCATGAAAATTAGCATGAATTATATTTGCTCAGCCTTAACCTTAAGTTCTGTAAGATAAAACTGTTACAGTTTGTTCAGCTTGAGGATTGTATAAAGGCTCTCTACAACAGTACATCTGCACCTACAACCCAGAAAATCTTTCTTATTTCAGACTCTCCATCTAGTGGGAGTATCACATTTTGTCAACATTTTTACATCAATGGCAACTATTATTCAAAGATTTTATACCAGTGTTTTTTCTTTACAGCATTTGTTTTTATATCACAATTTTTACAGATTTTGCTCACAAAATCTTGGTTAAAACTCTCAAAAACACACTTATGAATTATAAATCTGAGTCCTTTTCTTTTAAGAAATGGTCTAAATCAATTTTTCACTTACGTCCAAAGTCAAAATTACATTGTTATATGAAAATTTTGTGATGTTTAGGTCTTGAGCACACCCTGGCCTGACTGACTGGTTTGGTAAGGAATATTCCTTCACTGCAAAGCAGACTTTATTCATTGCATATTGTATCTTATCTTTGCAGGAGAGCTGTCTTTGAATTCGTGTACTCATACAAAGCAAGACTTAATGATATACAACACTTGCATGCGACTTAATTACTTTAGAGCCCAGAACAGTTTTTTGTAGTTCAGTGATAAAACTATAAATGAACTCTTTGAACAGAATCCCCAAGTGGTTAAACCACATTATAAAGTAGTGACATTTCGCTAAGGAATCAAACCCATACAAATAAATAATTATATAATGTATGTTTGAGCAGGCTGTGCCTGTGAAGGAAGATGAGTAATTTCACTTTTTTTTATGCTGGCCTCGTGACAGCTGAGCAATGTAATTATCTTCTTTTTTCACTGTGCTGATTTCATCTCTTTGGTATTAGACTTTTATTTTTTCCATATTCTAATTTCTGTGGTGGGTGAAGTGCAAGACTCCAGGAAGCAAGGTGTTGACATAATTTGGTTTGCTCAGGTTTCATCTAAATAATATTTCAATATTTTAAATAAATGAATAAGATTCTTGCTATTATGAACCCAAATAATGACTAATAAATATTTCTAGTGGACAGTTTTAAATTGTATTCATTTACCCTCCTTTAAAATAATGAAAGAAAAACAGAAAAATGAAAATCCTTTCAACCAGGACAAAGAGTTTACTGAATCCATACTATGCATAGAATGTCTTTAAGAAGATATATAAAGCTAGAATTATGGTTGGGGGTTTGTTCTGCATGCCAAATAAAATAAAAAACCAAAAATTACTATGATTACAGTGATGACTCTGCTAGTTGACTTATGAAATATGCACGAGCACAGGGCAAAAGGCAATAGCCCCAAAACACATACACAAATGAAAAATATACAAAAATCTTGAGACACATATACAGCAAAAAGGCTGGGTATACTCTTAAATAATGTAATGCTAATAAATATTCTTTTTCTTATTATCACATGCATCCCAAATGAATGTGATGTCAAAAAGATTCCTTCCAAAATCAGGCTGTGGCAAGATCCCTGAAAATGAGTTAAGTTTGACAAGTGTTAAGACAGAATTAGTTTTAGAATCACGTCTTTCTCATTTTACTAATGGGCGTGAAGACCAAGCTCTTGAACAGGCTTGTTCATCAGAAATAGATTGATGGGAGTCAAAAATAAAGGAAAGTACTCATGGTAAAGTAGCAAGCAAGCAAGCAAGCAAGCAAATAAAGAGTAAGGCAGTCATATTTTGCATTAATTTGGAATATGGGATTCAAAAAATCAACATGAGTACCTACAATAATTAACAGTGGCATCTACAGTAGTACACTCGTATACTGTAGCATACAACAGTACACTATACACAGACATGCACAGTAAAACGAGATGGCTGTGACCTAGAATAGGCATCTGTACAGCAAGTATCTAAGTTTAGTGAGAAGAATCTCACCTGAAAGGACAAACATACACAGTTCATTCACCAAGCTTTTACTTAAAATATTGCCCAGCAGTGCAAAAGGAGCATCACCTGGCATCCGATTATCTAGGCTGTCTAAGCAGTCACACGAGCACTGAATTGTTAGTAGTGCATGTGGGTAAAGAAGGGAAAAATACCCTGGCTTTCAGACCACCTCTGTTCTCCAAACAACATCACTTTGGCCTTGCTCGGTTTGCATTTTAGCCTCACAGTGCAGGATGTGTGAGCGGATTTGCAGTGTGTGCTCTGCCAGAGCTCTGTGGGAACACAAGTATTCCCGCAGTGGTACAGGTGCTGTCACACAGTATGCACTGAGGGAGGCACGCTCCTTGGCAGCCAGAAACACCAGACCAAGTCCAGGTTTCATTACTCATTTTGTAGCTCAGTGACATTTCCATCAACTCATACAAGCTCTAATAAAGAAAAGAGCACCTTTGGGCCACTGGCTCTGGAATCCTCTTTGCTGCAGTTGGTATTTTTACTAGCCCATAATACTGCTGAGTGAGTCATACAGAGATATTTATGAATATGAGAAATTAGAATTTTTTTGGAAGATGACATGTCATTTTGACCTTAATATTAAATTTAGAACTTTTGTGGTGAAAAACAGTGCAGATTACCTGTTTACATAAAAGTATTCTAGTACTGCACGATTCCCCCAAGCAGCACATTTTGCACATCCAGCAACTTTCTGGAATGATTGTCAGTAGTAAGTAATCCACTGGCAACACTATACAAGAGTAAAAGGATTGTCTTGCACACAGAACCCATTAAAACAAAAACCACTAGGCTCTGTGTTCAAGGCATTCAAAAGTCAAAGTCAGAAGCATTACTAATGACAGGCACATGTAATAAGATCTGTGTGGTGAGGCAATGCATCGTTGCAGCCAGATTTAGAGCCATATCATTACTTTAGAAATATCAGTAGCTGGATAAGGTCCAAGTTACTTCTTCATCCAGGCAGTATGACTCCTGACTCCAGAGAAATAATAACCTGAGTTTGTGGAGACAAAGTCCTGATCAATAATGAATCTTAACATATCTATGAGATCTTCTGCCTTCTCAAATGTGAATTTGTACTGACACCTTCTTGGCACTCTGCCAGCAGTGGCTGCTCACTGAAAGCTTAATGGCTGAAAGCTGAACAAAAATATGATAACTGAAGTACGTTTTACCAGAAAAATTATGATACAACTTTAAAATGTAGCTATCGCAAAGTCAGAGAAACATTTGATTGTGGTTATTACATTTCTGGTATGCATGTTCAAGCCCATAAAAAGCACACAAGACCTTAGTCCTTCAAACCAACTCTCCACGTTCTGGAGCCAAAGGACAAACATCATTGAGTCTTTTTGAGTTTCTCATGGCTTGCTTGCCAGCCTTGAAAACTGAAAACAGTACCAATTTTGTTGTTTAATGGAACACCACAGATTAGCTACGGGCCACATATCATAGCCATGTGACTTGGAGTTAAAGATACACAGTTCTGAACTGCACACATTTCATTATGTCAGCTCAAATTTCTGGTGCTCTGCCTCTCAAAACAATTCAGCCTTCACCTACAAGGTCCTTAGAAACCTCTGGGAAAACAGGATTTGTTTTACTAAATCAGACCCCTGACCCATTTAATACTTTCTGTGCTCATATGAAGAAGCTAGGCACTCATGACTACAAGGTTAGGTTTCACTTTGAGTTTCACTATAACTCAAGAGATTGACTTATCTGCTAAATTGCAGGTACTATTCTTCATCTTGAATTTTTATTATCAATCTGTATGGGAATTTTAGTTTTAGCATCACTACATTTTAAAAATGTATTTCACAACATGTTTCAAAGATCTCAATTCTGTGGTGAATGATCACATGAAGGAAGAGGACAACCTGTCTGACCAGATTTACTCCACGATCATGTTCTAAGCTATTTCCGCAAGCATGCTGACACAAATAGAGAATTCCCCATGCTCTGGGAAATCTGTTTTACCAGTAGTAGGGTAGGACTGAGGCCCCAAATAAATGTCCTGTACATTTTATGCAACTATTGTATTACTTTAGTAAGTGTTAAAGTAGATGTTAAAATTAAAAATATTCATAGCCACTACTCTGATAGAAATGTAAGTATCTCAGACATGCATTTGAACAAACATTCCTGCAGGATCAAATGGGAATTCATCAAACAGCATAAATGCTTGCCTGAACACCCACTGATGTTGGCAGCATAACCGTATCTGAAACTCCTGACTGAATCAGGAACTCTTAACTGCTTCAAGCCATTTTTTCATCTGGACTTGGACTTCCAGACATGCCACTACTGTTCCACTGGCAGGTCCTGCACAGCATGGTTGATGGATAATGTTTCATACTTGTATGTATGATATATACAGAATCCAGAGGCCAGAAAAATACATTTTACTCATAGCATTCCAAATCTTACCCAGAGCACATATACATATATTAAATTCTAGAAACCCTGACTTTGCAGTATTTCTGTAGAAATTAAGCTCGTTCAACATTTTTACAATGAAAAGCTGAAAATCAGGCTTCTGAATATCATGTTTATATGCTTTAAGAAATGACCTGATTTTCAAAAGCACTGAGCCTTGTGTGATTTTGGTGGATTTAGCGGAGAGGTTTCCTAATAGAGCTGGAACAAATGCCTAAACTGCTCCCTTTGTGGTTGGTAAGAGTATTACTGTTCAGCTTAGTTAAGCTCAGCTGCTAACTTTTAGACACTGTTTTTGAAAAACAGGTAGTCATAGGAACTGAATACTGAAGAACAGGGCAGGGTTTTCAGAACACCACCACCGAAACACACTGCCTGTTTCTGAGTGTTTACTGTCACTGCCTGCTTTAAAGACTAACAGGTGTATGAGAAATAGGATATGAGAAAGATGTCTTCTTGTTTCAAAATAATTTAATCCCACCATATTTCCTACGCCCCCCTTGCCTGAGCCTGAAAGGAAGAGATATGCCATCTGTTACAATAAAACATGAAAAGTATACACACGTGACTGGGGCAATGCCAGAACTAGGGAGAGCAGAAAAAGAATCTATCTTTAAAATATTAAATATGAAAAATTATGAAACAATAAAACACCTGTCCTTTCAGCACTCTATTCTACCATAGTTATGGAAATGTTTAACTACTACAACTATATTTATAAGTTTTCACTGAAGCATCACGTTTTTGCCATCATCAAAGCTACAAAAAGTTTATAATTTAAATCAGTAGTCTGAAGGAGTCCAGAAAGCTCAATCCTCCCTGTTTCTTTTTCATTTTTATTTCATTTGTTGGTTATTAGTACAATCATCTCAACTGCGTTTCTCTTCTAGGTACTTTTTCTTTTAGCGACTAAGTTTCTTCATATTGCAGCTGATGCACTTTTCCATGTTTTTTGATATAATTTCCAAATGAAAATGAAAACAATTATGTAATTATCTTAGACATCATTATAATCAAAGCTCTCAGAAAAGCAACCAGAGGAATTCGCTGTACAGAAAGGTAAAGAAAATATAGTACAAGCACCTCAGAAAAGGTTTAGTCAAATATTTTAGTAAAAAAAATTACACATGCAAACCTGAACAGATGCCCTCAAGAACTTTATACCTTAATCAACTCAAAATATCGCATTTACATGAACAGTGCATATGCAGCAAGACTTGTCACCATAAAACAGCTATTCAGAAGTTATAAAAAGTAAGAGACATGGCATTACAAGAAACAGTGTTGAAAATAAAACGTATGACAAAGATTAAGAAGAATATTAAAAATATAAGTGAGATAAATCTGCAAACAGAAGTTAAAAGTTTACTAAGCAATCTATAAAAAAACAATAAAAGCTGAAGATGTTCTTGTTGAAGGAGTAATCTAAAAGGTTATTTCTATTGTTTTGAAAGGTCTTCAAGCTGTGGTACTGAAAGTGTTCAAATATTGTACTGCAAGTCAGTATAAACTGTTTTAGGCACAGATCTCCAAGTTACTATGCTTTTATAAACTTTGGAAGTATTTGCAGCTGCACACAGCAAAATGAAAACCAGCTGGACTCTCTTATACAGCAAAAGGGCAAATTTAAAGAAGTTTCACATTTTTTACTTGCATGAGAAATCTTCCAGTTAAATCCAAGAGAAATATGAACAACTGCCCTGCTAAAAACCCTTAACCTTTTCGTTCTGGCTTTGTGAGGTGAAGACACAGGAGAGGATGATCAAGTGGTGGGACTAGTTGAAAACCAACAAATTTCTGCTGTTGTTCACAGAGAGGAAGGGTGACTATGTGCACACAGGAAAAGTCCCACCAGTGGCCAGGTGTGATATAAGCCCTCAGAATTGCTCAGAACCCATGTGGAGAATGGTCCCTCTGTATAAAGCCTGCACCTCTGAATTTACAACACCAGAGTTATTATGTTATCTCCTGAATGCCATCACCACACAGAAAATACCATTACATTTGAAGCTAATAGAATATGTGACCAATTATTCTCTCTTTCATGCTAGAAGCCTTAAACTGCCACAGGAGGAATCAGCTTTCTTCTGTTCCTGGCAGTTAAAATTCATTTTACATGTGTTTTGACACTTGGCAGTAGATAATTACTGGCTATACTCTTTGCCATGAAGTACTTTCCTTTGATAATTAAGAAATCCTTTGAATTGTGGACAGTTCACTTTTCTACTGCTAAAGATTATGAGCAATTAGTATGTAAATTACAAGTTGACACCAACAGCTCATACGGACAAGATAATGCTCAGGTACTGAAGGCTACGGGTGCATAATGTAAAAGCAAAAGAAAATAATGATTTTTAGAAATTTCAAAGCGTTTAACTTAAAGTGGACCATAACACAGAACTGCTTGCTTCCTTTTATCACCGTGAGCCAAGGCACAAGCTCAGTGAAAATCTGAAGATAAAAATTTATTTGGAGGAAAGTCTTCTTTCATTTCCCTTCTCTACTGTTTTTACCTTCTCTACACTTGGACTCACACCTCTGTGATGCTCAGTCTGTGTGGCACCCATGAAAAAAAAGGTTCTGAAAAAGATATTAAAGCCAAACCACTGCTTAAGACTGTGACATACTTAAATAGTTTTAGAGGTGTTATCCAGTGGTTGAATAAATTAGGACCCTTATAATCAGCTCCTGCTTCTGCGTTCCAAGTTCCCCCAATGCACATTTTGCGACTATAAAGCACTAGCAATTTTATTGGCAAATTTTATGTTTAATGTATCTCTATATAACTGTATTTATAGATAACGCTGATGCTTCTTTCCAGTGAAATTACTGACTTATTTATGGTACAGATTTGATGCATTCATTGCACAGATATGACGGCATTCTTCTAATCCTCAATTGCAACTGGTTTAACAGTATTCCTTGGTAATTCCATGGGGAAAAAAATTTACACTTCTACTTCATTTTTGTTCTGTCAGCTACATGTTGCTTCCCTGATTTAATCCTCTGCCACTGCAGGTACTACTCAGTACACGGAAGCGCACGAAATGTCTTCAGGATGCACGAAATACACGGAAACAGACTGGTGACACGTTCCCGCAAAGAGGTTAACTTTCCAGGGAACTGCCTTTGTTTACTCCAAGACACCCGGAGGAACGGAACGCTCCGACACGGCCACTGCCGCCCCCTGCCGGCGTGCAGGGGGAGCGGCAGCCGCGGCGGCCGCGCGGGCGGCCAGCGGCCCCCACCGGCCGGGGGGAGGCGGACGGCGGCGACGGCGGCCCGCGGCTACCGTGCCCGGGAGGGAAGGAGGCGGGGGACGGCTGTGTTTGCGGCCGGGGCTCGGGCGGCATCGCCGACACCTCCCCGGTGGCTCCGGCAGGCCTCCATCCCTTCCGCATCCCGCCCGCATCCCGCCCGCATCCTGCCCGAGCCCCGCCGCGCCACGCGCCCCCATTGGCTGCCGGCCCCTCGGCGGCAGCCAATCAGAATGCAGTTGTCAGGCGCTCCCGTCTATTTTTAGCACGCAGGGGCGGGCGCGCTCGGCGGCGCGGGCGGAGGAGAGGCCGGGGCGTGGGGCGGTCTCGGTCTCGGTCTCGGTCTCGGTCTCGGTCTCGGTCTCGGTCTCGGTCTCGGTCTCGGTCTCCGGTCTCCGGTCTCCGGTCTCCGGTCTCCGGTCTCCGGTCTCCGGTCTCCGCCCGACCCGGGTCCGCCGCGGCAGCGCCCGTAGCCCGAGCGGGGAGAAGGGGGCAGGAGGGCGGTGTCACAGCCGGGCTGCCGTGCGCCCTCCCGCGGGAGGACAGACGGAAACCAGACGCGGACCCCGCCGCCGCCGCAGGCAGCGCTTTCTACTAAAGAAAATGTCGAATGAAAAGTATTATGTTAATAAATATATTAATTAATTAATTGCGATGGCTGCTGCAACCGGGAATGGCTGTGCAGAGCACTCCATCCCTTGTCCTCCCCAGCTTTGCTTTCCCCGCCCTTGAAGTGTGGAGAAGTGTGCACAGCACCCGGTGTGCCCGGTCAGAATCGCTGCCCCCGACCTGCAGGCACTGCTTGGCCTCTTGAACGAATTGGCATCAGACGGGAGAGGTCGAATTGCCAGCATGGGCTAAATTCTGCATCTTTATTATTTTGCATATTCTCATTTAATTAAATTCACACTTAAGGCAGCTGGCTATCTCTGTAACTGATGTGCTTCTGATACATTTGGATAATGATAGATGTGTAAGTTCAGGAGAAAAAAAAGATCAGACATAGATAATACACTGAATATTTTAGAGGGTTCAGATGTTTCAGGTAGCTGGAACTGCATTTTTTCTTGTTTCTTAGAGAGCTCTGGATTCAATAGAGCTGTTTTATGTATCCTTGAATTCAGAAGGATTAGACATGTGCTAAAGCATTCAGAACAGGGACAAAGCAGGGCCTCTAGTTCAGAAAAGGAAATAGTAAAGGACAGTAAGGAAAACTGTTCTTCTAATATTTAAATCAAGACTTAAAACAGTAATAATGTCAGTACACTGTAGAAATGTCAAGGAAAAAACTAGTTTTACTAATAAAGGTTTTGAAGATCCTTGTAAAAACATAAAAGGTTTATCTCTCTCTCTAAATATATGAGTATTTAGCCCCAGGTGATCAACTGTTTTGGAGTTTGTGCATAGCGATGGATTGTAGTATCTCCTGGGTCTTTGTAGTGACCTGCTCACAAAAAATAGAGTGGATGAAATGCAGACTTATCTGTGCACTAAATCTGCAGCACCCCCAAGGAGTCAACTGATCTGCAGCTCTTGTGCTGACCTTACAGCACAGGAATGGATTTCACTGCCCGTGTGCACCAAGATGCTTGAGTAGAAAATCTTTCGAAATAAGACAGATTCTCCAAATTCAGCTAACTGCCATTTGTTTTTGCAATAAAAAGTATTCCCTGGCAAATCTTGCAATATGAGAGCGAAATAGAGCCTGGCTGCTCCTCGTCATCACCAGTTCAGTGCCAGGCTTTTCTGAAATCCTTTTACTCATTACTGGATCCCCGTGGATGCTTTTCAGTTGCCAGTAGGACATACCAAATCGGCAATGAAACAAAAGAACAAAGTCTGCTCTGACAGTGTTTGGATGCCATTTCAAAAAAGTGGCTTGTGGATTTAAAATCTGTCCGAAAAAAAAGTGTTGTTTATTCTGTCATTGCCAGAACATTGATATAGTCAGAAACATTATTTCAATGAAGTTTTTACATGCCATTGAATGTTTTCTCTGTGTTCACGGGTTGTCAGTCTTCTGTGCAGATTAAACTTAAGTTCTCACAGAGGAAGTTCACGCAGCGTGAATTCCGCTAGCTTTGCTGATCCCATTATGGTCCATAATTTGAGAGTGAAGATTGCTCTGCATAAATATTCATCTAGTATCTTTCAAGTTTTCACTTTTCATTCTGCTGCTGCCTGACCCTGTCTGCCACTTTTCTCTGAATAATCATTACTGCTGAGCAACCCATTTGGAGAAAAAAGGCAGTTGCAAGACTAAAATACCCAAACAGCATTGGATGCATGGATTGTCACTAGGATAAGTTGCAGCCCATTGCAATTTATGACTGTGGGCATTAAAATGAACTAATGTGCTGTTTGGAATTGATGTGCGTTTCTCTCAGCAAATGTCATGGCCTCTGGCTCTCACAGAGGTCATACTGAACACATGAATAGCAGCACTCCAATTTTCAGTCTGAGCACTCCAAACCCAAATTATAAATTTTTCCTATTTTAATTCCAGTAGGTTTTTTAATTGTACCAATTATTTTTTTAAAAATTTAGTGCAGTTTTTATCAATCCCCAACCCAAAGGCTCTGCTTGGGCATTGAGGTGAACTGGCACTGATGAAAATAAAAAAATGTGTTGTGTTTTTTGTGGAGGCAGAGGGTCTGGTCAAGGAGTTCTTCCATATCAAGTGAGTTTAAAAGACTACACGTTAGAGAATTTACGCGCAAACATGATAAAATTGACCACAATTCTCTCATGAATCCTCAACAGATACTGGGACATGAATGTCTGTTCTCCACAATTTTTAATCTAACCAGTAAAGGAAATTGCTATTCTGATCTGTTCCCAGATGTACTGTTTTGTGTTTTAGGTCGTGTGTTTCCAGCATGTGAGAACAGGTACAGATTTTCTAGGTGAGCTAAGGGGATTGCAACCCCATCCCCCTCCACTGGTGCAGCAGTGTGTGGAGTGTACTTAACTGTGCATGTCATGGCTGTGCACATTAGCTGTTTCTTTTCAAGGAAAACCGTGCATGAGTTTCCACACCCTTCACCTCCATTTCATTCCAGCTGAGTTATCTACATTTTGGACAATCAGTCAGCACCCCTGAAATGCAGGGAAAGGCGGTCCCTGAGAAGGCCATTCTCCAGATCATGGGGTCTCACATATGTGTTTCCATACTGTGACTTCAGGGAGACAAGCAAGACAACTCTTTCAGTGGTTCAGACTTGCAGTCACAGCTCCCTAACACAGAGCTCCTTCAGAGGAAAGCCCCCCCACCACCACCCAAAGCAAGCAGCTGCCTGAGAAAGGCTAGAGGCACCACAGGGATGCATTCCCGTGGCAGGAGTGTGACAAGCCACTTCACAGGCTGTGCTGCAAACCTTCCTGAAGCTTTCCCTAGGCAAAACATTGGAGAGCACAGCCTGTTCTCCCGTGCAGTACTCTGAGACAAGCTGGCAGAGAGAGATGTGCTTTTCTACTTATAAGATGCATACTTTTGCCAGGTACTATCATAACACCTTTTTTCCTTCCCTTTATTTCATCCAGTCAGAATTCCCATAGACACCCCTTACATAATATCCCTGCTTATCAGCTTGACATCTTAATTGCAGAAACTGCACCAACAGGGAGAAGCTGCTTGATAGCAGGAGCCAATGCCACATCAGGTGAAAACAAGTAATCGTGTTACTCAGGAAGACCAAAACTGTGAATATATGCCCTCCTCAAAATTCAAGTTTAAACCAGACATACTTCCCTGCTGACTGAAGTGAATGAACTCTCTTGCCAGCTAGACAGCTTTGATCCAGTCCTCCAGTAAAAAAACCAGTGCAGGGTAGAAACATTCATATGATGAAGTCTGTATTATTCAGAAAGGTCTGTTATGGCCTGACTTTAGGCCAGCTGCTTGGCCCTGGTCCTGCACAGATGTGCTTGCCTGTGCACTCACACAGAGACTAACAGCAGCCTGGACATCAAAGAAATGGACCAGGTATTTTCCAACAGGATACTGAGCTGTTACTCTTTCTGTAAAGAATGCTGTGTTCATAATGACGCCCCAGTCTGGTTTAGTAGGAAGTTAGAATGGCAATCATTTTCCCATTCATAGTAGCATAATCCCATTTTTAATGTGTACTTTCTATCTGCAAGCCTTAAGATAGATATTGTTCCTATTTTATGAGGACTGATGCTGACATTAATATCTCTTAATGCCCTATTCCTTTTTCTAAGAGAGAATTGTCATGTAAAAGACCCTTGTCCTTCTAATTAAGATCAGATCATTTGTAGAGTACACTGTATTTTGGACCTGTCATATCAGAGCGTATACATCACATTGACTTATGCATGGTGCAGTCAATCTGCCATGTGAGTGAAGGATTATGCACGGGCTTTCTGGATGCTTTGGGGCTTGAACCCTGCAAGCAGTAGATCACAGATGCTTTCTGTCGTGTATTAGTAGCTGTCTCAGCGTGAGGACTGGAAGCCCAGAGCTCCCATAAATGCTAAAAACGTTTCACCTCCAGGACTTAGAATGCATAACTTAATGTGCCAGTGAAGCACTCTGGAAGCTGCTTTTATTTTTTCTCCAAGCCACTTTTAAAAGCATTTCAAGTTCAGAGAAACATTACTGTGTCATAAAATTTTTAAACTAATGTGACACTCTGTGATTGCTTTATTTTTGCCATGGAGGCATAGCAACTATGTTCACAGGCAAAATTGCCTTGTTTCAGTCATCTAAGGACAAACTCACTTATTTGCTGCTCCTGGTTGAGCAATAAGAGATGAGTAAACCTTACTTATCCTTAATTACAGGGTTTGTTGTACATATTGTAATGAAGTCCCTGGTTAACTGACAAGACAATGTCTCCTAGTCCTTCCTAGATCTGAGCCACTGCAGCTTGCCATGAGACCTTATCACTTGCCGTACACTAGGCCTTGGAAGAAGAGAGGGAATACAGTGTGGGTTTCTTGCAGTTGTTAGTGCAGGCTTAGGAGGAGATTAGTATTTGAATTTCCTTATGGTCACACTGGGCTAATGTTCAGCATTTTCTTTCTGGGAGTCCCTACCTTTGTGCAGCCTCAAATGGTGGAAGCATTACTGATAAGCATTTATCAAAAAAGTTGATCTTTTGGGAGCACTAATTTTGATACTAGAAATAGAAGGTAATTTCCTCTGGTCTGGGCTACGTCTGAACCACTTCTGAGAAGCAGTTCTTTGAAGGAAATCCAGACATCCGCATGCAGTCCCCATGTCTGATACACAGCCAACAGATCTGGCTACATCAGCTGATCTGGTCAGTGTCTTATTCTCCAAGTTTGTGAGAGTGTGGCAATGTGCACTGCTTTCCGGACTAGGAATGAGTTCAGTAGCATTTGCAGTACAATCATGGTAGTGAAACAATGTAAAGATGGGGACTTAACTCATCCTTTTCCAACCATGACTCATATCCAAGTGACTAACCTGTCCTTACTGTCAGTTTTTACCCAAGGTAATGAGACTAGGTTACTGATTGTCCCCAGGAACATGTTTGAGGTCACATTCCAGGCCCGTTTCTCCATCCAGTGGTATCTGCGGTCCTTTGCATCATTGGTGCTGCTGCCAGTTAAAAAGAGCCATCTGTAATGGTCCTTTAGCCCTGAGGAATAACATTTGGACCTATTCCTGTTTTGAGTGGAGAATTTTTACACAAGATACCTACAGATGTAGTGGGGTACACGCGCTATTCTTCACTTGGCGGGCAAAAGCAGATTCTGCCTTGGGGATTTGACTTGTCTTCTCCCTTTCTTTCTTTCCTTGCCAATGCTTCTTTTAACCAGAGAAGAGTTAACCTGCTTTGCCCCTCTCCTTGCTTCCTCATTGCTTTGATGCAGCCTTTTATGAACTGAGAAAAAGGTAATCTGATCTCTGGGCAAATCCTTCCTCTGTCTGCAGATGGCTCTAGGCAGAAGCAGGGCACACAGCTAAATATGGGTTAGAGAAATCGTGCTGTACCATATGGCAGAAGCAGCTGTACAGCAAGGTAGCATCTGAGACGAAGCCCAAATCTGTCCCTGTCACTGTTTGTGCTATGGGTCTGGCAAGCTTACTTTATGCTGGCTCGTGGCCTCCCCCTTCCCCAAAACATCAGCTTTTATCTGCTGCCAGAGGCACTGTCATTGGCCTTGTTTTCTGTTCTTGCTGCTGTTCCAGGTCAATAGATCCCATGTTCTTCCAGCACTCTGAAAAAATAGATGGTGTCACAGAGCTGCATTAGCCTTGTTTTTCCTTCAAGATAACCATCATCAAGTGAATGAACACTGAAACTATTCATATTGATACAATTTCTTTGTGTAACTGGTCACTTTTAAAGGTTTTTTTGGTTTCTACTTTCTCTTGGGAAAGATACATTATGGTGACCAATTAGTTCAAACCCTGTTATGTTGTTTTGTAGGTGTTTAGCCAAGAATCGGAACAATAATCATGTAAATCTTGTTGTTGTTGTTGTTTTTCCTTTTTGGTGAATTTTGGTAGCATTTTTGCGGTGAAGTGACACATTTTAGAAGGAAGCAGACTGTTTTAAGAGTAGTGATTACACTAAAAGTTAGAAAAATGCAATTGCAAATCATGTTCAAGAGGTCTGATGTATCCTGACCTTGCTTGGCTTGTTAAACTGTTTGCATAGCTTCAGTTAACGACTGGACAATTAACAACTGGATCAGCTGCCAAGAGCAGGCACAGTTTAATGCTCTCTGCACATCACTGACCTCTGAATCCAGATGACTGATTATTATATTTTTGAAGAGAGTACTATTGAAATTTCTTTTAATTCTCCCTCTAATTGTATCCACTTGTGTCTTTCCTTACCTTGTAATTTAAGCCCTGGAAGAGGTTGCTTTTGTGCCCTTTGGATTTTTAGCTAGATTGCCCCCCTTCCTAGTAGGAGTTACAACAGGTTTCGTGTTGTCCCTAATTTATTGCATACATGTGAGACATAACCAAGGGCATTACTAGAACTCATAGATTTGCTATCATAGAATGTGGGATGTAGAAGAATAGATATTTATAACAAGATTGGGAGAAAAATTAAAGCAGAAATCGGTCAAACAAAGGAACAATGCACCTCCAACCACAGCAAATAAGACTCAGGTGTAAAAGGATTTAAAGTCCATTTATTTGTGCAAAATGAATGCACTAGTAAGAGACAGCACTCAAGGCTTTAATACTTCTCTTAGTATCTCTATAATTTGAAAAATGCTCCGTATTCTAAAGTGACAGGATCTCTCATATATTTCATATATGATTTTTATAAATTCATCTTATATGCAGTTTTTAAAAGTGTATTGGGCAGAAAGGACTCAGTATGTTGTTAAACAGAAGAGACAGTCTGAAATTCATGAAACGAAAGATCACCTTAAGCTGTTACTTTGAAGTTTCACCAGAATGTTCCAGCTCATTTCCTACTGATGGAAAACTTGCCAAAAGTACTCTCAGCAGAGATAAAAATTATTTGGCCTGCTGAAATCTACACACTTGGAGATTATCAACAGATCAAAGGCACAAGAGTCAAGCTATATGCTATAGACAATTTACATAAAATTAATATATATATATATCACTGCCTATTTATCTCTAGCTAATTAATGCACTCATTACTTATGCAGGTAGCTCTAAGCAGGATGTGGAAAGATGTACCAGTGAAATCTACAATATGAAAAGCACATTTCAGATGATTGCTTTAGACTTTAAATACTTCAGGCTGACCCTGCTGGATTTGTTTTCTTCCTTTGGAAAACTTTCAATTATTCTTAAGTTCCTCTGTCAACTTTTTGCTGTTGTTATTGTTAGAGGGTTTATTGAGTCTGAAGTGTCTCTTATGTTTTATTTTGTACAAGCGTGGTTTATCTTTCATTAGATTAGGGTCATTTGGAAAGTGTCCTTTGAACAGAAACAACAACTAAAACTGGGATTCTTATTAACACAAGTGTTTTAACTGATAACAGGCCCTGGCAGCTTTCTTTCTTCTAATTTCCTACTGTGGAAGAAGTTTTTTGAAAGATGAGCCTTTCAGTGCAATTTGTTTGCTTTGTGCAGTCCCTCCTGCCATGCTGTGTTCAATGGCCTTGTCACCAGTGACTCTCTGCAGGAGACCAGAGACAGGGTGGTGGGGAGCAGGGAGGAGGTGGCACAGCCTTGACTCTGGTCCCACCTTCTGATATATGACAAAGCACACACTGGTAGCTGTCTTTGCTTCAGCCCACAGACCTGCCCCAAACATTGCACTTTAAATAATGTTAAGCTGTGAAATGTTGAGGAACATCTACCAGGAAAAAGGTTGTAAAAAAGCACAGGCTGGAATAAAGAACCTGGCATTGCTCCTTCTGCCCACTGCAGCAAAGTGCTTGTCCTCTGCTGGATGTGAAACTCCTCACTCCTCGTGGAAGTGGCATCTGCAGAAGTCTCTCTGATGGATCCAAACATCCTGCCTGTGTATTTCAGCTTGGGGAAGGGCTTTAGCAGGGTATTCTGGGAGATCCAGGTACACACCTGCTACACGGATGGAGGGGACACTTTAACACTGCATTTTTATGCCATGAACTGAAAGATTTGCTTTTCAATGTATCAGTGGGAAAAATCACATGCTACATCTTCCTAAGTTGCCACAAAATGCAATTGTCCTCAGTCAGCCCAATTGCAGAACTTTTGACAAGTTTCATGGTATCCCACGCTTTCATCCCTGAGTGGGTGGTGAAGGCATATGTTAGGAGTCAGAAATAAAGTGGTTTGGAGAAAAAACATAAAGCAATCCTACTTGAGGTGAAAATATCAAGGTGGTATGGTCACTGTAAGTGTTTCTTTAATTATCTGTAAAAATACAAATACAGCATACAAAGCTCATTTAAATAAATTGTTTTCTTCTAACTCTTCTTTACTATGAAGACATCAAGGTTTCCTGCTCTGAGTAGTCAATCCTGATTTTTTTCTCATTACTTACTGTGAATTTGTTGTTTTGTTTTGTTTTTTTTAGTTATTGTATCTCTTAACTTTATTGTCATGTTTCAGTCTCAGTTTCTAGGCTTGTTTGCTGTACACACTCAGCTAAAAATATATAAATGCCTTTCTCCTGGATTTATTATATAAATTCACTCAGTAGCTGTTACACAGTACCTTCCAGATGATACTGACTTGCATTCATTTATATCTTGTGTGACTTTGATGACGACAACAGAGACAGAATATGCTGATGGGTTTTTCCAGCAAGAATTTGTATCAAGTTTTTCCCTCTTGACTTTCCCCAGATTACAGCACAATTAAAATGTATTTAAAATGTACAATAGACCCTTAATCTTTCTTGATATGGTTGCTATCATTTCATATAAGATGAATTTAATTTCTTTTGGATATCTGTGGTATTTAAGCCAGTCCTAAAAAAAATGTTACTGTTTGATCTGCCACATGGTATTATTCTGGCAGCTTGGGCTGCCCTCTCATAGCCTTGCTTGTCCAGTCAGTACCCCAGTACCTGAGGTGTTCTCATCCATGCTACATGACATGCTCATCTCTAACTCGTGCATTTCTTTGTGGAAAGGACTGGGTGAGGTTCCTTGGCAGGATTTATATAATTGCTCAAAGCAGCAGATCATAATGGTCTCTCCTTTTAAAATCTATGAAACGACGTCCTGCTTTGTTCAGATATTAATGTTAAAAAAAGAAAAAAAGAAAAAAAAAGAAGAAAAATTAAGTCAGTGAAAAGCATCATTCCCCAATGCAGAATATAGGACTTCGGGAGGAGCAGCAAGACTGTGAATGACTAGGGGCAAAATTGTGGGAAGGACGAGGGGGAATGTAGGGGGGAAAAGAATAATAATAGGATCAGATATGTTGCAAGCCTTACCTATTAACTGGTAAAAAAGAGTTATCCTAAATAATACCAATTGTATTTAAGCTACAAATATGCCCACTCCTTAGCTGTTTCCAGTTAGATCAATAGAGGACACAGATAACCTCTCAACTGCCTCAGTCATATGTAGTTCTAAAACTTATATCCTTAAAATGCTTGTTGTGCTGCTGCCCAGGTCCCTGTGACCCTTTATCTTGGTGGTCTTGGTAGGCACTTTATCGTGGTCTTGGTAGGCACTTACAGAAAACACCTACAAAGTACATAATCCAGTAAAAGGCTCAGGGCTTATTGCCAGCTCCGCAGGCTCAGCTGCTAGAGGGCTTACTGGGGTGTGGAGTCCAAATTTTGTTGAATCCTTGGCCTGCAGGAATAGAATTTATTCAGCTTCAGACCATCTGTTGAAACTTTTTCATGCGTCAATAATTAAGTAATTCTTAGGGCAGAGAAAGCATGCATCTGTGGCCTGGGGACAAGGGTGGGGGTGGCTTGACTCCTGCACAAGGGTTATTGAACACTAAATGTGAAACACTTAGACGCTTGTGAGAGCAGAGGCAGTAACCTTGTTCGCTGTTGTAACTCAGAGTATCATTTTTGCTGCAGTATCCACCTGGGGTCTTTGAGATGGACCTTCAGGTTTCCACAGGCACCAAAGAGGAGCGTGGCCCAGGTGTCCCTCGTGCTGGACAGGAGAACTAACCAGAGCATCACCGCGCAAAAGGAGGAGGTGTACTCCTTCCTCCAGCTCAGCTTTGCATGACAGGCAGAGATCAAGGTCAGTGCTGGAACTCATCAGCTTGAGACTGGCATCTGCTGTCAGCCCCAAGTAATACCTTCTCACAGAGAAGAAGGTCAAATAATATAATGGAACTTGCATAGTGTAGGCACATCCCCACTCAGCTCAGGGGATTTCTTCTTCTATTCATAGGGTGCCTCAATCTTTACACTGCATTCAATCTGAAGTCATGAATTCAGAGGCTCATCTACTTCTAACAGCATCAGCTGGTTTCATAAAAGGTGTTACTTCATTCTCTGAGCCCTCCCCTCTTTACTGGGGTCCTACCTGCCAAAATCAGGTCTTGTTTGGACACGGAAATAATTTTGTTGATCTAGATCATAATACTTTTCTATCATACAGAGATGGTTCCTGAAGGTGCATGCATAATCACTTCTTTTATTGAAGATTTGGTTTTACAACCCTTATTAAAATTGGGTTTTGTTAACGCTGACATCAGAAGTTGTATCATGATGTCATATGACCAGAAAAGACATTTTGATAAAGCAAATTCAGTCCAGATGATTAGTGAATGAATGTACCAACTGTCCATTTATTTTTTTTACTTTTTTTTCTTTTCTTCTTTTTTGCTCAAAAGGAAGGTAGCAAAAACACATAAGGGAGTTGTAATGTTTGGACAGGGCTATATTAAATAATACTGCCATTTTCATACTTCTACCTAATACCTGCCTTGATATTTAAATACTTGAAACCAGCAGAAAAAAATGAAGGGGAAAAAAATAGTGAGTTTTTCTCACTATTTCCCTGTTGCAAAGCTGGGATGGGGATGCCTTAAATGGCACATCCACAGATAACAAGATTAGTGACATTTCTGGATTGCATATCCACTATAGGGAAGCTGCTGAACTCAGTGAGGAAATTTTTATTATTATTTCATAATTTACTTATTATTTCATGTGAGCAAAACCCAGTTTACAGAATATCCTCTGACCTATTTTTTACCAACACTCATTGCTTTCTAATTCTGAACTAAAGTGTATGGAGAAATGGAAATTATTTATTAAAAAATAAAAAAAAACCTATGAGAAATTATTTATTAAAAGGGGCCCATGGGGAAAACCATGCAGTCTTAATTTTACCTAAGCTTTAATAGGTAATGTTTTATGCCTCTAAGGTCTCAGTGAGATCTCACTTCACTGAAGGAGTAGTCCATCTGTACAGAATGCTAAATACACCACTGGATGTCACCCTTGCTCTCCCCTGAAGCAAACACATAACAATAAACGATAAAGAATGCAGTTTTAAAATCCTGAATACACCACAAAGTGGTAAATAGCAGGCTAGGATAATTTATATATGACCCATGAAGCAGCTTGCTACTAAAGAATTTCATGAACATTTTATGTGGAGAAATCTTTGAGACTAAGACTACTATTTGTTGATTTATTTTCAGTGCCTCCAAAAGCAGCGTAGTAAAGTTGAAGCCTGTAGAACCTACTCTAACTCAAAATTTTCAATTCAGCACAGGGAGTTACCACTGCTGCTTTCACATTTTATGAAGTTTCTGCAGAGTCTGGAAATTAAAGCTTAGTTTTAGTAAAAAGGGTTGAATAGTTTGTGATCTCTTTATAGGAAAAACTTTATCTGCCACCTTTTTGCCAGTGCCACCAGATTCAAATACTACCTGGTAGTAATAATACAGATGTTCAAAGTTGTCTCAACAACTTCTGCAGTAACATCCTTCCAAACAGTTTTTACTCTTGTCACTTCTCTGTGCTTTTGCTCATAACTGACTACTGTTTCATGACTGTCAAGATAAGTCCCATAAACCCCAGGAACATAAGTTTCTTAGTCACAGCTCACTGCATAAGCTATGGGGGAGAAGGGAGAGGAAGATACGTAAGTCTTGTAAATTGGCCTAGCTCTGTCTAAGGTGAACAGATGGCAAAGAATGTGAGCTAAGCATTTGCCCCAAGAAGTTTAGGTAAACCTGTTGAAACTGTCTCTCTGAGACGTCCTTAGACACTACTGGCTAGTTGTAGATGCCCAGGAACACATAGTCCTCTCCGGTTCCTCAGACCAGCTACAAACAGGAAAGGGCTCTCAAAGTGGGTTTTGCTCATACTCTTCACTCATAAATCATCCTATGAGATAAGATAACTAGAGGTAAGTGTAATCTGATGACTCATCATCAACAAGACAGAAATTAAAGATCAGAGAAGAATACTGGCATTCACACAGAAATGTTCATGAACTACTGCAATTACCCTTGCTTGTAAGACATGGTCCCAAGTGAAGAATCAGTTATCAGTTACTAGCACTCTAGTTGTTTAAGACTGTTATTTTTATGTGGTGATTTCTATGTAAACATAAATGTCTTTCACGAAGTGTGCTGGGCTTGGCTAGGGTATAGTTAATTTTCTTCACAGTGGCTAGTATGGCTGTGTTTTCAATTAGTACTGAACGCAGGGTTGATAATATAGAGATGTTTTTGTTGTTGCTGAACAGTGCTCACACAGAACCAAGGCCTTTTCTGCCTTTTTGTACTGCCATGCTGGCAAGGAAGTCAGAGGTGTAAGTGAGGTTGGGCGCAGCTGGGACAGCTGACCCAAACTGGCCAAAGGGATATTCCATATCATATGGCATCATGCTCAGTATACAAAGCTGGGGGAAGAAGGAAGAAGAGGGGGACATTTGGAATGATGGTGTTTGTCTGCCCAAGTAACTGTTGCATGTGAAGGGGCCCTACCCTCCTGGAGATGGATGAACACCTGTCTGTCCATGGAAAACAGTGAATCAATTCCTTGTTTTCCTTGTATGGGACTTTTGCTTTCCCCATTAAACAGTCTTTATCTCTCTCTGGTCCTGCTGGTGGGGGAGTTGGCGAGTGGCTGCGTGGTACTTGGTTGCTGGCTGGGGTTAAACCATACACAAAGTAAGGAAATCAGAAGTCACTGAAAATGGAAACTATCTTGTGAAGAATTTTTATCAAATATTCATTCTGATTTTACCCTCTGGTTTTACATTGCCAAGTGTGCTGAGCTGTCCATACTGTAAGAATTCAGTAGTTCTTAAGACTAGCATATTATATAGAACCTGGAGCTGGGAAACCTCCAAGAAGTGAAGCAATCTGAAATAGCTAAACCAGAAGATGATAAAAAGGAAAAAATATCCTGCATAAATTAAAAAAAACACACCTGAAATCTGTTTCGCTTCTTCTTGAGCTACGTTAAAATAACAATGAGGCAATAAGAACTATGGTGCAGATTTTGGAAAAGAAAGAGAAAAAGAAATCTAAACCAAAGATAAATGAGTCTATGCAGATTTACGGGACAGTCCCAAACCAACAGAGTTTAAGGACTAGGACTTACAATTATGATAAAGAAGCTATAGAGCAATCAAGTTTAGCTGAAAGATGTCACTGGTAATGAAAAAATTGTACCAAAGTCCTTTATGTTTTTCCTAAATGTATTCCATTAAATATGTTTGTCACATTAATGTGAAAAAATTATAGGTCCAACAATCTTATAAGTGATAGCTATTGTCATTTTATTTCCTAAATCTCAATATAGTACTTAGGTTGTTCAGGTGCGGGCTACTTGTATTTGTGCTCTTCAGTTCTTTCTCTGCCCACTAGATGGTACTATCAGCTTTAAACATATCATTGAAAGCTGAAATTACAGTGTGGGTTTGTTTCATCATTTCATCCAGATCACAGACATCAAGGACTACATTATATTTTTCAGCTGCCCCAGTGCAAATTCATTCTAACTCCACTGGTTTTGTATCCATTTCTGTAGGAGTGTCCATGAATAGTCAAACAGACATTGATGCCACACCTTAAAATAAAATGGGAATGTGTCAGCCAAATAGAAGTATTTGCAAGCAGGTCCTATAAGTACCTCATAGCATCACAGTTAAAAGATATTCAACCTTTATGGCTGGAAATAACTTTTCCTCAAATTTGCCTTTCACCTCCAAACCACAAAAGACACAGATGTTTTAACTTTCTTACAGATGAAAGAACATTCTGTTTGTAATTTGTATTCATTTGTAACCAGAAATTTTGAGTAATCTAAATTTTATATCCTGTTCAAGTTTAATTTATAGACTTCTAAAAAGTAAGAAAACATTTGGAATCTCTATCAATCTTACATATTATCTATTTTACCAGTCGCCCTCATGCCCATGGAATATATGTCTGTTTCTGCAGTTATTCTTCAGAGATTAGCAGAAAAGAAGCCCAGATTTGCTCTCTGGAGAAGGTCTAAGCTGTAATTACTTAATATTACTCTCTATTCTTGGTAAAAGAAAATTATTAATTGGAGGATTGAAAGCTGCTCCTACAAATCCATCTTCATAGTTGGAAATTAATTTCAAGCCATGGAACTGAGGGATTTCAAGTAGCAGTAAGAGATGAGGAAAAGCAGGACGTGTGGGTCAATAATCCTGAATCATCATCACCTGGGGTAACGGAAGAGATATGACATCCACAACTGGAAGGACCATCGTTCCGTGGGGCAAGACCAGCCCCATAGTCAGGTGCATATCATGCATGGTGAAATGTCACGAACCACGTTATCTGAGAAAAGATTTTCGTTCAAGGTGCTGTAGAAATGAGATGTCACTGAATGGAAAAATCAACCAAGTTTGTTAAAGCAAAAATATTAAGAGATGCAAAGGCCAGAAATCAATATTTCAGTGGAACAGATGTTCTGTGGCAGTGAAAGAGGACCAAGAGAGTCAGGAAGCAAAGTCACCAATTGAGTGTCCTCCAAAATATCCATCCTGTAGTACTTTAGTCTTCCAACAATTCACAGAGCTGATCCATATTGTGTTCATAGTGAAATGAATCCATATGTTTTGGAGAAAATTAAGAATTTTCTGCTTTACTTGAAACTCTCAAACGCTGATATTCTTTGGCTGGACATCTATGTACCCACTTCTTCCTTAAGTCGGCTCCATGACATAGCCTTCCTCTAGATGATTCACTTCAGCCAATTACATTTACTCAAGGCTCTGCTTTCCTTTCCCCTGTTCTGGGGTTCCACCAATGCAGTCAATTTCTTGAGGTTTGTTTAATATTTGCTGTTTTGCCATGGAGCAACTGTTGCTTTGGTCTGGAGTGATGTGAATGAGGAGACTGTGCCTTCTGCACAGAAATTGAAGCAAATTATGTGGCATAAGAAGAGGTTAATATTCTTTCAATCAGAGGAGAAGACGTGATCTCTCAATTGAAAAGTAAATGTAGAATCGTACTGTACGAAATATAAGAGCACTTGAATGTAGGTAATATAATTTTTAATTCCATTTCTGATTCTTAAAGTCTGTTATAAAGGTCAATCTGTCACTCAGCTAGAGATGAGAATCACTTTCTGAGATGTGGAAAATACTGTGTTTATAACAGCCAAAGTAATTACTTTTTTTCAGAAATATTTTAAACTTAAATAATATAAAAAAGTGTTACATAGAGTACTTTGTTTCTGTACTAGCTGTGGTTTACTTATATTCTGTAAAGTGGTTTCATACTAGAAAGCATTAGGGAAAAAAAAAACCAAACACGTTCAAACCAGAATTTCCTACTGGATCAGTGACTCTGACCTTGATTTTGTTCCTTAAGGATTTTGCAAGCACCTGCCCCACACAGAAGTCTTTTTCACTTCAGCCATTCTTTGAAGTCAATCTGTAGAACACAAGATAGAGATAAAGCCCAAATTCACAATCACTGAAATTTTGCCCCCAAGTTTAGAAGAGAAATTAACAAAATGAGCTGAAGTCAGAATTTTTTTAAATTACTGGAAATTTGTGCATGATTCTATTGCCTGGATATGCTATTCACAAAGGAGAAAAAGTAACAGTTCATTCCTGGGAAGTTCCTTTTTATGTTGGAGAGACTTCAAGACCACCCTAAAAATATGTACACGTTGCTCATTAATTTTCCATCTGCTTGTATTGGATATGTTCAATTCATTATGTACCATTAATACAAAGAAGATTTCAAATTCCTTGTCAGGGGTTGGATAGATATATATTGAGGTATTTTAATGACATCTTCCTATTTCCAAGGGTCTAGTGATAGATCTAGTGCTGCTGAAATGTCTCCAGACATCGGCTGTCTTTCTGTGCACCTGTGGTGAAGTGTAGCTGACAGGATCAAGGCATTGGCAGGGAAACCAGTGAGATCTCCATCCAAGGAGACACCAGGAAAACTCCCTCCCTTTTCTTTATGACCTGCTACACAAGCCAAGGTGCAGTGGAACTAGTTGCTTACTTGATGGCTTTCCCTGAAAGAGTAGGACAATGTGTGCTGCTCAAGCCACTTTTACACAGGTACTGCTAGAAGAAGACTGGACTTGCATTAATGCTTTCACAGTAATTATCCTGGAAGAAGCTGAAGCTATTGTGGTCTGAAATAGTCTCATTGAACAGAAGCATATAGAAGACATATAAGAAAAAAAACATGTATTTACCAGACAAAAAAAAAACCCCAAACATCAGTATCATCATTATTATGTTTATTTGGCTTATTTTCTGAAGTTTCTATCCTAAAGACTCAGGTTATTGTTCAAAACCTCAGTTTTCCCACCTGAACGGGTTGAACAATCAGTATCAAGGTATACAAGAATATTTCATTTAAAACTGAACTTGGATCAGAGATACTTCTTCAGAGGTTTAGAAGAAACATAGTCCAATTTGATACATTGACAGAGATTATGAAAATAGTCCAGGGAAACAGATAACTCTTGGCTCTCTTAATATCAATAAAAGATTCATGTTGTTTAATGCAATGCTTGTGTGGTTCATTAAAAATGATCTCCTAAAATGAGGACTGCAAAATGTGGCCTGCACACGTAAGAGGTGGGGTTGATCTCATTCAAAGAATTGGCCATGATCTATACTCCAGTGTTGCTCTGAGTGTCTTGACCTTACCAGTCTCTGAAATGGGTAGAATGTGAGAGAGTGATTTGGCAGAACACCACTGAAGAATGGCAAACCCATGACTGTGTGAGTAGTTCACAGATACTTTGTATGTTTATCCTTAGAGAAAATTCAGGCAGGCTTGCTTCAAAAGCTCTTCTTCTTCTTGGATGGAAAATGACTTGAACAGCCTTGCAGTGGTAGGCATGAGCCAAGATTATGCCTTGACATTTGGCAAAAAGTAAACAACAACAACAAAAAAAGAGTAATTCTTTGATAGACTTCTTCAACTGCCATTTTTACTGATCAGTTGATTGGGGAAAAAAGAGAGAGAAAGGGAAGGCTGAGTTAGGATAGCTCCTCAGATCATTCATAATAATTCATACCTAAATTCAGTGCCTGAAGGGAAGCTTCAGGATGTCAGTACAAAGGTCACAATGAAAAGGTAAATATAGATCTGTAAGATATCCACAAATCTTTTCCCGTGGTAAAAAGAAGATGAAAATAAAGTGAAGAAAATTCCATGAGAGTACATGAGATCAAGCAGAAGACTGAAAGACAGAATGAAGTAGCTTATCAGTCCTTAATCTACTACTCAAGGACAGGCTTAGTAGACTTTGATGTGGACTTTGGTGAAATCAGAAGTACTTGTTACCATCAATAAAACTAAAGCCAAAACTTGCAAACCAAATAATTAGAAAAGGTGACATTTCAGTCTTTATCTCAAACTAAGTTTCTCAAAGCTTGGACCAAAGCGTGTATCTGTTTTTTTGTTCCATATCTAATAAATACAAGACAGGTGACTTAATGTGTCAGCAGAGCTGAGGTTTGATAACAAAATAAGTCACATTATGTCCAATATATATATATATAATTTTTTAATCATAGATCAAAAACTTCTCTGCTTGAAGCACAGGTTTTTCTAATTTAAATAGCTGGTGTATGATCCCTCCTACATGTTTTTGCATGCATTAAACCAGTTGGTTTTGTAGGCTGATATAGTTAACAGGTGAGTTTCTATGCATGCGTTCATTAGTCAACCTGGAGTGTACGTTTTGTGTTTATGATGTGAGTATGGATTTTTTGGGGTTATTTTTTTGTTTGGTTGGTTTAACTTCTTTTTCTCTCCTTTTAACTTGATAGATGGAAACAAGGTCGTTAGAAGATTAGTGCTTACTAGCATCATCATAGATGGTATATCTGGTAGTTGTTTGCCTGATAAATAAAGGAGCTTGAAGCATATGTTCTCAGTGATGAATTTACTGATTTAACTGATAGCAAAGTCTAGTAGACAGAACTGATTTATATTTTTAGCTCCAGATAACTCTTAAGCCACAGGAGTTCATAGTGTTAAATCTTCATTTCTTATGAGTGCATACTGCAAGAATAAGGCCCCTTTGAGAAGAAAAGCCCTATCTCTTTGAAGCTCTGGCATACTCCTGAACAACATTTATCAGACTGCTTTTTCCTGTCAGGAAGCTTAATGAGCTACCTTTTTGAGAAGAAACTGAGTTAAATTTCTGTATTTCTATTGGGGAACAATTTTGTTACACCTAAAAGAGTGAAAATGAAACCTTTCTTTGTCTATTCTGTTGTTGGCAAGACATTGACAGACACTGGGCAAAAGGAACAATTTTGAACTCCAGGCAGTTTCTTTATCTGGCAGATAAAACCAAAACTAAACTAAATTTTAAAAACTATATTTTGCCCTATTGCTTCATTTACTACTCTACACTCAAGAAATGTGGGAAAATGTGCTCCCCCACTTTCATGTATGAACACTCACATATTTCTTTATAATTATTTGTGTTTCTATGTTGTGTGAACGACCAGGCCTCTGCAACATTAGGCACATCATACACCAAAAAAAACCAAAAACAACCAAAACATTTCTCATCAAGGGAAAAATATAAACAGATCTACAGGAGAGAAATAAGAAGACCTTGCCTGTTAGCGTGATATTTGATGGCCTCAGCACACAGCAAGCCAAGCAATTCCAATGCTTCAAGTGGTTTTGAAGCAGAGGTAGGAGGCTTTCAGGAGGAAGGGAGAGGGAAAAGACGTAGATTTTTGTATGATTACTGGAAGCTATTTCCAGGGATAAGGATCAGATTGGAGAAAACTGAAAATGTTTGCTTGAAAGTTTGTAACTAACTGACAGCAATGGAAGGACATCACATCTGGTGAAGTGAATATGATGGATTGGATGGAGATAAACCATTAAGACCTTCAAGAGTGAAGACAAGTCACTTGAATTATTTCAATGCAGTGGTTGTATGAACTTGTGTCAATCACTGTATCTCACATGTGGAGTCACAAAAGCACTCACTTTTGTCAGCTTAACAGACCAATGCTTTTAGTTAAAGTTTGAAGATTTGTGCTTTATGAGTCATCTGTCACAGTACTGCGGAGGTCCTAGGCATAATCCTTTCCTGCATAAACACCCCAGAAATATTAATGAACCTTCAGATTACAACCTTTTCTATAAACAAAAGAAGCAAAATTTCCAGTCCCCAGGAGACACACTGTTGTTGAAGCCTGTCTACCCTCACAAATACCAGCACAGGCAGCTATAAGAATATACTTTGCACCATTTATGCCACCATTCACCTTCCCATGCTTTAGTTCTCAGGGACTTTTCTTTTCATCTGGGAAAAATAGTGGCTTTCCAAAGCTGCCTCCTGATAGACTCATTCATATATTACGATCCTTGCCCTCCTCCCGCCTCCTCCCATCACACCCTGTTGCATACACATGCACAGGTCCCAGAAAAAAAAACAGAAAAATTAATCTTGAGATTTTAGACACATTTCGGTACTTTTTCATATTAGCGTTGAGTCATCCTCTGTTTTATTTTTCTTCCACCATGTCAGTGACTTCTTCGCAGCTGTGAAAAAAGGAGTTGTAGACGCTGTTGTGACCTCTAAAACTATTTTAGATTTGGCACTGAAAACAAAACCAGTCATGTGTCCAGCTATCTGGTTCAAAGCCCGTGGACAGCATATACTTTCCATGCAAGGCTGTCTAATGTAGCTTTTTTATCCAAAGCTGACTGTCCATCACCAAACACCGTTCCAGCCAAAACCACAAGGAGGAGAAAGCGAGCTGACACAGACTACCAGGGGCTCTTCACATACTGTATTTACACAGATGTACATGATTTCACAACTCTTTGGCTCAAAAGAAGGGGTGAGTGAGTAACCAGAAGTAGAATACAGGTGGTCTTCTGCTCAGACGTCCCTATATATTTGCACTGAATTGTCTGTGTCTTTCTGTCAGCAGTAGATTTTGTCTTAGTTGGCTCTTGAGAAGGTGGTAAATCCCAGAAATTTTTTTATGAGATTTATTGTTTGGATGCAAACTTTGGTCTAATGGGAGAGAGTAAGTGGAGTAATAAAGCATTCAGAGCTGGAAAAGAGTGCTATGGCAAGAAAGCCACATTACACACCATTAGTGATGCAGAAAGCAGACACAGAATGATATAGGAGGGGTTGCCATGGACTACATTTATTTTCATTTTCCTGAGTGACCCACAAGAATGATGTAGTCAGTGCTGAGTGAAAAGTGAGCAAGCAGGGGCCTAAAATTTATTCTCTGAGGACTGATCAGTGGGGGAGGTGGGTCTGATGACTGCAGCTAAGGTTTTAAGAAAATCTTGCTAAGGTTTTGGAGTCTCTACTCTGGTAGAGGTAGATTTCTATCCCAGCCTTGCTCTTGAATCCTTTCTGTGCAGTCTGAGACTATTCACGATGTGCAAAAGCAAAAGGCTTGCATCTGTTGGAGAGATCCCTTCTGAAGGCCAGGGACAAGTCTGTGTGTTGTAACTAAATGATAGGGCATGATTTTATTGTGAGCCTTAAGCACAACCTGGAAAACAAGGTTAAAAAAAATATGGGAAGAAACTAAGAAAAGTTTTGGAGCTAGCAAGACGACTGAATGAATCAGTTATGAACTCTGCAACTGGTCTGCAGTATGCTGACCTTCAAATTTAAGAAATTTGAATTTATTGAATGGAGTATAATGGAAGACTGAATTGAGCACAAAGTCAGTGGGGAGGCTAATTTACCCTGTTTAACAGGCTAAGATTGAAGTTTGAACTCTTGAGCTGTTTGGAGAGCATTGGCATCGGTATAGTTAAAATTAGGCTGGGTGAAGTTAAAACATATAGAGCCAGAGTTGTCTAAACATAAGCAATTTATTATTTTACTGTGTCAGTGACGAACACAACACAGCAAACTGAAATCCTAACAGTATCCAAGCAATTTTTTGCCAGAACTTTCATGTAGCATAGAGGTTGGGGGAGGCAGGATCGAAGATTACAGAAATGAGAGTCTGAGATGGTGCAGTTAACAACAGCAGTGAAGAAAAGCAAAAGAAGGGAGGATTTGTAAGTGGAGGAGAGGTTCAAATAAGATGAGCATCATCTGGCAGTAGACAGTCCAGAAATGGTGCATCCAAAAGATGGAGGGGAAGAGGATGGGCAGCTTGGGGTTTGTTAGCATTCCATTCCTCGGGGAAACAGCCTGTAAGGATAAGAAGACATTGATGAATGTGGAACTCTTACTGTGATAGTGGCAAGGTTCATAAAAAGAAACATGGGAAGAGTATTGCCCCTTAGCTCAGAGAAAAATACTCTGAGGTAACTTTATGCTTCTTCAAACTGGGGTATAACCTGAAAAAGGTTTATAGTTGTGCTTGAAAGTTTGCCCAAGTAATAGGAAAGGCATGTCCTTTTCGGATACTTGAAATTTTCTCACAACTCAAAAATCTTGCAGCACTCCCCAGTTAGAGTGCAGTACTATCTCACTGGCAGGTAGGATGGAAACTCTGCAAAAACTTTTAAGCAGAAAGCTTTGCTTTTCACTGTGTCTGTATTGGCACTTGCATCAAATCTGAGAACATGATTTCCCTAGCTGATAAATGGGCTGTAAAATTAGTTTTACTCAATACTTCAATGGTTTGGAGTAGGAGTTTCTCTGGCTCCTGGGTCCGTCTTTGGTTTGCTTCCACTGGAGAAGCAGCATCACAAACCCCTGAACTACAACTGTATTGCCAGATGGTAAGAGAACAGGAAATTGTGAGATGGGAATGGGAAATGCTATTAGCTTGGCAAGCAGATACGCTTTGAGTGTTTTGGTGGTGAGATGAAGCAGCATCATTTGTAACCATTCATAGCTTCTCACACCTCTTTACTGACCTGAAGTAGAGACCCAGGTAACAGCAGTGCTAACAGCTGAATGTGTGTTAGGTATCACAAGTGACTGCCAAGGTACATTCGGTACTGTTCCCCTTCTAAGTCTGATCATGTGCTATGCAGTAATATAGACATACTTTAAATATTCAAGGGAAATTATTCGGATTTTGGAGGCAACAGTTGGCTGACAGAAGGAAAACTGATCAAGTAAGAAATTTTATCTCAGACTCTTTTTCCAATTTTTCATTCGACTATTGAGGCTCAGATGTTTGACTTAAAATGTGAGTATATGAACTACCTTAGCACTCTATCAAAATAAACAAAATTCTGAAGGGCTGCTTTTAGAACTTATGCTTTGGAAATTTCAACACCAAGCTACACTTATTGACTAATCTCTGATTCATTCAACTGCATTTTGATCTGAGGCAAAAATTAAGTTTCAAGGGAAGTCAGCAGAAAACCTGTATCTGGCACCTCACTTGTCTCCCTGGAAACACAGTGCTCCAGACAAAGGGATTGCTGGGTGAGAAATAATTTTTCTGTGAGTCCCTTTTCAGCAATATAGCTCAGTCTATGCAAATTGCACTGAAGATTCTCATTTTCTTTATGGGAAGCATTCTGCAAAAAATCCCTGACGCAACCCTTGTTGAGATGAAGTTGTGGTGGTTGGTGGTCACTGGCACCCATCCTCCACTTTGTCATCTTTCCTCTATTTGCAGCCTGTAGAAGAGCCCCTGCAGCTCTGCCTCCATTTTTAAGTCAGCTTTTAGGTGCCAGAGGTAAGTGCTACTACTTAATCCAGATAAGTGATCAACATTACTGAAGACACCGGACAGGCAAAACTTCATCCTAGGATCATCAACAACCTGGCTGATCTCATTATTGGTGTTGTCAGCCTGTGTCATTTTCCATGGCAAAGCATGTTTCATTCATCTTTTGTAAAATACTCATGGGGAAAGCTTGGAACTTGAAGAAAAGTTCTGCTTCCCTGGAAATGAAACAGAACCAGTTAGAGGTAGGTTTTTAGGGAAGAACTCTGTGCCAACGAGTAATGGTTCCCAAGGAACTGCTTTGTAGTCTAGGATCATACAATCAGGTTTCTAAGGATATAAACTTTATGAACATCTTCCCTGAATTGCTCTAATACATGAGCAATAGAATTTCCATATTAAATCCTGTATGAAATGTAGTACATCTTTTAGGAAAACATCCAACTGCAATCAGACAGTAGAATGAGTTGCAACAGTTGATGAGGTGTTGTAATAATTAATTACCTTCTGACATCAATGGGTATTGCATTTTTCCTGAAAGCTTCTTGTCTGCAACATTCAGTCACTTGGTCTTGGCTGACCTCTTTTGCTAAGTTAGGAAATAAAATCATGGAATCATTAAGGTTGGAAAAGACCTCCCAGACCATGGAGTCCAACCTTTAACCAAACACTGTAATATCAACTAAACCGTAGTGCTAAGGGTGACGTCAAATTGTTTCTCGAACACTCCCAGGAATAGTGACTCCACCACTCACCCGAGCAGCCTGTTCCAATGCTTAACTATCCTTTTAGTGAAGAAATTCTTCCAGATGTCCAACTCCAGATGTCCAGCTTGAACCTCCCCTACTGCACCTTGAGTCCGTTTCTTTCTGCCCTGTCACTAGTTTCCTGGGAGAAGAGACTGACCACCACCTGGCTACAATCTTCTTTCAGGTAGTTGTAGAGAACAATAATGTCACCCCTGAGTCTCCCTTTGTCCAGTATAAACACCCCCAGATCCCTCAGTTGCTCCTCATATGACTTGCTCTCTAGACTCCTCACCAGCTTCATTGCTCTTCTCTGGAATGCTCCAGCACCTCAATGTCTTTCTTTAAGTGAGAGGCCCAGAACTGGACACAGTATTTAAGGTGTGGAAAAAGTGTTTGGTTTTTTATACTTCATGTCTATGACTCATTTGTGATAATGTCACCTAAGTGTTTCTCACCAGACTGATCCTTTTGAGTCTGTTCCTAGAAAAAAGATGCTCAAGTCCTGCAGTCATTCTCATGAACTTTTTTTGACATCTCTTTTGGGCGTCTCTTGTCTTTCAAATTTCCACCCTGATTTGTGAGAGGTGGACATAACATTTCTGTGGTAGTCTTATGGCCCACACCAAACCTAACCCTGCCCACCCACCACCCCCAACCCCCGTCATTTTTATAAGACTCAACAGACTCAACTACAACAAAGGGTAAAATCATACTCATCTCAAAGAAAAGCATCACACAAGAAAAGACTTCAAGACTTGAAGGGAAGAGTTTTATAATAAATAATAGTAAAGTTGAAGCTCCTGCAGTACTACTGAAGTGAAGTCAGACTTCTGATGTACCCTGACAATGCAAGGCCTTGTTTGAGCTTAAATTTGAGTAATGTGAGCAAGGCCTCTTGAAGGCTTCCAAGTTTGTTCCTGTTCCAGATCAATAGATACTTGTATAGAGAAGGTGGCATGAGAACCTGTACCTTGTCAGAAACTCCTCTGAGGAAAACCATAAAGCAGGTGCTGTGTGAGCAGCCAATCTGCATGGGGGAATGCATTTTACAGAGCCATGTGTGAAAGTGCCATGATACCATCACAGAGTTGTATCCTATTGTAGGCACAGGGGGAATACTAAGTGGGATATTCTGTCTTTAATGGGCAAGCAGGTGACCATCCTATTTCCACTTTCTTTTTCGCATCTGGGACCTCTGTAGGCATAAATGTTTTTCTGATATTTGAGATAATAGAGAAGACTTAGAGGGGATTTGAGTGTGTTTACTTAATAATACCATTATAAAAATAGGTATTTATTTCCTCGGGTTTTTTATTTTATGAACGATGTCATTCTACGGACAGGTGACTTGTTAAAGAAGACGAAAGAATTATGCTGTCATATTAAACTATGTAACCTAGCTGAGAGGTGCTTCTGATCACTGACCATTATTAATTGATCCATTTGTAATCCCAACAAAGTACATCATCAGACCAGAGTGTTTTCCATGCGGACAGTTCAGGCAGACACATTGGAAAAATAACACCAGTAATAGCAAAAGAATTTAGCCTACAGTGCAAAACATAGTCAGAGCTGGGAACATGCTGAAACCTATAACCTATAATATGTAAATGTCAGCACATAGTTGGAGTGGAAATGATTATAAAAATAATACAGAGTGGAATAATTGTAATGTAAAGCCTTGAATCCGTCCTTTCTATATCAAGCATTCAGAAAGAAAAATGACTGCTGGATTTAAATCTTACCTCTCTGAAAACAAAACTGTTTAGGTTGTGATATAATTGCTTTCTAACTATTTTAATCAATCAATAAAATGTTGGGGTTTTTAATGGAGATGTGTAACTGATAAAGACTTTGTTCTTTTTTTGTTGTTGTTTTTTTTTTTTTTAGTTCAATGACAATCTGTACAAAGATGGTTCAGAAATCAAAGCACTAGTAGAGATCTTCCAGTCAGGGATTCCAGAATGGTTTGCAAGTACTAAAGAAATAAGCTGTAAAAATGGCAAGCATATATCTCTGGTTTAGGGATAACAAAATTAGGTGCCAAAACCCATGCTTTTGACCCCTTGTTTGGCTCTGTCACCTGTACCCAACCCCAGTGGTACTACTGTGTCTGAAATGGTTTGTGTATGTATTTGTAGAGCTATTGCTCCAGGAGTGAGGAGCAGAACACTCAAATTGCACCAGGCAAATTTGAGAATGCGTATTAGGAAAAATTTCTTCACCAGAAGGGCTGTCAAGCACTGGAACAGGCTGCCCAGGGAGGTGCTTGAGTCACCATCCCTGGTGATATTTGAAAGACGTGCGTATGTAGTGTTTAAGGAACAAGGTTTGGTGGTGGTGGTGGGTTGGACTCAATGATCTGAGAGGTTCTTTCCAACCTAGATGATTCTATGATTCTAGTTTTACAGTTTTGCAGAAAAACCTCTTTCAGGGTTGAGACTGCAGCCAGGTCTGATTTCTCAGCCTCTGCTTTCACTGCAAAACCATCCTCAACCACTCTTAAATATAAATATTTAGGTGAGGTTGAATTTAAATGGAAATATCCCTGGCAAAGCATTGCTCTTCTCAGCCTTCCTTAATCACTCTGGAAGACTGTAGAGAGCTGTCAGCACAAGAACCCTTGTAGGCCCTCAGGGCATGTGGCAATTACAGCTCAGTGGGGCTGTGGGCACACAGCTCTCATGTCAGAGAGGGGCTTCGGCTGGGAAGGTACAAGCCCAAGCTGAGAATGAGTCTTTGTGCTGTAGCCCCTGCCAAGAGCATTTCAGTGCTCCTTTTATTTTGTTCTTGGCGGCCCAGATGGGGTACTGCTGGGCTGTGCAGGGGGGTTCTGCAGGGGTCTGTGTCAGCACTGACACCTTATGCTTATCCTGTGGGTGAGGAATGTGCTGGGCACAATCTACTTCTCAAACTGGGATCCTATTACTGAAACTACTGCTGAAAAAGTTCAGAGCACTCTGAAAATGCAAATATTTGTGACTTTTTCTTCTTCATGACTATGTAAATTGCTGTATCAAAAAATGCTGGAGTCAGATATATAAAGTAGAGCCACACATCAGTGCAGAGTGATGAAAGATCTATACAAAAATGTATTGGTAGGAAGCTGATTTCACATAATCTTTTGGCAGTTACCGTAGGACCAGAAATATGTGTCAGATTAAAAGAATTAAAACATCCTTCTGATTTTCGTATTGGCTAACAAAATAACCCTTCCTCTTACTTATTAATGAGAATGTTAATTTTTCTTAATTGAAAAGTGAGTTTTTTCCCTAGTCTGTTATTTTAGTAATATTTGCTTCAATAGAAAGAAGCAATGTAACTTCCAGAGTGTGAGAAAGCTTAACCATACCTTCATTGTATGTAGGGAGAGAGTTTGCAAAATACAACTATGATGGGGAAAATGGAAGTTTTGCAGTTCATTTGTGTTTGTTTGGAAATCCAATGTCTTTATTTATTTATTTATTTATTTAAATAGGATAAGTAATTCATTTGAAGGAATTTATCTTTCTCTATTAATTATAGATTCAAAATATTTGACTTGCTATAGACATCCTAAGTTTTACTTTAATCTCAAGGTCTGGCCTTGGAAAATTCAGAGAATTCTAAATGGATGAAAACTTCTGCTGTGGTCTACTACATAAACTAATAATAAGACACACTATTTTAAAATTATTTTCATCCTACTTTCTCCCTAAGAAAACTAACCTTACTCAGTCATAGGGTTTACCTCCCAGTCCTGTACCTTCTAATCCCATTGGCCAAGTTCAGTAAAATTTGATAGAGAACTAAATACTAATTTCTTAGATTTCCATTAAAAAAATCAGCAGCTGGATGAGGCAAAGAAACCGTTAGAAGGCTCCCACTGGGGGAGCAGGTTGCCAGGCAGTACAGTTAAAACTTCCTTTTGCCAGCACATCTCATATCTTGTCCTCAGGAATGGGCTAAACCAAGTTAGTCAGGAGAATGGAGAGCTGCAAATGCTCTATTGGATCAGCACTGGGAAAAAACAGGTTTTCAGAGGAGACCTGTGGTGTAGGAAGAAGCTGAGCATATTAGAGAAAGTTAATCTTACATAAGGAGAGAAAAATGGGACATTCATAAGGAAGGTGCTTTAGAGTATGTGCTGCAAAATTATTTACATTTCATTTTCAATTTATTTGTTAGCTATTCCAACTCTCCCTTTGTCTTTTTTTTAATATCCATTTCAGCAAAGGATAGGGACTTTCCTTAACCCAGTGGGGATAATGATGTCATTTTGATTAAATCGCTTCTCTTCCTTTCAGCTGCACAAGATGACTGTGAGTTTTAAGTAAGCTTAGATTTTCTATCTGAATACCCAGGATGAGAGTACTTTCAGAAGTATCAGGAGATAAAACAAAATAACTTTTGAAGGAAAATAACTTAGTGGAAAATGATGGCTTCATAGTTAGACAGAGAGATAGGAAAGTATGTAACAATTTCAAAAATTAATTACTTAATTACAATTGTATGGATGTAAATAACTAATTGTCATAAGTATTCAACTTTTTTCTACTTTCCTGGAGTAAAAAGACAAAAAAATCAGTATTTAAAAAGCACAGTTTCAACAGATGAGTATAAACTCTTTTCATCTGATGAGGTTTTGCTAATTCTAAGCCTCTCCTAGCAATATGTATCCCCTACACAGAAAGTCTCGTGCCTTATACCTAAAGATACTGAAATTATAGTATGCTAAAAGGAAGGTAAAATACGATTTTCATTTTAAAGAGTAATGTTATTCACATCCATGTTGGAATGCAACAAATGTATTTCAGAGCTTCAATATCCTCAAGCATTTATCATAGAAAAAGAAATTACATTCTCTGTTACCAGAGAATACTTGTCCCCCAGGCTGTTATAAATCAGAAAAGAAGCAGGACCTTCAGTCAAAGTTTTCTTAATTTATGTCATTTAAAAATCTTATCCACAGACTTTTGTGTTAATAGACTGTATGGTTTATGGTTTTATATATTCCTGTCTTTTTTCTAAAAGTACTTATGCCTTTTCCTTAGCAGAGATAAAAGCAGGAGAAACAGGGAAAATCCTGAAAACTGGAAAAATTACAGTGAGAACATTCAAATTTGTTCATAAGTTCAACAAGAAGTTTAAAAATGCAGTTTTTCCTGTGAAACACATTAGCACTGATTCAGTCTTGAAATTCACAGATGAGCCCACAGCTGTAGAAGAGCATGAGGGCACAACCTGTGCATTGCTGAGTGATCTTCTGTTTGTTGCTTCACCTCACGTGTCCCCTGCAGAGACCAAGGCCAGTCTCTTGCGTAGGAGCATCACTACTGGCATCCAAGGGCAGCCCAGCAGACCATCTCTACCAGCACCTCCAGGGACAGACAGAGGCACCTTCCAGCTCTCTGAAGTCTAAGTTACAAATTAAACAAGGGTGTGTGTTCTCTTGTGCCAGAGTGTCGGACTACTAGTCCAGAAAGCGTCAGGAGAAGGATCACTAACATTCCTTTAAGCAAATGGAAGAAAACAGAAGTGTTAAAAGAAAAAAATAGAAAAGGGTGCATGGTCCAAGAGCTATTGAAACAGCAAAAAGCAAAGATGAGGAGCGCAGAAACAAACAATAAACTAGCAAAGGGAGTGAAAGGCAGAATAATAATTTATTTTCTTTTTTTTAAAAAAGCAATAATGCTTTAGGGATGTGGAAGCTCAGATGATCCAATAAGCAGGTTTTTTTGAGGCTGAGTCTCACCCTCCGGATTGTGCTTCCTGTGGCAGTCCAGTCCTCCAGATGAAATTATCTAGTCACATTCTGAGGGTAAGTTGTTCAAAAATAATTATTGTAAAGTATGTAGCTATATGGGATGATGTATGGTGGACAGTCATAGGCAAGTAATGGTCATATCACAGGATATAAATAATTAGAGACACATTTATATAATGGTCCTTTGTGGTTATCCATCACATGAATGTGATGACCAAATGAACAAATTGTACATTAGCATACATCAAAGCATGAGTTATTAATTTACCCATCCTTGAAAAAAAAAGTGAAAATCTAGAAAACAAATGCTCAAACAAAGCATTAGAGAGGGGGATGCTGGTGTCAGAGAATATATCATAGACACTCGAACAAGAGAAGGAGAAAATTAGCTCAAAATAAAACCAAATTATGTAACCCTAGAGAACTTAGTTTATAAAAGATAATGAGGAGAGAGGACTAGTGCACTAGCTGTAAATAGTAACAATTTTATGTTCATACTACCGATGCAGAGAAATAAATGACAATATATATTTTACAGCCATTATTGCAGCAATATAATGGCTGTTACAACATATTAGAAAGGAATTTATACATAAAGCATTTTTAAAACTCTTCTTTGGCTGAAATCAGTTCACTGTTCTCATTTTATTTTCGGAGTGGTTTATTTCTCAGGCAGAAGGCTATGAGATATCCCTGACAGAATCCCCTTTAGTGCTAAGTATTTAAGAGTTATGAATAACAGGATAATTTCATCCAGTTTGGTCTCCTGAAGGATTATTTATCACCCAGTTTCTCGGTTCTGAAAGACAAACAACTTTGTGATGGAGCTATAAAAGAAGCCAATAAAGCCTTGCAAAAGCTCATGTGTCTTCATGGAGTTGGCAATAATCTTAGGAGCATTCCAGCAGGTGTGCCCTGGAGGAGCTGGGGCACCTCAAATGTTTTAGAGCAGGCTTTGACTCAGCACAGGAACCTGGAGGCACTGAGCCTCCACAGTACCAGGTTAACTCACCAACATTTTCTCAAAGCAGGGTTTCATTCTGTAACATCTTTGCACATGGTGAAGATGAATTTAGTCAACTGAGGAGCATTCATTCCCTCTATTCTCCCCCGTGCCCTTAAGGAATTATATTTAGCATCCACTAAAATATCTGTAATTCCTACTGATGTCTTCAGTGAGCTGTCAGAGCTAGAAAAGCTTGATCTCAATCACAGTCAAATTCCTAAGAAGGGCATTAAGAAAGCAGCTTTTTGTTACATGATTAAACTGGAAAACTTGAACTTGGCAAAGTATTTGCTCGCTGGAGTACCTCAGAATTTGCACTCATCTCTGAAAGCTCATGCTCAACAAAAGTAGAGGGATTTAGTGTGAAAAGAGGCGTTTCTGAAACCAGGAAACCTCATTCAGATTGATATCTGAAATAAAAGAATATTCCAAATAGTATGGAACATTTAAAGGCCTGCAAGGTCCATTTCCCTTAGATTTCATTAAAAATAGAATAAAGATGGAGAGCACAACAGAGAGGAATTTTCTTTAGGTAGAAAGGATGGATAGATGTTAGCTTTTTACCTCTGCTGATGCAATAACAAACAGTTTAAATAAATATATTTAATCACAGGCAAAAAGTAAGAGAACATCAGATTTATTTTAAAATATTTAGCATTAGTGTTTTTTAAATCTCTGTATTCAGTCCTCTTGAGGTAACTAAAGTGAAAATACCTTAATCTTTTAATTGTTCAGTGAAGAACTCTGTCGTATTTACCATCCAGGTTATGCAATTGACAGTTTGCATATTTGTGGAAAATATAAATAAAAGATGACCTGTTTTTTTAAGAAATCCTAATCATGTCAAAGGGGAAATTCCCAGCATACCCAGATTGAAAGTCACTGATAAGTTACGTGCTGTAGTATGTAATTTCACTGATCCATTAGAGTTTTTTAGTGTTCTATATTTTCTAAGTAATGTTGCAGCTTTTCTACTACAATAATCCACTGCTAGGATGAAGATAATACTAGGAAATATTTCAGACCTCTCCTGCATTCATTTAGTGCTTATAAAAATTTAGATATATATTTAGGTATTAGTTTCATATTCAGATTACACACATAACAACTTCAACATATATGGGTTCTCTTAAGGTACCAATAGTGATGTAGCTTCCCACCTCAGGACACCTGAACAGGAGCACTGTGCAGGGGCCCTTACATTTAAAACAATTCCTTTTAGATCTTTTCCAGATGACAGAAACAGCTTAGTATCCTTAAAGACTGATCACTTTCCAGAAGTCACCAGTGTTAGTGAAGGTGAGCATAGGGTAAGGTGTTTTTGAATCAGTGTTTAAGGGAAGCAGTCCGTGTTTGATCCATATCACAGTTATCAAGTGGATATAAAGCCTTCCCCACCCAACTCCAATGGCTGCTATGGCAAACTACATTAACAGTGCCTCCCTGCTGCAGAGATAGGTGCAGACCAAAAGCTGAAAATGGGACTCCACCCCATGTATCTGATATTTACTTATCTGCCTTGCCTAGGTTTCTAGGTCCTCCACAGTAGTGGGGCAGGCAGGCTTCTGTGTACCAGCTCCAGAGCCAGCCTGCTGGTCCAACTCCAAGCTGAAATACTTTCAGCTCCATTGATACAGTGGAGGTATTTCCTCCATTTTATAGGGGAAAAACCCCAAACAACCAAATCAATCAATCAAACAAACAAGCAAGCAAAAAAAGCCAATAACAAACCCCACCCCATGTCTCCTTTTAAAATTGGCATCAGTTCTTTTAGTTGTTTAAGTGAGGGGCCAAATTAGGAATGGCAGAAATTGCAAACTGACACTCCTCCAAGGTCTGGATGGTAATCAGGCTGTGCTGTGCTTCATGCAACTGCTCTAGGATTGCAGACCAGGAGAGGGGGAAAATGTAGCCTGCACTGACCTGATAATAAGCTTAGTGCTTAGTTCTACAGCTTCCTGGTGTGCACTGGGCATGCAAATAAAGTAAAACTTCACATCTCAACCTAGGAGCTGAATGGAAACAGACAACGCAGAAAGAGCAGCCTTAAAGCATGAAAGCTGTCTCCTTTGTGGGGGGGAAACATCAGCAACAAAAAACCCAACAAAAAACCAAATACAACAACAACAAGCAAAAAACAAATACCCCCGTTTCGCCATCCAAAATACTTTCCTCTTCAGAGTAAATGAGAATTATGGACATCACAGCCAGACCCTCAAGTTTCAAAGGCCTTGTACCACAGAAATGCTAATGCTTAACATCACAGTTCATTGACAGTGCTGATTAGCAGCTGGGGGATATTTCACTATCTGTTAAGAAGTGCACCGTTTGCCATTAATCAGTGACATGCCCTTTTAAACACGGTCTGTGCATGTCTGCACTAGATATCAGACAGAGCACTGGATCTGGGAAGAATTAGGTAGACCAAACTAGAGATTTACTCCAAAGGGAAAACTGGTGGAAAAAGAAAACCAGGTGGATTTTGGGCTGTCATTTAACAGCCTGAGTGGAGTATGGCTCCCTCACAGTTGTTCCCATCAGCTGTAATTCAGTTATTACTGCAGTGCGGAGTCAGGTCAAATTCTCAGGTGCAGCTGACACAGCTTTTAGCTGCATCTTTGGATTCAGGCAACTGAATGGTATTGAATGTCTTCTTTTGGCTTTCTTAGGGCCTCTTCAGCTACAATTTTCTTTCTTTTTGGTGTATTGCTAATTAAAAGGAAATGACACAGATTCTCTTTTCCATCCCACACATTGGAAGGAATGAGGGACTTCTTCACAGGGTTTTTTTGAAGGAAAAGCCTTAGGTCTTATCCAGTTCTGTGTTTATAAACCTAGGAGGAGAGTATTCAATTGACTTTCCCCCATCAAAGCATCATGCAAGGAAGTTTCAGCAGCCCTCATAGGCAGAAGCACCAAAGTCAGGCAACCTAAGCTATTTTTCTAGTAAACTGCAGAATTTGGGGGGAAGTCAGGTAGCACCCTTGAGGCAACTCACATGCAGTGCCAGAGTCTATAAAGATTTTGTGGGTAATCCAAGCCAAGAGAGCAGAAGCAGCATGCTGTTACAGCTGTTGTGAACAGCTAAGCTTCTTCACTCCATTTCTGAGGAAGGATCTCCCTGTGGTTTACATGGTCAGAGCTGCCTCTCCCACACACTGCTGTGGGTGGTGGGAGTTTGCTTTCTTTTGTTTTGTTGTACATTTGTCCTCCTTCTCATCTTTGAATGTTTGAAATCGATGATTTCTTTTTGCCTGCATGGTACTGGAGATTCAATGTGCAAGACAAGGGAAACTGAATCTTCCTTCCCAGACAGCAGGTGGTAGTGCTGGGTTACACAGAGTGCTTGAGAAACTGCTTGCAGATGTTGCTTCATTTTTGAATAACAATCTGAAAATGGATGCTGCTAAGCAAACTTTTCTCCATTTTTCCCCTCTCCTTATTGGAGGGTCACTTAATGTTTACCCCTTTTTATCAAGTAGTTTAACAAAGTGTATTTAAAAAATAAACCCTTCTAAAATAAGTGGTTGGGATTTTAGGGTAAATACAGCTCACAGTATAAGATGTTATCCTTTAAAAATTTTGCTGTCTGATGTATTTTTCTGAAAACTGATGAAGTAGTTTTTTGTTTCTTAACTTCTGGAGTAATTTGATTACATTTTTCATTCATTTTCCAGACTAGTGTTGAGGGGTATGTGTCTGTTCTTCTCCTCTGTTCAATACTATAATTATTTTTCTCTTTTTTTTTTCTTTTCTTGTTTTTTTTTTTTTTTGTCTTTGTTTAAATACATTTCAATTCTACCTTTCCTGCTGAAAATTAGAAATGCGGTTCAGTGTTGCTTATTTGTCAATGGCTGTTTCATGTAATTTGCAATACTGATCCTCTTAATACAAAATATTGAAGTAATCAAACAAGTTCTAAATGAGTTTTCCTTGTATTTTTCTGTTACTTTTGACCAATGGTTGCCATTATCTTTCTTATCTGAAATGATCATTGTAACACAAATGTGGTAAATGGTTAACATTGTATCATTTTGAAGCTATGCCTGGAGTATCACAGTAACCCAAATATCATTCAGATCCTGCACGTGAACAGCTTCGCTTTTTTTTCTCCCCCACAAACTATGCAGACTTTGCACCAATATATATATATTTTTTGAGCAATAGTTAAATAAATATTGCTGTGGCTACAATAGCTGCCCTAGTTACAAAATGATCATGCTTTAACAGCCTCATAAAGTATATATGTGACTTTTTTCAGAACTCTCTTATTTCCAAAAGTTCCCTCTTGCCCAGGCAAAAGGTAATGAGGGAAATGTGCATATGCAAGTGTTGGACTGACATAAAACCCTTGATGATAAAAAAAGTATACACAGGGAAACACCTCTGCAGTGATGTGTTGGTTCTCAGCTACTCAAATCCAGTATGGCATGGGACTGAGGCAAAAAGGAAACACAGATCAGATTTTGTAATATATTGACAGACTCTTCCCCCATGCTGGACTTAATATTCCTTCTGCTGTGTCTCTGTTTAGAATATGACTGCAAGTACAATAAGCCAATATTTTACACAGTTTTGGCTTACCTGTATAAAATAGTGTCATGCACAAAGTAATCAGAGAAAGTGGTTTTGTTAACAGCATAAGCTAGCCCCAGCTTTCCCTGGGCTCAGTCATTCAAACAATTTCATTATTGCTTTGCCAAGAGGTTAGCAAAAAAGTTTGCAGAGGCTCCTGCGTAGTAGAGGCATGTTTGCAAGCGTTATGGGCAGGAAGGATGATCTTGTGACTCAGGCCCTAGAGTGTCCCAGATGTGCCACAGATTTCTCACACAGACTACTTAATCTTCTGGGGCCATATGTTCAGCTGGTATAAATCAGCACAGCTCCAATAAAGTTAGCTTAGCTTTCCGGATTTTCTGCAGCTGAGGTTTCTGACCTCTTGCAGATCAGTTGTCTCTGTAAAGCAGAGATATTAACACTTCCCTGCCTAGCACACTGCAAAGAATCAGCTCAGTAAAGTTCTTTTGCCTCTCATGTAAAACAGTTTGTGAAGATGAAGAAATGCCCTGGCAGACAAAGAAGCTTGGAATCCCAAGTAGGTCTTAAAAAGATTTGCTTCAAAAATAATTTTTTTTCTAGCAAGAGGTTGTTGAGTAGAACTTTTTCTGCAGTGAAAATAATCCCCAAATCTCCCAAACTTGTCAGTTGTTCATCATTCAAAGCGGGAAGCAATTGTAGTTTGGTGGTCCTGCCTAAAGTGTTGCTAAATTTGGACTACAACAGGCGAAACAACTCATTGCGGGCTGAAAAAGGGGGGACAATTAGGAAAAAGCAGACTTTCTGCAAGGCTACTTTGGCTCCTCACTTTGTCCATTTGGTTTGGGATCTTCCAGTATTTTATGTTCATAAAGCTCTTTTTAATATTAAGTAATACAAAGGAAACTTCATGTCTTTGTTTTGCAGCAGTTACTGAGCAATTAAGGACTCAATTCTTCAAAGGATTGTAAGCCCGTGGGTGGTCTCATTGATTTTGGAGTTACTTATGTGTTTAAAACTGGGCATGCGCTTGTGCATCTTGTGCAGCTGAGCCTGCCTAGAGCTGCTGCTGAGATTCCCATTTTAGAGTCACTTTACAGTCTCTAAAATTATTACTGGAACTGCCTCCTCCTCTGGGCATCGCACACACTGGCAGTCTGCCTCAGTCCTCTGACTGATTTAATGCCACGACATAAGTGTAGAATCATGACAGTGTTTCCATTAAATCTACACCGTACAGCGCATTTCTCAGTTTTTAACTACTGCATCCTTTCCAGACTATGAAAAGAAATATTGAGATCGACTTCCATTAAAAAAACCCTTATTTCGCATCAAGCAGGACAAAGGTATGAAAATATGTATGCATTAAGTAAAGCAAATGATCTGAAAAACCTTCCCTCAAAAAAGTTAGATGTAGCTAAACAGAATTCCTATGTGGTAAGTGTATTACAGGTCTTTAAATCAGAGCACATGGAATAGGCTGAGCTGCAAGCAAAGAGAAAATAGTGGTTACATATGTTCAGCTGTTAATGTCTGTTTTTATGCTTTCCAGTGCCCTGTTGGGGTTCTAAGCAAATATTTACAAGATGCAAATAAAATGTAAATGGAATCATGTTCCCATGAAGAAAAATGAATGAACAACATCCATGCAGCACATGAAGTTTTACATATTACACCAATGTTGCCTTATGATCCTCTAGGACCTTTCTTTGCACAGAAAGCTGATTACCTGAAATGTACCACTGTTTCTTCTTCCTATTTTTTTCAAAACAGACATTCTGTTCAAGACTATTTTAGCTTGCAAGACATGCCTTCAGATTTTATCTCTTTGTCATCTAAAACAAACTCTGTTTTCTGAGATGGCTTTCCATTTCCACAGGTGTTTCTTATCAGTTCCATATTTTCTTCTGACAACATGAAAAAAAATCATATGTCCTTGCTTAGTAGCTATTGCCTGACCCAATACTAAAGCTTTTCTGAATGCAGAAATGTGTTGCGTGGCTGCTGTAATATCTCTGTGCCCCCAGGGTCTGCTGCTGCTTTCTTTTTTACAGCTACGAACAGTCACATGCTTGCCAGTCAGCTCAGAGGAAAATTCAATTCAGAGTCAGAGGAAAGATGTGACCTATTTAAAAAAGGTGAAAAAATTGCAGCTATTAGACACTGTACCTCGTTACGTGGCCAATCCAATTATTTGTTTGCCATATTTTGGGGTGTGGATTATCAGTGCTTCTGTTACTGTTTTTCCTAAGTGGAAGCACACATCATACAAAGGTAATAAGCCAGATCTCACAGAAGCCACATGGACTTGCTAGTACTTCTCTTGATTTAAGCTTTGCTTTCCTGTATCGATGCCAGCCTTTACCTTTTGGTACCTCAAATATGCTCCTTTCATCCCATCCCCACTACTAGAAAAGAAAAAGGTCATTTCATTTATGTGATTTGATATATTCTGGGTTCTGAGACAGCCACTGCAGCAAAGCACACAAGTACCAACAGTGTATGGATTTGATTGATCTTGTTTTACCTTTTTTAATGTAGAAATGGAAAACCACACCCTGGGAATATGCAGGCCTTCAAATTATGTATACAGTGTATTTGTATTTCTGTCTTACCTGAGCTGTCATAAAAGCATGATTTTACAGAAAATAGACATCTACAAAGCACCTAAAATTCCTTGTGACATTTTAAATCTTTGAAATCTACTTTGTGTGCTTATTAAAATACTTGTCATTTATGAACCCAGACAGTAATAATAATTCATAATAATTTTGGAGTAATATGTGTAATTAGATATGAAGCTTTTCAGAGCAAACACTGTGTTTTACTGATAGTTATAATTACCTAGGAGTCTTCAGTTGCTTTACCTACTGATATACATCATCAGTCTCCTCACCCTCCTGCAATCAAAGTCAGAGAAACTCCCTGCTACATTTCTGCAGTGCTTGCAGTGTCTAGGCAGTTGTGGCCCCACCATGCCCTCCCACTTGGACACCCTATGTATTCCCCCCCTGAGACACGGCTGGTGAAGCCTGAGCAGCACAGGCCTCTGGAGGCGGCAGTGCCACTAGGGTTAACATAAGTTAATACCATTGTGCTGAAGGGTCTCCGTAGCCAACTACAAACCACTCCGAGATATTAATCAACTTCTAGAGGTTTTTTTTTTTTAATCAAAAAAGAGAGGTCTTTATTTCATGAGTGTAAGTGAAACAAAAATTCTTGCAGTGACAACAACAGGGAGAACAACAGGGGGGACAACAGGGGAAGCAGCAGGTCAATGTTCAGCTGAGTCATGGGGATTGTCAGGCTTCAACACAACTAACAAGCTTTATGAGTACAGCTGGTTTCTGTACATCTGCACTTTAAGTCTTGCAAACAATTCTGTGTAGCTATCCAAAAGGATGGCTCATGTGAACAAACCACACAGTTTAGAGCACAAGAAGCACATTGTTTCTATCAGTTGTACTTTCTTTGTCCACATATTAATGGAATAGTCTCAATACGTTCTGCAAAACAGCAAAACTTTTCGTCCCTATCCAGTAAAGATTGTTGAGACAGCATGCCTGGCCTCAACAGCTCTGTTTTGTTCCCCATTTCATACCAGTACTATTTTATAGGTAAGGTAAAAGGGGAACACCATAGAACTATGCTACTGATCTGGTTTTGTTTCAGCCTTTTGTGACTAGTGAAGGAATAGTCCTACAGACCAGGACCAAAAAGTCTTTTCACACAGTGTGATGAGTGTCCAAGCTCCAGCTCTGCCAGCAAAGGGTGATGACATACAGGGTCACACCTCTGGAAGCCTGGCAGCACCTCAGGGATGCACAGCTGTAGGAAACTGAGCTCCACCACAGCTTTGCTTCTCCAGGGTGTAATAATGAGATACTCAGAGTACAGCTGACCTTGTGGCCTCTTCCTTCATTCGTGTGTGAACAGGAAGCTCGGACAGTGTTTCTGGTCTAATCTTTGTACAAGTGTGTTGTGCAGGCCCTCCCGTGTGTGCTGTTGGTCAGAAGTGAGGGAGAATTGAGATGTTATAATACCACTGATCTCATCCTGTAGCTTTCTCACCAGTGGGGATCTACAGAAGGGGCTGCAGGTTGGCAGGGAACTGAGCAAAGCCGGTTCAGATTTAGGGCAGGCAGGGGAAGAAGGACAATGAAACACTCTATATCACAAAACGTCGGGAAAACTTCCATTTCACTCTGCCACAGCAGTATCAATCCCTCAAACTGCAACACCTCCTTCAAATGTGTTTTGTTTGCTTGTTTCCTTTACAAAAAACTCTTGTTTTCCAGAGCTTGTTTTTACATCTGTAGAAGCCAGGCACAGACACTAGCTCCCAGACTTCGGAAAAGGCTTGCTGCTGAATAGCCTGTACTTACAGCACACTTTCCGACGGCCCAGATAAATAACGGGAGGGCTTTGCTGTGCGAGAAGAGCTGTGAAACGCTCCGGCTCAGCCGTCTGTGTCCCCGCTGTGAGTGAGGAGGCGCCTGTGCAGCCCTGCTCCCTCCCGCGCCCTGTCGCGGAGCCAGGGGAGCCAGGCGGACCCAGGGGCTGCGCTCTCTGCTCCGCTCCCAGCCGGCGCTGCTGAGGACAGCCAGGAGCCGAGCAGCCCTCCGCCAGCTTACGTGGCTCTGGAAAATGGAAAGTCCTGTTTACTTTTGGCTGTGATGGGGCTTTCATGTTTCTAATGAGGCAAATTTCTCCCTTTGCCTTGCTTTAACTTTCTTGATAAGTCCACATGGGCATGTTTTTCGTCCTAAAAATAAACAATTAAAGAAAGCTAAACAAACAGAAGGGACAGAAAGAACTCCTTCCTGTTCTCACAGCTAATCTCTGCAAAATTTAAACATGCTTATCAGCCAGCTGTGCTTCATTATTATCTTCTGCTTCCATCTTTTGTCCCAGTCTGCAGCGGATGCAGGCCGTCTGGTTTGTGTCATCCCCCAGTTTGCACAGACTGATTCTGATAAAGGAGCCACGAGCTTCTCAGGGGCTGGGGGTGGAGGCTGGGGAAGGAAGGTAGAAAATTTGGAAAAGTAACGCAGATAACAAAAAGCCTGCTGCAGAGAGCAGAGATGTCATAAAACACATCCTCACTTTGGCACGGGGGAGCAAGGGTTTTTCCTATCTAGGCGAGCAAGACCAACGCCTGCAGGTTTGCTGAAGTATTAATCCAGTCATTAAGTTAAAAAGAGATGGTCTGGGATGTGCAAGGATCTTGGAAACTGGCCACATCTGGTTACATCAGTTATGCCAAAGCTTTTTGAGTTTCAGTGGAGAAATGAAATCCAGGACAAGTGATTGAGCACTCTGTGTTTCTACCACCCTGGCGGTGGCTGGTAGTGTTCCTTGGTAATTCACACTTGGACTGGTGAAGGGAAAATGGGGTCCTAGGCAGGGATGTGTGGGGAAAATGGCTCTTGTAGGGAGTGGGTGACAGTCACACTGGGTCTGGAAGGTGGTTGTGTGTGGATTATTCTTGCCTGCTGCAAAAAGCAGAATAGAGCAACCCTGTAAGTGCTCTTATGTATAGTATGCTACTGTCAGGAAGGTGAAGAGGTGGAAAGGTATGCTATAGCATTTTTTGTTCTTCTCAAGCCCCACACAGATGTGCACTGAGTCCGCTGTACTATACTGCCTGGAAGAGAAAGTAGTCGAACTCATAAGTTCAACTCTCCCAATTTTCAGATAACAAAATGAAGCTGATAAAATGTAATAAAAATGTTGTATGACCTGCTGGAGTTCAGGACTAAGCCTTGGTTCTAGGACGGTGTAAGTGAAGTCTGTTTTGGAGAACACATAGACTGGTTAGTCTGATCTGCTCTGACTGGAATTTAGAGGGCAGGATGGCAGGGGAAGGCCACCCCTTTCTGTAAACACATCAATGCTTTTCAGCAGCAGCTGGTGGAGCCACTGACCCAGACACATGCAGGACAGCTCCAGCCACAAAGGGGCAATGTTGGGGCTTGCAACAGCACCAATGGCACTGGCAGTAAATTTGTGGGGTTCCTGGGGGGAACCGGCAGACCAGTTCCCGCTTTCTTGAGCCATAGGACAGTTCACAGGTTTCATGTGCACTAGCCCAGCATTTTAGCAAACTCGGACCAGTTTGTGGCTTTGAACAGAAAAACTGCATTCTGGTTTGCAGCTGCAGAAGTGTCTGAAGATGAAAAGAGAAGGGAAGGGGGTCTTTTGGTGGTGGGTTTTTTTTTGTGTGGGTTTTTTTTTGTTTGGTTGGTTTTTTAACCTAGATTATTCCTCTTGCATATTATGGTTAAGCAAAACCAGATCTTGAAAAGGGGGAAGACAGAATATGGTTGTTGATCAAAAGAGGAGAGACCAAGAGAGGTCCTGGTCTTGCTTAAAATTCAGGACTGCACAACTGTAGTGTCCCGATGTTTCCCAACCTGTTGTAGCATCTATTTCAATGAACACGTGGGAGCACAGGCAGCTGGGGGGGCTGGGGACCATGAGAAGCCAGTCCCGAGCTCAGAATCTGCTGGACCATGAGCACTGCAGAGCAGTCACTACATGCTGATTCTGAGGGTCACTGGGCAGGGAGCTGTGGTGGTCCTCCCTGTTTCTATACCCCCGACATTCTCCTCAGCTGCTTCATGTCCAGGTTGGCAGCCCAGGAGTCAGGTCAAAAACTAAAAGTATTTGTATACACCTACTCTTGCAGGAGGGAGTGTCAAAGCCAGACTCAGAAAGCTTTTAACTGGATTTGATATGTCAGGTTTTTTTGTTCTTGTGGCTTTGCAATGACTTCTTCAGGGCTACAGCTGTCCAGTTTTACCACCACTGTGACTTCTCATATCAACATCCTTCCATGTATTTTATAATAGGCTTTGCAGTCACCACATGCCACAAAAATATTGTTGACCACTTGCAACATTCAAACAAGCTAGACTGTATTCATCATCCTATTCTGGGAAGGCAAACAGAATGAAAAGGTCACACAAAGCCTTACAAAAATGCACTGTTTTGAAGCATGTCTTACCACTGCTTTGGATAGAAAGGGATTGTAAATATACCATGCAGAAGAGACTGGAAAGAATTGTGCAGAAAATGATAGAGGAAGGTTCCTGATAAATTACTGCCCACGTTATAACTTCATGAGATAAATATCATGCTTTTTTATGTATTCTTTCTGAGAAATGTTCTATGCATTCAGCTTTTGAGAGCTTGTAAACTATCACTTTATTCATTAGTTTGCAGCTGAAAAAAATAAATTATAAAAAGACTCTCTAATTAAACGCTCAGTTTTACAAATCCTTCACAACGCATTAAACGCCCATTTTCATCATGCTGCCAAAAGAGTTGAAACACAGGCTTATCCTCTCACTCTGCATGAGGAGCTCTGTTCTCTTGTAACAGCTGTTAGCAGAATTGAGAGGCTGTCATGTTTAACTTAAGAAGAATTTTTGGCAGACATTGCTTCTAAAGTTTGGGTTCAAATATTCCTCTATCTCAAAATTACTGTCTGGTTAGGAGGCAGGACTGGCTGTGTGAAAGTCAGTGACTGTGATGAAAAACTGGTGAACTCACCTCAGGAACCAACACAAAGTAATACTCTGGGTAGCTGGAAAGTTAAGTGAAATTAGAAACCCAATGACAAAAGAACCAGCCTTGGAAGTAGCTGCTAAGGAACAGAACTTTTGGAAAGGTATGTTGTGCAGCTGTCAGGAAGGCAAGATCTCTGGTCACCTGATGGATGTTGGGAAAGTCCAAAGATTAGAACAGATGAGGATAGACTTTGCTGTGTACTGTAGGTGTTCCGTGTCTATGGACATGTGTTCCATCTCTCTGATTCAAAGTCCACTGAATTAGTCAGAAAAAAATATATCCTCATACTGCCTTTGGCCATAATCTTAGTATGAGGAGGTTTGAAAGGTCATCTCTTACTGCTGTCTACAGCTATGTAAACCGGTTTGTTCATAGGAGTCATAGTGAGAGGCTGCCTATATTTCTTGCCTTCTAAGTGCAGCATCCGTAACTTGCACTTTCTCAAGAAAGGGAAATTAAGTAGATGCTATTTGCTTATGCCTGCCTGGATAAGAATCTCATCTTTGTCTGGAAGAGAAGGTGCAAGACAAAAAGAAGAAAAGGCAGGAAAGAATATAAGAAGACAAATTGTTGACGGAGGTGCTGAGTGGCCTGGTAGGGTGGCATGCTGAGACAGCCTGAGAGGAGTCTAGAGAAGGAAAGGGTGCTATAAATGAAGTCCACCATTACTGAGAAGGCTTTCTTCTTGTCACAGACTGATCTAAGAAGTAAACAAATACAGCCAGACCTGCAGAAGAACACTTCTTAAGGGTGTGCTGGTCATCAGGAGCATCTTCCCTGCTTCCTCAGCTGCCTGCAGGGTCAGAGGAGTATGTTTCCTGAGGAACAGCCCCTGATTTTCCAGTGAGGCAAATGAAATTCAGAGAGTTCTTCCTGCAACACTCAACACTGCTGCTTGCCTGGGTCAATCAGGAATTTGCACCAAAAGCAAAGGACTTTCTGACAGGTGGCAGATTAGCCAGCAGGCAGAGCCAAACCTCTGTTCTGTAGCTGGTTGTGGGGCCGTAGAACTTCAAAGGCTGTACAGTGAAATGCTTTTCTGCAGCCAATTGTTTGATGGTCTAGCAAAAAAATATGATTATAGTATAAGATGTCTGAACTCCAGGATGTTACAACATAGTTTTAGTGTCTCTCTGTAATGTCTATGCCCCTCCAATGCATTTTCAAAGAGCAATCAAATTGCTTGCTTGGAGCTTTTCTCTCAGCATCTCACTGAAGAAGAGTTGCTTCAAGAAACTTTTTTCTCCACCACAGAACATAGAATAATATCTACAGTTTCTCAAGAGAGAAGAAAAATATGTGTGCCTTCCCAAGTGGCAGTTATTGTTTATTGTATTCAAAGCAGTCTGAAATTTCTCAAGGAAAAAAAATTCAACCCTAGTAGCTTGTTGCCATTTGTTTAGATATTTCTGAAGGCCTAAACCTTTCTCTCCAGCATACCAGTTTTCCCTAGCTATCTTTTTTTTTTTTTCCCTGGAATTTCATGACAGAAGAGACAGCAAGTGGAAATGACAGCATCCTCCAAGGTGCCTGGCAAACTTCATGTCCAAGAGGGACTGAGAGCTCAGTCCAAATAGCTTACTTGGATCTTTAGGGTACATTATGCTTCACAGAATCACAGATGTGGTCAGGTTAGAAGGATTGTATCCAGAGGGTTCTTGATATTTCCGGTGAGGGAGAATCCACCTCTCTGGACAGTTTGCTCAAGTGCACAGTCCCCCACACCGTAAAGTTCTTCCTTGTGTTCCAGTGGGACTTCCTGTACATCAGTTCCTGCCCATTGTCTCTGGTTTTATTGGTTGGCAACACTGAGAAAAGCCTGTCTCCATCCTCTTGACACCTACCCTTTAGATGCTTATCAAAATTGATGAGGTAGCTTCAGAGTTCTCCTTTTTGCTTCAGAGTACTCCTTTTTTTCTGGTTGCCAAATGAGGTGTCTCTGAGGTGGCAGAAGGATGGAATTGTGCACATCATAGCTGTCTGCAAGCCTCAGAACTCTTCATAATAGTGAAGCAAGAGGGAAGTGAGGGCTGGTGGATGATAGGACCTTGCCTCATCATGCAGTCAGAACAGCGTCTAGACATGTATTTAGACCATGAGTTTGGAAAGTGCCCGTTGGATCTGCCAGCACAGGCTAACCACTGCCTGTCTGGGAAGGACTATGTGCATTTTTAAGAAGGAGCTGGTTTATTTTTATTTAGCCATGTCTCATATATGGGAAGCAGCAGAATAGCACAGTGTGGCCTAATTGCTTACATCTGGATCCCTGCTGAAAATGTACAGTGGTGTGCATGCAGTTTCAGTGGAAGAGGCATGATTTATCGAGCTGTTCTTGGAAGCAGCAGAAAGTTACTAAGTACAAAGCAGATATACTCCAAATAGTAACTACAATGCAGAGCTCCTCTCCACCCTTTGTTCCATGCACATTAGCACACGTACGCACATGCATAACTGGAGTGCCAGAGGAGCACTGCTTTCAGAGCTTTTTTTGTTAAAAGGAAAGGAACAAAGCCTGTGTAAAGACTCGATAGTCACAGATACTGTTTACTCCTCAGAGCCACATAGTTCTGAATCTTGGCATTTCAATGGAATGAAAATAAACCACATCACGCTTACTGTTTAGACTGCAGTAATAATTGTGCTGATTACCTCTAGCACATTATTTTCTACCAGACTGGCTCCGTGAAACCAGCCACAGAGAAAGGCATCGGCTTCCTCCCAGGAGCTGCTGTTCTTCCTCGCATTGATTTTACAGTGTTGCAGCTTTTGAAGGCAAGGGGAACTTGTCATTTTGTGTAACCTGTGCATAAAATTCTGCCCATTTATTTGTTTGTCTGGAGAACTGAGGGGCCTGGGCATTTCAGGGACTTCTGTTTTGTTTATGAATGAGTGTGTTAACGACTGTAATTTGAATGTGTGTGCTAACTTTGAAGATTGTCTTTGGAAACAAGAGATTCCCCTCTGCCACAACTTCCATATAGGAGTGGATGCTCCTCCCTTTCTCCCTCCTCATGTCTCTGGAATATAATCTTTTCCTCGTGATTAATTCAGTAATCACATAAATGTCTTTAGGTACATACCAGCCCCACTCTTAGGTCAAGATTTTACTTTAATAATCATAAGCTACAAAACCCCTCCCTTCCCCTTGACTTTTCCCATCTTGTCTTTCCCCACCCATAATTGTCTCTGCTCACATTAGTGATTGACCAGCTGCCAGATTATCTTATGCCAGATTAATATTTTTCCTCTAAGATCCTGGGAGGGAAGCTTTGCATATAAATTCTGCATAAGATCATAATTACATCAACCATGCTGCTAGGTAGGTTACTTCTCTTTGTTTCCTACAAACAAATCCTTCCAAAAGTCTTTCAGCTCTACCACACAGAAAGACAGGCTTTTATTCAATTTTGTTTGGAATTCTTTCTATATAAAAATGAACACACCATCTGTGTGTTCATTTTTTTAATAACTGTCCTTACTGCTTTCTTAATTTTTTTTACTTCAATTTTCTTGTTTGCCAGTGGGCCCTGGCTGGAATGGATAATAGGCAGCTACTTATTTTATTGTCAGTTCTTGTACTGAAATAGAAATAGAATGCCATTGATTTGGGTTGTTGTGTAAGGAACCCTTCTTATTGCATAGAATTCACATATTTTTTGAAAAAAATAAAGTGAGTTCAACACTTTTATCTGTTTAAGTTTTCACAGTATGATATTTACACTGTGAAGTTTTATCTGGAGATGAGAGAAATGGTGTTAAATGGAATTTAAAAGCTCTCTAATTTTCTCTTAGCAGTATTGCACCTGATCTTCCTGTGGGGACAGGGAGGGGAGGGAGGGTGCAGGCTGTTCGTTTGTGACAGAAGAATGCATGAGTTGTAGGACCACTACACTGGTCCAGTGTCCTGCATTGGTCAGGAGAGGGTACCAGTGTCATATCAGTGAGGCTTGGTGGGTGAGAGGGTAGATGTAACCCACCTGTATCTCACATACCATTTCTAGGCTCCAAATGGATCTGGATGTCGAGAAGAGATGTCAGTGGTGAAAACGCCACTGAACATTTACTTGCTACTATCATCTTTCCTGCAGCTTTTGATCTTGCTCATTGAGAAAGTATGGTCTCCCTGTTTCCTCCCTACTGTTTGTTTTCTTTTTCCCATCTTTTCTTTATTCCTTTCTTTTATTTTCTTTTGTGTGTGCATGTGTGAGTCTGGCTCCCTTGTTAACTCTTCCCTGCTTCTTCCCTTGCTTCAGCACTTTGTTTCTTGCCACCAGAAAAAAGTTGCGAAAATAGGACCTGAAAATATGCCATGTGAATAGTGTAAGGATGAATGTTCTGGAAGTGTAGGAGTGGCTGAAAAGTCTGATGACTCTTTAGATGTAGCTAGAGACACTAACAAACAGAGGTGGCTGTATGGCAAGGAAACAGTGGCATCAAAGGACCAAACTCAATGACCATAGAATAGTTTTGTTAAGGGTTGGCAGAAACCTTAAAGATCATCTAGTCCCAACCTCCACTCCCACCAGACGAGGTTGCTCAAAGTCTTATTCAATCTGGCCTTGAACTGTGCCAGTGTTGGGGCATCCAAACCCCCTGGTCAACCTGTTCCAGTATATCAGCACCCATACAGTAAAGAATGTCTTCCTAATACATAGCCTACATTTCACCTCTTTCAACTTGTACCCATTGCTCCTTGCTCTATCACTGCAGTTCCAGATGAAAAGTCCCTCTCTCGCTTCCCTGTAGGCCCCCTTAGATACTGAAAGGTTGCAATGAGGTCTCCAAGCAACCTTCTCTTCCCCAGGCTGAACAGCCCCAACTTTCTCAGCCTTTGTAGAAAGAGTTACTCCAGTTCTCTTATCAACTTCGTGGGCCTCCTCTGGACTTGATATAACAGCTCCATGCCATTCTTATGTTGGGGGACACTAGAACTGTACTCAGTACTCCAGGTTGCTCTAGCAGATCCAGGTACAATAGCAGATCCATCCAGTCTGCTTTTATTTTCCTTTGGACCATCAGTGGTAGTTGGTTTATGCCAAACTAAAACCTCATAATTAACATTTCTAAAAGTGACATGTAATTGAAGATACAAATGCTATGGACAGTATTCCAGAAATAGTAGTTTTCAGTTCTTATAGGTTTTCAAGGACTCTGGATCCTTTAAGCAGTATCAAAGAGAATGTTAGTAACCCTTTTTTGGTAATATAACAGTTTTCCAGCTACAGGCATTCTTGGCACTTACATGACAATTATCGTCCAAGGGAAGAAACTCTGCCTCTGACCAGCACAGTTACTGTATGCAGTGCTCCCAGATGGTGTTTACTTCAAATGTGTCTTCCTTGTGAATGTGGCCCATTTGGCAACAGATAGAGCAGCAGAGGTAAGTCCACGTGACACCAACCTAGTAACAGAAAATAGAGAAAACTTCACAGTTTTCTCAGTCAACTGTTGTTTTTGGTGTTGGGTTTTTTTTAAATTTTGTTTTGTTTTGTTTGTTGTTTTTTTTTTTAATTTTGAAAATACCTTTTCTTTTTCTTTGCAGACTTAACACACAGAATAAATGCCGTGTTCTTGACTTAGTTTCTGAGACTGGCTTTTTGCAGTATGGACTAGAGACACTGAGCAAAACCAGATAATAAAGACTGTGAGGCTTGTCGCTTGCCTGAAAAAAATTAAAATCAAATTAGCAGCTTTGTTAGTTTGTTTCACTTGAGTCAGAAAAAACATTTAACAGTATCAGGACTGAATGCTGCTCTTGGACAGTGACACAGGGTGTTGGTGAGGTAACCAGCATATCTAAAAGAAACAGAATTTTTAATCAGTGTGGACATTTTTATCAATTGTTGTTAAGTGTTACAGGGATTTTATTTGTTAGGTGCTATTTGTTCTCGTCCCCCTATGGGAAAAAGCAAAGCAAAGCAAACCAAAAAACCCTTCTTCCATCCAGTGTTATAAGATTGAAAGAATTTTTCCTTGGAGAAGAATGCTTTTCAGTTCTTATACCCTTCCAAATATCACATTCCACAAATTTGAGAACAACAGAATTGAATTACTGATATTTATTCAACAAACCGCAAAAATGCTCAGACCTTTCAACCACTAGTATTGTGATCAGTGAGACTCCTATCTGAGTGCTGATGGTGAAAATGATGACTTATTTTAAAAATAAAAAGTAACATACCAGACACTCCCATCTTGGTCTGGATAAATAAAAAATGTAATAATAATAAAAAGAATTGCTTGCTTCAGTGAAAGCTTCAGTTAAAAATAAACCTTCACTTTCCTGCTATTAATAGAATTGAAAAGCTCCTAAACTGTCTTAGCTGCAGTTGTTTGGGTTTTTTTTAACTTGTTTTATTTTTATTATTAATAATATTAATATTATTATTTAATTGGTAAAATCTTCTGGGAAGTGGATTTGTATCTGAAAAAAGGAATATAGCATCGTGCTTTTGAGTTGGATGGAATTTCTAATAAAAGCAATATGAAAAAGAGAAAGAGTGAGAGAGAGAGATTTATCCTAAATTGCCTGTGGTTGTGGGGTGGAGGTCATTATAGTATTTGGCAGGTATGCAGTAAAACAGGCTCGCCCAATCAGGCAGAGTAAGGTCTTGAACTAGGGGTTTATACACCCAATCACACCATCCAGACTTTGGCTTTAGTTGTCTAATACAATTAATGTTTAGTTGCTGATATAAAGTAAATCCACTCCAAAAAGACAGAAAACTAGAAGCCCAATGCCATGACTAAAACCTAATAAGCCAAGCAAGAATGTGCATGGAGAGTGAACGTATCCAACAAGAGATCAGGAGTGGTGAGAACCACTTGTCTCCTATGACTTTGTATCTGTACCTATTAAAAATACTCTTTTGGTTTCCAAATAGAGATGGTGTATGCGTTAGTAGTGAGATGGCTGGTGTGAAATTTAAAAAAAGGCAAACAGTGAAAAGCTTCAGGATAATTTACACTTTGTGTCTCTGGGTATATATTATTAATCCCAGTGGACGATGTGGTGAGAAAGTACCTGACTTTAGGGCAGGTCCAAGCATACAAAAGATAAAAAGAACAAAATGTTTATGAAAAGCTCTATATGCTTCTTGGTATTTCTCCAGTGAATAAAGGAGTTAACAGTAGTGCTTCCCTTGTTCAAAGTGCACTCAGTGAATTTTTTTCATTATGAAAAGTAAGTTTTAAATGCAATTTTCAAAAGAGTTCAGCACTTTCATGAGCTTCAGACAAAATCCTGGGCAAGTCTTTCACACAAACAGAATATGCATTATTCCATTAACTTCTCCCTGTCATAGCAGATATAACAGCATATATATACAGCAGTCTTACATGCTTACAATTTATATTTCCAAAAGAAGTCATCTTATTTTTTCTTAGTCCAAGATAAACTGATAGATTCATAAATTTCTTCCATTCACTGTCACTCCTTAGGAGAGGAAGCTATTAAGCAACCAGTTAAAGAGGGGAAGAAGCCTTTCAGGCAATATTACCAAAGCAGTTGTGCTCATTTTTCCCACTGAGGTGTAAAGGTATTTCTGCACAGCCTGTCCCAGCTCCTCTTTGGTGCTCAGTATTCTTCTGCCCAGCATAGGGAAAAAAAGGAGAAAATAAGGAAGAAACTGAATTTCATTTCTTCTGCAGCAATTATGATGTTCCCAACTTTCAGCATTTCTTATAAGAGATGTAGGCTTCTCTAGACCTATTTTGCCTAAATACAATATTAGGCACATAAGGACTCAGAAGCATTAATTTTATTTTTCAACAACTCTGCCCTTGCATCTACTTTCTTCTACCACATAGGCTATGCCTAGATAACCATCTTAATACAGAGTTCCCTTTCATAGGGTACTGGATGTAGCTGTATGAAGTGTCCCCTAAAAATGTGACTGTATGCTGTTGTGCAGGTATTTCAGTGCTTCTTTCTTGGGTATTTTAGGAACTGAATTAAAGGTCTAGCTAAAACAGAAAGTTCAAACAAAAAATTAGTAAGAAACTGTATATAAACCAAAAAAACCCCTAACAAAGTAGACAAAAACTATTAAATTGCAACAGCTGTGGAAGCAGGGACATGAAGGAGAATCAGAACATCCTTGGGCTTTTCCTTAGACTTTTACTAAGGACTTACAGAGACTATGCAGAGTTCATTGTAATGCTGGTGGTCTGATACTGAGTTCTGAAGTAAAAGACTTGCAATGACAGAGTGGACGAAGAAAGAGAAAAGATTTATGTTTTTCTATTTTAGTGTTCTCTCTTCTGAGATTTTTTAAGGAAAAATTCATTTTTATGTTAAAAGAAAATAAAAACACCTATCTTCTGAGTTTAAAAAGTCTTTCCGCTAGTCCTGAGATCTCATTTCAAGAAAATGACACAGGCCCACGTCACTGTCTGGCTAACAATAATAGTGACAGTAACAACTACAGCAACATTAACAAAAGTATAAAACACTTGTTCTCAGTATTTTCCTCTACCTTTTAAAATACTTTGAAAACAGGAAAATACGGATCTTTTTCTGTGATTATAAAAGTACCAAAGTTATTTTATTTTCATCACCTACATTGTTCAACATATTTGAGAAATGAAAACAAGAAAAAGCAACTGTAAAAATAGTGAAAAGTTGGGATTTAGTTGTCATAGTTACTTCTTTTTCATGTCTCAGAAAACCACAAAAGGATCCTTTGGTCCCAGGTAGTCTAATGAAGTGATAAATTAGGTTGTCATTACCCATTCCTTTGGCAGTTCTTTGGGCAAATGGAAAACACCTATAAAGCAAAATATTTTTGTCTGTATGGGTGAAAGCATTTATTGTAACTAGGAATAAAAGATATGTGTAACACTCTAAAAGTTGTTGAGTTTTTTGGTTTTTTTTTAGTTTTATTTTCTCTAATTTGAGACTACTGATGTTGTCAGTTCATTTTTGTTGTTAGTTCAAAAGACCTTTTGGGTGCTTTATGATGCCTAATTTGACAATAATCCCTCAGACCCACATAGGAATGTCTCATAACACTAGTGACTAGTCATTGATATTTAAGTAATCATGATATAAATGTGTTGGAAGAGTTCTTTGCTGATTTGGCATCTGTGCCAGTGTTAGGAACATATTTCAGTTATTTTTATGACATTTTAATCTGATATTCTGTAAGTGGCCCTGGGAGAATTGCTTCGTAGAGGAAACATAACACAGAAAAATATACCAACACAAGGAAATACCTCAGAGTATTTTAAATAATAATTTATGGGGATACTGGAGTGGGTGAACTTATTTTTCTTGATTTTCTTAAATCTTGTGTATTTTTGTGTTTTAAGTAGTTGCACAAAGAACAGCTGGATAACTTCAAAACACCTATCTTGATGCAAGCATCGAAAAGTCTTTTGACTACCCAAAACTTACCCTTAAATCTTTTGACAGACCCTCTGTATTTTTTAAGTACGCCTTTTTTTACTTCTGATTCAGCCACAGTCATCATTCCAGTAATCATCCAATACTTTAAGTTTTGAAAGCTTGCTTACCATATTGAAGTCAATGAAAATTATTCTCTAGTATATGTTTATGCTGGAAAGAGTAAAGGCAAAATACCTAGCTAGGAATATAGTAGTTTTCCTTTTAAAGTGATACAAACTCTTACATTATTTTCTTTCCTGCTCTTATACTAAAGCCTATGGAAAAGCTCCTATGTTGAGTTTTCAATTGGGGCATTATTATCTGAATTACTGCTGTTTTCATATCAGCCATTCTTGCTATTTTTTTGATTATGAGATTTCTGATGGGACGCAGGATGACCTTCTCCAGGCCCTGATACTCTTACATGGCACAAAGCACTGTTTGAGGATAACCTTTCTTTGACTCCAGCTCCTTATGTTCACGATCTAGATTCAAATGCAAAAATTGTCATACAAAGTCATATTCCTTTCATAACCTTAACAGACTTCTAACAGACTATAGTCAAATGTTTGAAGCAGAGCTTTTTATGGCAACGTCACTTCATCCATTGTTTATGGAAGGAAAATTAAGGCTATGTTTCCACCAAGTTCAGGCGAGGTTTCTGGAAATATGTGCTTGTAAACAAAATTGCAAAGATTCTTCCCACCTGCTCCTGCTTTCAGTCCTGATTAAACCCTAAGGGTCAATTATCTAAAAATCTGGGGAAACTTCTGAGTCATAAGTTGATCAGGTTCCAGAAAGAGAAGAAATCCAAATGGGAAAAAGAGAACAAATAAGGCAAAACTGGTAATGTTGACAAATAGGTTGGCTTTTTTAATACAGTCTGTCAAGTTAGGACAGGCAAGTTGTGAATTAATGGGAACATAGACTTTTGGTCATAATACAACCTGACATTTATTTCAAATTGATGGAAAGTTTCAGAAGAATCATATTTTATCCACATTTTTGTTTGCAATGTGAGAATGCTAAGGGCATTTTGTCTTCCTGTTGAACAAAGGGTCCATTTCTCAGCTTTTTTATATATATTTTTTTTAAAGAGCTGATCCATCTAAACATTATGTAAGTTTAGTGAGAAATATATTGATCATCCATATTTAAAATGGCACACTGGAAAAAGCAAACATGTATGAAGGCTAGGAATTTACTGAAACACATCTTAGAGTAAATTTGGAATTAAAGAGTAAGACTATCCCTCTTCAGTATGAGTATTAAACATTGGGTTTAAAGTGTCAGATCCAGCTTATATTTATTCTGTTTCATACTGGCACGATGCTCACAGATTTGGGCAGCAAGTTCTGGGGTAGGTCTGGAAGCATAATTGGGTCAGTGCATATGACTAACATTACTGGATGCTCTGTCTATATCTCTGATAGTAAACTAAATGAGGCCAGGCTCCCAGCTAAACCTCTGCAAGAGGTGCTCATTCCTGCTGCTTGCTTGGCAGTCTTTAGGACATGGTTTTGACTTGAGCTTGCCAGTATCCCTCCAACAATACAAGAGCCTGTGGGACAGCATAGGCCAATCTTGTTCTCACTAAAGAGTCTGCATCAATCTGTGGTGTTGGGACAATGAGGCCTTAACAGTCCAGAAGACTACAACAGATTTTCCTGTTACCATGCCAGTTGACTGGAGGCTGATAGAGCAAACTCTGGCCCATTTTAACAGGTTCAACCTCTACAGCCAGTGATGCCGTGGAATATTTTCTGTAGTGGCAGAAACTACAGAGTGAAATTGAAGATATGTGGAGAAGAAATGGAGACCAGTAGGGATTTGGGGGTGATATTTGTGATGCAGAAGAATATAGCTGTAGTTCCTTAGCTGTCTTATATTCCTTCCTTTGGAAGCTAGCAATACAGGACTGAGGAGAAAAGGGAAAATATGTGGGGAAAAAAAAATAAGCTGGAAGTAGCAAAGTGGCCTTTTAACAGCCTCTAGAGTCGCTTGTGTTTAACTGCAGAAGAGATCATGAGAATTCGGTAAGGAACAGAGCCCATATGATCTCCCCTGCTCACCTTCCAAACCCAGTTTGTAGCTGGCAGAAGTCAGTGTAGACATGAACGCTATTCTCATCTGTACCTGGAATTTCAATTTCAAATAAGTAAAATACCTTTCTCAGTTATCAGGATCTGATTCTCTCTCTCTCCTGCAGTTAATGGTGAAGATACCATTGATTTCAGTGGGAAAGAGGCAGTCACAGATGCTCAGTGTCCTGGTTGTCTGACCACCGCAGTGCTTAGGTAAACTGAAGTCTCAGTTGTGTCTTTAACAACAATAGATATAACATGACCTTATAGGTTGCAAAAGCTAACCAGAAGCACCAATCTATTACTGTTGTAGGATCTATAATATCCCTGATGAGTTTCATACACTACTTATTCTAATACAGTACTTTTTTTCTGGACTCGAGGCAAAAAATTCGAAATTTAACAGCTGTGTTTTTGTCAGATTGCTTGTGGTAGTTTGTGCAAATAGCATGCAAACAGGTGACTTGTTAATGGTCTAGAATCTAATTTTTTTTTTTGTAAAGGGAAAATCTTTCAAGGAAAGTCTAACTTTCTCTTCTGCTGATCTACGCTGGACCAGCAAAGGTGCTAAATTCTGGAGTGACCCTGCTAGTTTATTCCTGAGCTCTTTTTGATGGAGGAGAAATAAATTCTTCTGGCATGTTGAGTAATATAACACAAAAGGAGCACACTAAAACCAGAACAGCTAATGAAAATATTGAAAATAGTAAGTGAGGCAAAGTAATAATATTCCAGAAATTGGAAATCCCATCAGATGAAGTGAGTGAAATGGAATGCATGTCACAAGACATAGAATGTCTGATGAAAATAAAGAGGGTTTAAGAAAGTTCTTGAAGACACCGAACCTAAATATTTCAGTCTCCAAAACAGGAAGTCTAAGAGAGAATAGTCAGGTGTGCTGGAGCCTCAGGGATCTTAATAAGCATTGAAGGAGGGGAACAAGTTTGTATAGTTGATAGGTGGCTTTTAAACATCTGTTTTTACCAGTGATAATTCAGTTGAGATGTTGCCTGAGACATACGGTTTTAAGGGAAAAGCATAGATCATTGAGGTGCAAAAGAAGAATAATGGGAAAAATTAACAAATTCAGAAAAAAAAGAGTGATATGCAACTAGAAATTTTGAAAAGACTCAGCACTGGGTTTCTTGAGCTACAAACAATAATAACACAAGATGCATAATATAAGCTGCTACACTACAAAATTAGATCATAGCAAATAATTTATTTACATTTTAAGTCCTAAAGGATGGTATTTTGAAAGGAAAAATATATTTTTAATTAGAAGACTGAAAAATAGGAATTTAAAATAATTCTGTAATACAGTAATATGATTTTTATTTAAAACTTTAATTTCCCTTTCAATGTTGAAACATGAGCCAATCCTGTATTGAATTTACAACCAACAGTCCTTGGGCTTTTATCTGTTAGTCTGAAGTTTCTGGTTCCACATGTTTTTTCTTTTTCATTCTTTTTCTTATGCCTATAGCATCTTCAATGAAGAATAAAAAAAGAAGAGCTGAAGAAATTAATGGGCAGAACAGTTCATTAAAGAGATTAGATCTGTTTTGGGCACATCTCATAGAAATCTGGATTAACCTTCAACAAAAGAGTGTGGAAACTTTAATTTTGTTCCAAGACTAATAAAAATGTTCTGGACAGAAATGTGTATCATTTAACAGCACAACCTCCTTCTTACTCACATTGTGTATTAAATTACTCCTCAGGGAACACATTCCTTCACATTTTTCTCCGTCAAAGCCAGATTGCTGCTATGCCACGTAAATTGAGGCAGTACTTGAAGTGAAAGAGCTGATGGCTCATCATTATATAAACTCTGCTGACGAGTTCAGAAGTGGTGGGGTTACTGAGTTTCTTAGTTCTGTCTGTTCAGCAACAGGGATTTGAGTGACCAACTCCCGCGATTGCAGTGTGCTCTGAGATGGTGGCTGGCTGCAGTGTCTGGAACCACAGCGCCAAGCTCCGTGTGCTGCTGTGCCATCACCTCCCAACCCACACACAGAGCAGTCCAATGCTTTTTTCAAGCCAGTTTGAAGGGTATCTCAGCTGCATTACAAACAGACTGTGGGGCAGGGTAGGTGGGTAGGGGGATAGGGTGAGGTGTAGGGTGTCTCCCCAAAGTTGTGAGTGCTCATAGTAGCATTTCACAGAGAATCCTCTGGCTAATGCTGGACTATTGCTTTTTGTGAGACTGCAGAGGCATATTTCCTGTCTCATACTTACCCTTCTCTGTTTCATGTTATTCCTTCACATGGTGCTTGTCCCACGAAGTACCATGTTATAAACATCCCTATTTGACAACACCTAGCCCAAATCACTACAGTTGGACCCCCTAGTCTTGCTAAGACAGCCTTTGCTTTTTTTATTTCAGATAGTCTAGGCATGGTGGAAGAAGGACTATAATTTTCTTATTCTGATACATTTCATCATCAGAATTCTGTCCCTATTGTGATACTTTAGGATTTCATTAGTGAAATGAGACAATCAGAACATTGGGGAAAGCCTCAAAATTGATGAAAGAAGACTCCATACCCACAGCTTATGTTTTTTCTTGAGTCTTCCTATGGGCTATGCAAAAAAGTTGGCAGACACTCCTGAAACAAGATGAGAGAAAGCAGATATGAAAGACACTTTAGTAAAACAATATTAAAAGCCTGGAAAAAAGGTATTACTAAGTAAATTTCACTAAGTAAAACAACAAGTTTATTTATTTGCTGTCCTTTTGCTTTGAAATCCTGTGGATAGTGAACAGCATGATCCAGGACACATTCAAGGGCAATACTAATTCTCTCTTCTGTAACTGTCTTCCATTTCTGCATGGAATTTGGCCATCCTTGCCTTTGGAAGCTTTCTGGTGCCAAAAAGCACTAGGGCCAAATACTTGTTTTCAAAGCTAAACCGGACAGCACCTTTCTCCCAGCTGCCTCAGTGCTGCTGCTTTCAGTGCCTGGCACTGATCTCGGTCCAGCTCAACAGAGAATGAATACCATACATCCCTATTTTAGCTTGGAAAAAAAGAAAGTCAGAGTAGAAAAGTGCTTTAATAACAGTCTGATAGTTTGACAGTAACCAATAACGAACAGCCAACACAAAGCTTCTGGACAAACACTGAAGTGCTCAATGAAGTGAAAAAGAAGTATTGCTTGCCCTTGCTTTCTGTAACTGCTTATTTAAATTTAGTAATCTTCTTATTTTATCCTGGTACTTTTCTCTACCTTTTCATCCTAAGAAACTTATGAACCCTCTAACTGCATAATATAACTGTAGTTTTTAGACCAGCTCTGTAGCCTGTGGCTAGGTATCACGTGTGCTTGTCCCAAGGCCAAAGTATTATAAAACAGTTTATAAGTATTTTTTTGCTCTACACAGTGTCATAGCAAATTACAATGTATGCTGTTGCAATAAATGCTCTTTCATCTGCCCAGGGCAACCTTTGCACACTTATTGTGAAGTTTCTAACACCAAGACAATGAGAAAGTATTGTGTGTTTTATTCCTTTGTAACTTCTGTGTTTATCACTATGTCAGAAAAGTGTCCAGGAAAACAAAATAGTAGACATAGTGTGGACAAGAAAGAAAATCAAAAAGGGAAAAAAACAACTTGCTGGGTTTGAGATTTAGGAATCTTTTCTTCTCACAGGAAAGTCAAACCAGCACTGTATCGACAGACTCAGTATAGTGCCAGCAATGTTTTTTGAATTTTCATGGCAAAAATACATACAGAGTTAGGTTGCAGAAGTATTTTCATGTACCTTTAAGCAGAAACTCTCTAGTGTGTCAGACAGGCTGTTAGGAACTGGGTTGGGAAAGTTGCTAAGACATATCAGACATCTCTGAATCTGGCTAGATATAGACAGCTACGAATGTATAGCTTCCCCTGCTTACCCTTGGTATCCCATCCAGTTGGATTAGATACAGCTAGGGCTAAACGCACAAGGAGCTATGACAGAAGTCAAAGGGTGAAGGAAATCCTGATTTAATAAGAAAAATATCACAGAGGACATGTCTCGATTAGAGATAATTTGGAAGGGCAGAGACCTCAGATGCAGAAGTCTCCTCTCACAGATTCAATACACCTGGTTTCTCCAATACAGAGAGAGAGAACAAATATGCCTTGATGTAAGTGAAAAAATAACTGTTTAGCAAGAAAAAATGCTAATAACAATACCGATAAAACTCGGTTAAACCAATTGATAAGAACAAATTTCCCAAGCCCTGTCCAATGAACCAAACTGGCAGACAGCCTCTCCCACCCAGAAAAACACATGTCGCCACAGGACAGAGACAAGGTGGCTGCTTTTCCATGTGGTTCACCTCCCACATGCCCAGTGAACCTGGCAGGAACAGTTGGAGAGTCAGCGCTGGCAGAAAACTGTGGATAGCTGGGATTTGATACCAGCAGATGTTTGTGTGGTGCTGGAGTGAGGCTGCAGTGCTGGTACAGGCAGTCGGAGCAGGGCTGCGGATCCCCCAGGTCCAGCTGGAAGGACCCGCAAGACACCAGATGGACAGCAATGGGACTTGGTTGTTGCAGTTTCAGCGTTTGTTGGTCAAGGTGCAGTCTGGATACACTGAGGTGGCGGTGGAAGCGCTGGGTGGTTAAAGAAATTCCCGTGTGGTAATGGAAGAAAACTCAGTGTTGAGTGAAGTCCCAATGTGGTCTTTTATTTGGCTTAGTCTAGGTGGGAACGCCCTCAATACCTCCCCTGGGGCAGGGAGTTCTGTGCTGAATAATGTAATACTGGATCATGGGATATTTCAGGAGTCTTTGACACCTTCTAAGATGTTACAGCTGCCTGTTACATCAGCACAGGTGGATCCAGTTTGGCCCATCAGCAGAGATTAATATCTTTGGGCTTTGTGTGAATTGTCCCAATGCTTTCCCTGAAGGGGAGTTATCCCAGCTGAGTCATTTGTGCAAGGACAAGGAAAGTATCTCACCTCACAGGGTTTTCCTCTCTCCTTATTTTCTTCAACACCCAGTTTGTAGCCTGAGGTGTCGGATGTGCACGCCCCAAACACCTGGTTGGCCACTCTGCACAGTGTTAGCAAAGCACACTGCTGATTGAGCCATGGGCACCAACAGTCCAGTTTCTTACAGCAGGTGGTCAAATGTTTGAGTCATTAATCACTTGCAGTTCAGTCTCTTTAAGGAAGACAAAACACCAAAAAGTCAAAAAAGAATATTTGAAGAAAAGAGAAAAGAAATGTGGATACTAGAATTTTTGTGTAACCTAGGACAAGACTGAATGACATCTGCCTCAAACTTTCAAACTTTCTTGTCTAGATTTCATAAACACTGTAAAATGCTCTATGGTCTTTATTATTAACATAATGTACCCAAAGGCCTTTGTAAAAATTTTATCTTCCCCCCCACCCTGCTCTCACCCCACCTTCGAATTGCCAGTATTTGTGGTCAAAACCTTATCAGACTACAAGAAGAAGAAGAAGAAGGAAAAAAAGGAAAATATCAGTGGCAAAGCCCATGCAACATGCAACCTTCTGGTTACTGTGCTTTCAGAGTAAATTTTCATACATTTTCTCCTTATGCCTAAGATCAATAGGAGAAATCACTGTGTCCCAAAATAGTCGCTTGCACTATCCCTAAGTAAAAATACTCATTTGGATACTGTTTCTACCCTAGCTATACTGTATACCCATATATATGTAAAGGATAGAAATCCTGGACAGGTGAGTTGCATAATTACTGCCTTCCTTTTATAAGTCGGTGAAGGCCTGGCTCTTGTCACAGTGAACAGCATGAGGAAGAAAGAGTATGTGGATGAGAGGGGGACCTGAATGCAAGATATTGATGTTAAAATGGTGAATATTCCTCACAGCTTAATACTGCAGTGCTGGTTTGGATAGCAAAGTGGAGGAAAGGACAGATTTTCCAGTACTTTAGGGATGTGGCTTATGGATCCTATGTATCCAACCTCAGCTCTCCATCTAGGCTTCTTCTGTAGTCTGTGGAAAGAAATTGCATAGCCACGTGGTGTTGGAATCACCTTAATATAGAGCCGTAGGATTAAGAGAGTGAATCACTTCCTATAACAGCCTAACCCTCTCCATGCACTGGAGAGGTTGCACACATAACTGATTACTTTGGATGCTTAATTTACAGATAAAGGAAGCTGGATGAAATGAAAGTCCTTTCCCCTTAGCACGGTAACTTCTAATTGCGTAACTTGTGATCAAGGTATCTTTGTCTTTGTGAAAAGCAATGATTCATAAGACAAAATTTTCAAACTTCCCATGTGAAGTTTCTTATTCTCTTTTGGGAACAACTCAGGTGTTAAAGGGGAATCAACCCCTTAGGTTCATTGTGATTTTTCTTTTCTTTTTTTTATCCTGTACTTTACAGACAAAGGAATCTGCATTTTCATCTTTCTAGGTTTGATATATGGAGACACGTTCTGTAAAAGGGTGGCAGTGAAGATTCTCTGAAATTTTGTGGAAACATTAAGATCTTTGTGGCTATAAACTCAGAGAGATACCAGCTGAGAAATTTAATTTAAAATTTAACCTACAATAAAAGCTTAACTTACACCAAATAGAAATTTTTTCTGTGCGATTTCTTTGCACAGTGTGAATTTTGCACTCACCGATCACTCTATTACCGTCATAAAAGTAAAATAGCTTGAGGTTATCTTCTGAGTCAATTAATTTTTAACATCTTCAAAAGTGCATTTTTAAGTTCTAGTAACCCAGATCTGGAACATCCAAACGTAACATGTAGGCACTATTCAGTCTTAAGTATCTTCAATGGTAATCGCGAGAGGAAATAAAAATGAGGTTGCTCTCTTTTAAAATTGCTGCAATATCTGAACCAAGATGACAATCAAATACCCCCTAAATGATGATTAATTCCTCTGATTTTCTCTTCTAGCAAATGCAAAATTAAAATCTACTGTCTTCTTGAAAATCTGTAGTGCAAATATCCACTGCAGGCATTTGAATGCTGTTCAACACCGAAAGGCCAGTCTGACATACAGGCATATTACTATGAATCCAAGATATCAAATCTCATTCAGAGCACTGGACTTTTTGCTGGGACAGTTCCCCAGTCATATTCAACAGTCTGTGACGGAACTCAGATTTTTCTCAGTCCTTGTGAAAGAGTGTCTCCTTTTGGTTCATAGACAAGTGTCATGTTACTAGTGGTTTCCCTCTGATTCAAATGAGATGGATTGGCTGTTAATAAGCAGTGTGTCACAGCCCTAGGAAGAACAAATTTTGCTGAGTTTTTCTGTATATTCTACCTCCATTACTAAGTGACCATTATAAAAATTCTAAGCATTCTAAAATAGAGTAAAAAGAGGGGGTGATACCTCCTTGGCTTTCTACATATGTTTGTATTGAATAAAATGAACCTAAAACTCAGATTGACAGCTGGTCTTTTATAACGTATTTATATGTTTAACCTAACGAATTTTTAAATTTTCTTCCCTTTCCCTTTCCCTTTCCCTTTCTCTTTCCCTTTCCTTTTCCCTTCCCTTTTCCCTTTTCCCTTTCCTTTTCTCTTCCCTTTTCCCTTTTCCCTTTTCTCTTTCCCTTTCCTTTTCCCTTTCTTTTTCCCTTCCCTTTTCCCTTCCCTTTTCCCTTCCCTTTTTCCTTTTCTCTTTCCCTTCCCCTTCCAATTGTTTTTCAATACATATAGGGAAGCTATATGAACTTTGTCTGGCAGTTTTAGGGGCATTTTGTTTTAATATAGCCATGGAGCATGGGAGTTAACAAATCAGAGTCCCACACACTGTACACAGTACTTGCGCTGCAAGCAATATGACTGTTGTGAGAGGAAATGCACCTTTTTTTTCTTAAAGGTCATAGGAGGCACTGTGTCAAATACATCATTAAGTTTTGAGTATCTCTGGTTATTACGTGTATTCTCCTGGAGATGCAAAATTCAAGAGCTCTGATGTTTTGCAATGCGCAGGGGGATTCGTGGTGCTGGGGCCCAACTGCATGTTAAAATTGGATGGTTTAAAATCAATTCCTCCTTGACATACCTTTCAAGTCTGAACATATTGGAAGCCCTCGGGGTTCTGACTATGACCTTCTCTGGAAGCAGTTTATGAGATTAACTCTCAAAGCACAGCTGGTCTCTGTCTCCTGTTATGCTACATATTAGTGATGCCATCAAACTCTATCTGGAAAAGCACAAAAATCTGCAAGCCTAAACTCAAATATAACTGAGTAAAACTTGCTCCAAATTCCTCATATTTTCTTCCTCTTATCCAGAGTCTTTCACAGAAACTGCTTCCAGAAAGAATTCCATGTGTTAATATAATTGTAGATTGTATTGCAGAGTTCTTTACAACTATGGAGAGACTTTAGGTTTTCTCTTACATACAGTGAGTCTCTCAATATCACAGTGATGAAAAGAAGTTCATTTTCCCCTAGATTTGTACAGAACAATTTTTTTTCAGAATGATGTTCTTTGTAACACTGACAGTAGTAGATGAACTGTTAGTTGTTAGGAAATAGGATTCTGCAACTAATCTAAAGAAATGTGAAGTAGAAGCTTTCTTCTTGGACACATCCTGTGATTAACTGCCAAGATCAATCCATGGAGCTTTCTTTTAAATTGAATTTATTCAAAAGTCCACTATATAACCAGCACAGAAAGAATCAAGACTCAGACTTTATTAGTTACATCACAGTTCCTGTTTGCATTCACAGAGGGAGCCTGTGGCTGTCCGAAACAGAACAAGAGGAAAATTTGTCTTTGAGTTCTACAATTAGCCAGTGTCTGGGCTAAAACGGAGTGAATTAGAACCATATATTGGTCAAGACTTCTCCCTTTCAGTCATGGACATAAACATGGAAGTTCCTGTATGGTTGCTGTCCCATGTGCCCTGTTATCTCACCTGGTTTGGGATGGAGCTGCTCGGAAAGTTTTGCTCCTACAAAGGCAACAGCTGATCCAAACACTAAAGTAGACATAGCAAAACTGCATGTTATATTTTCCAGTGTTACACCTTAAAAACCTAAAATGTTCTTGTTCCTTTGCTTATTTGCTACTTCATTTGTATCTGAATATGAGGTTACATGACACCAAAATTATCCCTTAAAAGACACACTTTATGAGAATCTTCAGGCCAACAGTTTCAAATAGTTTCAAATCCTGAAAAGATCAGACTTTATTGAAGAGTGGCATCTGGACAGCTATCATAGAAATAGCAGCAGAGGAGTAAGTAAGAAGTAAAATTTGGAGACAAGATTATAAGGTCATGATTTTGGAGATCAGCTGCAACTTCCAAACTAATAAAAACAAGACCCTCTCTGGATTTTTATGCAGCTCATTCCTAGTACTAGAAGAAAGCCTGTATAACATTATTTTAAGAGACACTTTTTTTTTGCCTTCATGCAATGTAAAATATAATGACTTCATGGTTCTGGTGGAAACATCGTGTGTCTGTTGCTACTCTGTTTTCAGAGCAAGCTGTTTTCTGTCTCATGAGACTAAAGGGTTTGGATACTATTTCTTGGAATTTATAAAACTAGAAAAGGATGTATTTTAATCTTCAGTTGAAGCTATATCAGAAAAAAATTACTAATAAATCATACTTAATTATAAAGTGGGTGGAGGGGAGGATCTGCTTCAGCCCTATTCCAGTCAAAGACTCAAATACAAGTTTGTGTTGCTCAAGCTCCTGGAAAAAAAGTTGACTCCTATTTAGATTTACTAGCCTTTTAAAGCCACCCTTAACAAAGGTATCAAGTAGAAAAAGATACGTTCCTGGTAGTTCTACATAAGCAGAAAAAGAAAGTAATAATTACACTATAATAATATCTGCAATTACAGGAATAACACCGTAGTTCCTCTTTGAAAATAGAAATGGGAAATCTGTCTTTTAGAACAGAGAAGAAAAAAAGCCTGGAGACTACCAGAGAAACCCACATAGTCATTGACAGTCACAGGCCAGAAATTTTCTGATAAATGCTTTTTATAATTTGGAACATGTGACAAAGCAAATGAATGACTGCATCGGAGAAAGAAGACAATCAGCAAGGAAGTGAAATTACACTTGGCACAGTTTACTTTGCTTCAGGGATTTCTAGAGAATGAGTCTTTCATTTTAGCGTGAGCCCAAACCCAGGTTTTTTAACAATCTATAACTTCTGTGGCTGGTTGCTAGAAATGCGGATTAAAAAGGAACTTGGAAACACAATACACAGCTGCACTTCCAAAACCTACATCAGGGTTGTTCACTTTCCTGGGGCAGGGGAGAGGAAGAGAGAAAAATAATTAAAGCGAATATTTCGTACCTTGCGTTTATTCTCTGCAGTAATAAAAGATTCTAGATCAAAGAGTTTCTTTGTTAGCAATATCCAAGTCAAGCCTCAACTAAAGACAAATCCAAATGGTGTTCTTTTGATCTTTTTCAGTTTCATTCTTGAAACCACTCCCTTAATGCTCTTCATACCTTCCATCATATGAGCTTGGATGGTAGTAGACTTTCCCCGTTGTCAAACAGGAGCTAATCAACTCCTCTTGGGGACAAAATCAGTAGCATTATCTTTGAAAGGGGCGTCTGCATGTTGAGTAACCTTCACCACCCTTCCCTGTGTAAAACCAACACTCTGGAGAAACAGCAAGCAGCAGCCTTTAGTGGCATGAAAAATGGACACTAGACCAATGGGCTGGACAAGCAGTTGTTTTCAACATTTTTGTGGATTACTGGTAGTCTTTCTTTATCTGAATCTGTAGTTCTGTGATTTGGCTACTTGAAGGAAGTTAAATAGCATCGGTGATCAGGGTGTTTCTCTGCTCTGAATTTTATTTAAGGTGTGTATAATTGGCTGTGGAATGTTTGTTGTTTTCATATTAAAAACCAAACCAAACCAAACTCAATGTTATGTGAGCAATTTAACTGCAGAAGTCTTTAATGTTTGCCTCAGTTATAATTAGACTTTCAGCAGACATTTTCAAATATCCAAATACTATGTGAAGGCAGATAGAAGGGCAGTGGGGGAACTGTGTAAGCAGAGGTTTTGGTTCCTATGCAGGACCTCTGGAAAAAGCTGCCACAGCACTGTGGCAGCTTGATGTTACTGAAAATACCTCAGAGTGTAGCCCTGCAAAAGATATGTGGTGAAAACTTTAGTTTTTAATTTTACTTCTAGTTTGCCATTTAGCAGTAAGTATTCAAGAGTATTCTAAACCAGTCAGTCTGATTCGAGAGCAATACTGGAGGTGGCTTTTTGAAAGTAGCTAAGATGCCACAACTATGAATATAAGAACCTGTTTCTTTGCAGCAAGGTTTTCATGATCTCTTCTAGAAATGAGATCACATCTACTGTGGACAGATATCTAGATACATTGTCCTTTATATAAATGGTTGGGTTAATTACAGGACATGAAGGAATAGGGTTCCAGAAAACATATATATGTACAAACACACATCCACATATGCGTAAGCATATTGGTTTTAAACATTTCTATGCAGAACTGCCTTTACCAGATATATTTGTGTGACCCAATAAATGAACAGAATCACTGCTTTCAGATATCGCTGCAGTATGTGACAAAATGCAAGTGGCTGAAGAGCTGTTTTTAATTAATCTCAGTGCAACATGATAATGCAAGTGCATTTCTCTATTCCTGTTGAATGAAGATGCACTGATTCAACAATAATTGAACACTAAACACTTTATAAACGTCTTCTGGGAGGAACGGCAGGAAGTGCCAGCAAAGCCATGTGTGAGTCATTAAGAAGGAGGGAAGACTCTGTTGAAGCCGACATTCCCCGTCTCAGATTACAAAGGGAAAGCAGTGATAGTGGCTGGTCATCTTAAGTGTCCTACTTGGCAGAGGAGTTTTCTTAAAGTAGTTGTTATGAGACAATAGAGTCTTCTGATGTGGTCTAAGATTTCTTAAACAAAGGCGCTCTCGTCCAACAGCTCCTTTATGCATTGCAGTAGAACTGTTTTTATAGTGCTTATGTTAGAAAAGCAGGACTGCATTTATGTTTCTGCTTTGTGACTGCCAGAGCCCTCAAGTGCTTTATTATAGTACATTGCCAGTTTTGTAGTAACTAAGGTGGAAAACTCCTTACGTTTGCAAGCTTTTTTTTTTTTTTCATTTAAGACCATAACCATAAACTCTTGCTAGTCTCATCTAGAATCGCTCATGAAGCAGGATTGGTTTTGTGGTCCAGACCTCAGCTTCAACAAGCAAAAGGTACTTAAGATGCAACTTTCTGAATAAAACACCGTGAAGTCTCTTGCTGCGTGTACATGTTAACAACTATGTAACTGCCAATGGAGCCACAAAGCCTGGCTTCATTCCCACCCCATGACCTCTCAGGTGTTCACTGCAAACCTGCCACTTCTATGGTAAACAAGACTAGAAAAGATGTGTTTTGTTAAAAAAAAAAAAAAAAAAAAAAAAAAAGAAAGGAAAAGGGAAAAAGGAAAGAGATTAGTCTTTACAGAGAGTTATGCCTAGCTGTAAGGCACCAGATGAATTAAAGTGAGTGAGCGAGCGCCAGCAGGCAGAATATCCCAGCAAGCATCTGCCCATGAGCTGGGGGTTATATGAACTTAATTGCTCAAGGGAACATACTTAGGTTGCTCATTCCATGTCACACCCAAGCAATGTAAATCTGACCCTTGTTCTTGACTGAAATCTGAGAAATACCTCGAAGTGTTTCACTAAAACGCAACTCCAATGAAGGAAGTGTGTGTGACTGGACGAAATACAATCAGAGTTTACTGTCTAATTAGAAGCTGTTTGTGAAAAGGAAGTGCAAGATGTGTGCACTGGATGGGTAGTGATGGAGGAATATCAAGCAGCAGCTTTGGGAAAGAAGGAGAAACTGCAGAGACATAGAGGAGAATAAATGGAGTAAGAAGTCATGAACCAGTTAAAGGGTAAAGGAGGGGTCTGGGAGTTCAAGGTAGCAGAAGGAGGAAGGAAGTGGGTGAGGGAGGTGGAGGGATGTCAAATGTAGCTGGGACCAGAGATTGCTTTGCTCTTCCTTCCCAGATGTGTTCTGGGTTACAGAGCCTGGTCATGTGTCAGCAGGACCCTCCTTCTGTCTTCAGTTTTGTCAAAAATTGGGCTAGGTAAGAAGGGAAGAAAGAAAGATCATATGGATTTAATCTTTAGAAAAGGAAGTTATTTAAAGTTAAGGTATGGACAGCCCGAGGAATGCTGGTGGCGTGGATGGAATATCATGAGCAGAGAAAGGCCTTGGAGTTGCATGGATCATATAGACCAAGCAGAGAAGAAAATTGACTGAAAAAGGTTTCATTTCAGTGGCACCCTAGACATGACCTGCTTGAACAAGACAGCTCCATAACCCAGGAAAATATCAAAACTTGTTATTTCTAGCATCTTTTACAACAGAGGATGCTAAAAAGTACAAACCCCTGTTATGTGCTAGCTGGCTACTACACAGTTAATTGCTCAAGGAGTGAGGAAGCAAAAGAAAGAAATGGGGAGGTAGAGGAAAGAACTGAAAAAAAATTGGCAAACTGAAGGTAACTTGTGGGGAGGGAAGGAAAGATGAAGAACAAGAAAGACTATATATTTGAATTTTCCCTACAGTGTCTGTTTTTTATTGAAAATGAAATTTTTCAGGAAATGTTTGTATTGGTAGTGGACATTTTCTATCAGATAAGCAGCTGTTTGATAGTGCTGGCAGATGAGATGTGGTTGCACTCAGTTAGAAACTCCATCCAGGCTGCCGTACATCCAAAAATTTCAGGTATGCCCCTAAGCAATTGAATGGTGCAATATACCTACATGGATCTGATAAGCTCTTGACCTATTTTGTATCTGCTTTCTAGGCAAGCAACTATGCTCATTGTCAGTGTCCTGATATCATTAAATTTACTCTACAAAAACCAGTGGTGTAAAATGTGCATAGATCCAACACACCTTGAGTGCATTGCATAGCACAGACACCTGTACTTCAGTACTGCAGAGAAGTGTAACAGCCCCACATAACTGTTCTCTTCCAAGCCTTTTAATCTGCTGTACCTACTATTTAATCAACATATTTGTGATTTATCTCAGAAAGCTTGTTAAAAAATACAAAAGGTAGGCATTTCCCTATTGGGAGGTCTTACCTCCTTAGCACAGTAAAAGGTATACTGGAATGTGCAGAAGTAATTAAGACTCCCAACAGCAGCCATGTTGATGTAGAAAGGGAAACATTAGATTAGTACCCTGACACCTGAAGAAACACAAAATTAACCATGATGGAAGGCACTTATAACCTTGGAGAAACACATAATTTTCTTCAAGTGAGAACAGGGATTTCTCCTAGAGCTCACTGAGCACTCTGGAGTGGGAAGAGTGTTTGCTTCACCATGTCATAGGCTTCCATACTTTCTTTTTAGTGAGGGACAAAGAGGAAGATTTGTTAAGAGTTTCGTGATGTTTTCTGGATCAGAACCTTTTTTCTTTGCAAGTTTCTTAAGGCACTTAGAATGTTATCCTAAGCATTCCTTCCAGGACTTAGCATGACTATGTGCAGGTAAGAGATGGCAGTAGCACCTCCACACTATCTTGCTGTTCACAGTCTGTGATGGATGTAGAAAACTCCTTTTTGTCACTCTCAGGGAATCCTTTTATCCCACTCCACAGGGCTGATCTGGGGCCAATGGGAAACAGCCTCTCATCATGCTGTCACTGTGGCACTGGCTCTATCTCTCAGTAGTACATCCTGCAGAGCAGGAGGGGACAGGACAGATGACAGTGGCTCCCAACTTGGCTCCACTCAGTGGCCCCCATTCAGTGTGAGGCTCCGTTCATGCTGGGGGAAGCTCTGGCAACCTCTGAAAAACTCAGGCTGTCCACGGAAATCTTCTGGGGACACCACATGCTGGGATGTGGATTGGAACAGTTTTATTGCAAGCAGCCATCTTCAAAACTCACACAGCAGGTTTGGCTGGATCAGCCCTGCATCTGCCAGCAGCTGGCTGCAGCGGTATGCTGACGGCTCCCTGGGAAGGCTCCTGCCTATTCTTGCCAGTGTGGACACACATGCTCTTTATTACTCTAGACTAGAGCAAGATCAAAAAAAAATGGTGAAAGAAGACCTCAAATGGGAAAAATTACACATCCTGATTGGGATTGTGAAACAGTAAAGACCCTACATTGTCAGTACAGCTAGTTGCTGACTGTAGTTGAAGCATCAATGACAAATACTACCCTCGATGAAGCAACGAGTGCAATTGTGCCACGAAGTGTGAAATGCCCCTTGCAAATGCTGAGAAGGGTACTTGCTGTAGCATGTGAAGCATTGGACAGATTGAATAGGAACCTATGAGATCATCCATCTTTTCAGTTTTCTGCTTTCAGACATAAATTTCCTTTACTTCATGCAATTGAAATTGTCTGGAGAGCTGGAGAGAGAGAGAGAGAAGACTGGGAGAAGAGATTATTTTTTACAACAGTAAACATGGTGATTCCAGAGTTCCCTGGTATATTCACTACCTAACAGTCTGAAACTATCCAGAGCACTAAATACATTTGCACACAAGTTATGAAAACCCCTTCTGAAATTTCTGTCACTTATCTTGCAATACTTGATATTACTTTGTTATTTCTAGTGTGTAGATAACAGAAGCTTAGTACCGGATTTCAAAGTTAAGCCTGTAAGCTGGTCTTTGGTTTCCTACCAAACAGACGGTCAGAAAATAAGACTTATGTGGAAAAGCTGAGAGAGCTGGGTTTGTTTAGTCTGGAAATGAGGAGCTGAAAAGGCAAATGATAATAGCTATGGCAAGACAGCTTCCCAGAAAACAGTGACTGATTGGGCTCTGGGATCACAGGGAGTAGGACATGCAGAAACTGGCTCATTTTGCACTGAGACAGATTTAGATCAGTCATTAACTGATCACTTGAATGGTTACCTAAAGAAACCGCAGTATCCCTTTAAACACCTAAGATATGTTCTTTCAAATGTACAAATATCTATATTGCATAGGTATGTTTGAAACTGCCCTTGAACACAAGGATGGGCTGAATATCTGCCCTCTTGAGGCACCTTCCAGCCACCTGCTTCTGTGGTGTCGTTCCAAGAAACTATTAGTGGGACAGCCCCTGAAACCTGCCAGTACTGGAAGAAGATGTCACTCTACTTGACATTAAGAAGAGACTGAGCACTGAAAGGGTGGAGGGTTTGAAGGCCGTGACACTCAGAGCAGCCGAGATGGTCATCAGAGGGAGCACCAGCAGCACAGTATCTCAGCTGCCCAGGGTATGTTGTGAAGTTTGCTATAGGTGTGCCAAGAGCAGGCTGCAGTTGCCTTGTAGTCCTGTGGGCTACAGTAGCCCACATGGGCTATTGCTTCCTCTGTTCCATCCATGCACTTGAGGAGCTGGATTTAGCAAGTCAAATGGGGAAAAGCAAGCAGCAGGAGAAAGAGCACTCTCTCCCTGCCTTGGCTGTCCACAAAGTCTGACCAAATCTACCACCAGTAGCTGTGATGCCAGAGGAAACAAAACCCTTCCCTGTTTCTGCTCTGCCACTGTAACTGTCCCATCCTTCTCATATACTTTTCTCAACCCACACAGATTCCACTTTGATCATTCCACCATTTCTTCACTTTCTTAGGTCCTGTGGAGCCTCTGTGGGACAGCCTCAGATGTTTTCTTTTCATTAATTCTCCAGATCCTCTTTAAGTCAGAGTCTCAGGTTTTCCTCCTATGGATGGTGCTGTACTCTGTTGTCACAGTAACAAGTTATGGAGTGCTATAGGAGACACACTGTGTGAACAAAAATAGCCCAAAGACTCAAACAATATTGTGATGCAGGAGTTTGGTAAAAGTTTCTTGAAATTCCTTTTTTTTTTTTTTTTCACTCCCCTGTGCTAATGGTGACTGCATTTCCCAATCCTGTACAGAAGTGGAAATTCCAAAATGCTCATGGAAAAGTTTTACTTGTGGTCTATGACCAAGCCATAGGCATAAAGTACTGGAAACATTGCAAGATCATTTTACCCATCAGCTTGGCAAAGAGTAGTAATATTTATTTATTGCCTAGACCAGCTCAAGCATTTAAGTGGTGAGCACCAGAGCTTCTCAGACATTTATTTATAGCATATTTTTCTATTACAAAACCAAGAGGCTTCATATTTGTGATTGCCAGCATATCCTTCTCTACTCTGTACTGGTTCAGCATGCCCTTAACAAACCAGTAAGTAAAACACCATCCTAATTTCTGAACTAGTTTTGTTTTCATCAGGGTGCTGTAAGCAGCCTCAGTGAAGTACTAGCTCAATCAGCTAGTCTTCATCATGAAATGAAACTTAGAGGGTTTCCTTCTGTCCCTGGTGTTACTTTTTTTCTGCTTTTTCTTGAGCATCTTATTGACAAGCTTCAGAACTGTCAGTCGTGACATTGTCTTGTCTACTTCCCTGCTTTTAAGAGTCACTGATTTTTTGCTTAATGGGAAGCCATTGTCAATTTTTTATTTGATCTCAACTTGCTGAAACCATGAATTCATTTTTCTGATAGTTCTTTTCCTTTGTACTTGCCTTACCACAGCTACATTGTTTTTTCCTTTTAATGTATATTTGTTTCAAACATTAGAGTGGTATTTTTCTGTACTGGAAGTAATTCAGAATGTTGCCATTTTCTACAGAGGAACCAAGGTTTCATACTTATGTTGAAACTTCATAAAATTAGTCTGATTTGGCAAAAGGTAGAGCCTATACCCTTATCCTCTAAGGCCTTCAAATTACTTTTTCTTGGTTTTTTGTTTTGTTTTGTTTGTTTGTTTGTTTTCTGAATTATATCTATGTATTTTCTCGACATCTTCATTTGTGTTTCTTAGTCCTAGGTCAGGCCCTTTGAATTATTCACTCCAACACCTTCTTGTTTAATTCAGTCTGTCTGTATTGCTAAAACACAGAAGTTTCTTGGAGAGGTGGTCAGTGAGCTTCTGCTATATGCATCCTCATAGTTATTCAAAACCTGACTGGACACTGCTCTGAACAGCTTGCTTTGCATGGAAGTGGACTAGGTGATTCTTATAGGTCCCTGTCAACTTCAACCACCCTGAGATTCTGTGAAAATATGGACATATTCCTTTTCCTCTTGACAAGACTTTCTGTTCCTTCCCTCTCCTAGGATTCTGTTGGGTGCTCACTGAAATGTCTCTTGATGGTTTGCTTTTTTCCCTCCCAATAAAGAGAGCATGATTTCATAAGATAGAAATTTCTGTAACACAACCATATCTGTTTAGAATGAATGCCAAGCCCCATATGCATGCAAAAGAAGTAGATGGAGAGTATTTCCTTGCTTGAATTTTCTAATTCTTCAGTCTGTGTCTTTTAGAACATTCTCAGGGCCACGCTAGTTTTTCTTATGGATTGCAGTCTAATTTCTGTCTGCTTCTTACAAAGCAGCCAATTTCAACCAAAAAACCACCCAGTTCTCTACTCTCATCAGTTTGTGGAAACAATTTCTGACGTGTTACTCAGCTTCTGCTGAGACCTTGCATACACTGGAGTCCTGACTGAGAGTGCTAGCTGTCTTATTATGGGAAGGAGCTCAACAGTTTCTTCCATTTGACCAAAAGCAAGAACAATTCAAATATTCACGGTTTATAAACTAGCTCAGTTTCTAGCACTCTCAGAACATCTTTGTGATTACTATATGAAAAATATAGGCTGACAGGTATAAAGATGACATTTAATGTAACTCTGAGAACTAAATTCGTAGTGCTTTATTTTCCAACGAAAAAATTCATTTCAGTTCCTGCACAGTTGATGAAAGAATACTACCTCTGGCCCCCAAAACTAAACCCTCCTCTACAACTGGTTATTAAAAAAAAAAAACACAATCAAAATGCAAAAGACAGCTTAGGGTCTGATTTTTGTTCAGATTTCATTGTGCAAATTAAAAAATTGTACACACGTTTCCCAGATGAATGAGAAAAAGAAGTGATAATTAAACATTCTAGTTTGGCAATCAAGGTTCTTAAACCACGCTGAGTGTCAACAGTTACAAGTTCTTTTGGACTGATATTGCATCTTCCATCCCAGTGGAAACAGATGTCATTATAAGCATTGTATTCAATCATGAAAGAAAGAAAAGAACTTTGGAGAAAAATTGATTCTCTCTCTGGAAAATTGCAGAGATTTCCTTTTCTCCCAAACTGAATTATACTAGTAAAACCACAATTAGCTCAAAAGAAAACCCATTTTTTTGAAGCAAGTCTTACATTTCATTTAACACTAGGCTGACATCTCACTGTGAGGTTTTCCAAGCAGAGAGAAAATGCACTTAGAAATTACTTTATGCCTCCTTTCCACCATGTACAACATATGTTCTTATCTCTATTAAGAACATCAAAATTAACCTGTTATACAAACAGATAATATTTATTCAGGCCTTATATCCTAAAGATTTTTACAATTAGCCTATTTTCCAAGGTATTCTTCTTCCCAACATAAGTCTCTACATATGTAAAACATCACCAGAGGTTCCTTCTTTTCTTCAAGCTGACTTTCCCTGCCTCTCTACATTAGTTTGGCTGTTCCAGCACTTTTAAAGCACTCCACATGTTGATGAATAGACCGTCATTTCCCACTTATAATGAGATTACTCAGTCCTTGGGAGCAGATTTATTATCTACAGTTATTTCATGTCTACTCACAGCCTTACTTTCCATGAAGAAAATGAACAGGCGTGGATTGCATTTGAGAACTTGGGGTCCTAAATATTTGGGTTATATTTATGTAGACTTTGCTAGATGGAAAGATACCAAAACAAAACAATAAAAGAGGGAGAGAGGGCTTTTTACAAACCTAGGCTTTCTGCACGTGCTTTAGAGCTTTTACAAAGGCTGAAAACACCTTCACCATGTATTTGTCCAGCAATGATGTCATCTGTTATGAATAAATGGTGGGTGGGAACAGAAAAATGCAAAGGAGGGAATATGCTTCAACAGTGGAATAAACAGGCCTTGTAGTAACTGTGTGGTGAAAGACAGAACTTAGTGTGAGGTATAAACCACATTTCTACCAGATGACATGGGCAGCTGTCCTGAAGGAGAAGGGGGCCATGATGGGGCCCAGCTGTTAACTCTTGGTCTCCCAAGTATCACTCTGACTCCAGACCCATGGAAAAGAGAGTTTTTGGGAAAACTAAAATTCAGGTCATCTTCCTCCTTTGCTACCCATCCTCCAGGGTGAAAGTCAGAGGCAAAATCTAGCCAGAAACTTCAGCTACACGGGCAGCTCCAGGTGTAGCCTAAGGAGGGTTCTGTGAGGATTTGGAGACATTTCTACCTAAGGGAGATTGGACCTGTAAATTTTCATGGACTCATCTCCATCTAAGCCACAGCTGCCTCTCGTCTTACACTCTTTCATTTCAATGTCCCCTTTCTCCTTAAGTTTGCTTCTACTTAGTGTTTTCCTCCAAAATATCGCCCCTCTCTCTGACACTACCACCAGTCTGAGATCTACTGCCACTCCAGCGGTAATGTTTGTAGTGTCAAACACATTTAGAAGTCTATCTTGCCTGTTTAGAGTAGATGCTTTTAGCAGCAAGCTGCAGCTGTGATTCTTCCAGGACTGCCTTGTGGGTTTATGCTAATGTGTAGTCACTCTCCATTGCTAACACATAAATAAACAAGAAATCAATCTATTTTTTTTTCACTTCCAGAATCCTCTTGGGTGTTTTATTGGATGGCTAGTGCAGTTAAATTTGATGAAATAATGGAAAATATAATTTTCTGAGTACAGTTTCCTAATGTGAGATTTCACTTTCCACCATTTCCCTTCTCTTAATAAATGTGTCATTTCAGTTTTGGGGAATTAGTACGAAAAATTATAAATTAGTTCAGAATATCTTACTGGTTGGGAAGAAGTAGCATATTTGAATATAAGCAAATAAACTGCAAATATTATTTTAACCATGGAAACCTTATTTTGGTCATGACTTCACTTCTACAGAACAGTCTAGTGATCTTCTCAGTTTTCATGGGATTGTTATATTAGCCAAAAGATGCAGGCATTGCTGTTGGGATTTATAGAGCTCACTGGCTGACACCTCTGTCACGCAGTGCCTCTGTTGCCAAGTTACATGAGAAGAGCAGTACAGTGCTTCACTGTTATAATAGCGTACAATTACGGTGCCTGTTATATCTGATAGAATCATAGAATCACGGAATATGCTGAGTTGGAAGGGACCCAACAGAATGACTGAGTTCAGCTCCTCACCCTGTACGGCACACCCCAAGGATCACACCATATGATACTGTCACATTGATTTAATATATTAGTATATTTGAGATTAGAAGTAGGAACTGAAATGGAGAAAACTGACGGTTCTGGGAAGGAAGGAAGGAAGCAAGGGAGGAAGCAAGGGAGGGAGGATGGGAGGAAGGAAGGCAGGAAGAAAGGAAGGCAGAAAGGCAGGCAGGAAGGAAGGAAGGCCAAGCGCAAGAACTGTAGTGCTACCTTGCTTTATTCACTTGTTACTTTCTTCACATTAAAGGATAGTTAGCATCCTAAGTAATAGAATCTGCATCCCCTAATTTTCGAACATATTTTTGGAGTCTCACAACTTCTGAAAGTCTCAAACTACAGCAATCAGCTTAAATGTATTATTTTCTTTCAAAAGCCAAATTGTGACCAGATTGTCCCTATGCTGCTTTTATGGCCAAATTCTTCCACTTCCAGCATATTAAACATAAAGGAAATGTAATTTGTTGAATTAGCTTTAGTTACATTCTCCAACCATCACCTGGGAGTATAAACATAGCATCTCTCAAATCTCATAAACTTTACTTAAAATAATTTGCCTTGAAGAAATAGGTCTATTTTCAGGACATGGATTGTTTCTAACACCTACAAACTTATGAGAAAACTGCTGAAAATTATCCTGCAGCTTTGACTGAGAAATTTAATTTTCATACTTATGGACATGGCAGATAGGAATTCCAGAGATTTCTGGAAACAAAATTTGATGTTTGAGTGACTGATGGTTTGCAGTGATTAGATGCTCTAAGGCAAAGAACATGGACTAAATTAGTGGCATATATGCTTTTTTTGATTAAACTGGAATATCAGCAGCTGTAGGACACATTCATGCTTTGGCTTTCGGGGAAAAAAAAAGAAAAAAGGTTATCTTATTCTTTTAATTAGCAGTAACAACATGTAGAAAGTGCTGAAGAGATTTTCTTTGTGCCAAAAATCTTCATGGGGCATGTGGGGTCTGTGCTTTGAGAAATTTGCACAGGAATAGACAGCACTAAGGGTAAAGTTTACTAAGTGAACAAATCTGTAGATTCATGAGAAGGTGGCTACAGCTGCAAAACAAGCATGGGATCTTCCCATTCCCTGTGTACTGCCTTTGGTAAATAATTCCTCTTCTGTGCTTTCCTCAGTTGTAGGGTTACAAATGGTCTCAGTGTTAAGTTGTTAAATATTTTACTGAAACAACCACAAATAACATTTCAGAAAATAGTGTTTTTATTCTTCATTCTGAATATAACAGTGGTCTTTGAGATGAAGAGAAATGAATACAGGGGACCTTAACCCTGTTTTTCCTGTCATGGCCAGTACCCTATATGACCGTTGACAAAAAGTCTAAAGTGACTTCTCAAAATTTAAGTCATGCCAAAGCTCTGCTATGAGTTAGAAAAAGATCTTCCAGTGTCTCTGGAAAACTCAGCCTGGATTCAAGATTCCCTGATTTCTGGGACACTGATTAAATTCTGATTTCCCAATCAGAAAGACTGAGTTGAAGCAACTCTATCTTCTCAGTAAACCATTTTTCAGTGGCTTGGGGAAGCTATGAGGGGTCTCAGTGAGTGGAAGTACCACTGAGCAGATCACACGCCTTCTCAGGGAGATGGGGTGCCTCTTCTCCATCTCTGTGGTGAAGTGTACAGTCAGCTCCTGGATACTAAGTAGAAACAAGTATCTGCTCCACACCTAGGTTAGTGCCTCACTGCCTACCCCAAAGAAACGGGTAGGAGCCACATTACTGCTTCTGTGGGTCATCATCCTAAGATGAGTTTGGGAATCTTGTAATGTATCAGGAACATGTATCAATCTACTATTATTTAAGATGCATGCTGTCAGCTACTATAATAGAAATATTAGAATTCTGTATGTCTAATAATTTCTTCTATCTTAACTAAGCAGTTTAAGTATTTCAGTTTTATAAGAGCATTCATTTGGCAAACCTACTTGTCGGAATTCCTATGTCAGTTTTTTCACAAAAATTTTACTTCTACGTGTAGTTTTGAAAAACTTGAGAAGCTTCTAGCTGGTCATTTTTTCCTCTACTCTACTGCTCACAAAGCAATTTGAAGCACATTTTAAAAAGTAATTATTTAAATATTATTAATTATTATTTGTTAAATTATTATTTAAATATTCAATAGTGTAAGCAGTCGCCTGTATACTTGTGGCTATGTAGTCACAGCTACACAGAATTAAAAAAAAGAAATCATGGTAAAAATGTTACTCAGCAATAACACAGATTGGAATAACAAGTTTAGAATGGAATAGTATTGCAGAAATTATGCAGTTTATAGATATGCTAGTAACCTGTTTGCCAGCAGGCAGCTTTGACCAAATCTGTTCAGATTTATGTGGCTGCTATCCTTATGAGTGGCAAAAACCTTTGAAAAGAGAGTAAGAAAAAAAAAAAAGAAAATAGTGTTTTATTAGATACAGCAAAAACAATGTCCTCATATTCGCTTCACTTAATCTTTATAGAGAACTTGACTTTTGGATACTTGGAAATATATTTCAAAATTACTCTTCTGATAGAAAGGCAGTACAGGTAGACTGGACATTTTTTCAGACATTTGCATTTTAAATTAATATTTGAAGCTTATGCCAGTGATTTTAGAAAACTGGCTTTGCTAAAACACACTAAAAAAATAATCAAACAGGTTAGTAAATGCGGGAAGACTGAATACTGTCGAGCAAACTAATACCCCACTTCTTCAATTCATTTAGCAAGAATGACACTTTTAGCTGACAGGAAAGGAAATGGTATTTGGTGATGCAATAAGTTTTAATTTAATTTAAAATTCAAGAAATAAAATATTGTGTGATTGTCTGGCTGTTTGTGAATCTTTTCCACATTTTCTCTCTTCTGTTTCTTCCAGTTCCTGTAAACTCGTCATTTTTTTGAAAAATTTTAATGGGGTTTTAAAGACAGAATAAAGATCTCTGTCACTGAAGTGCAACATTCTCTATGTGACAAATGTTCTTCAAGCACATCTCTTGTAACCATTTCCACACAGGTATGTGTAAAAGTAGACTGCATTTTCAGAGGGGATTATTTATGCTTTTTATATATAGCTGCTTTTGCTTAATTTGGTACTCCTCACATGGACATGTAACATCCACAAGTCTTGTGAAGTCAGCTGGTAGCAGCAGGAGCTCAGAATCTTGGAAATTCTTGTCTTTTAGATCTAGCAACTATCCACATTTAATATTATTTTAGAGTACGAGGCTTTGAGACTTAGCATAGCACAACAGATGGCTTCTGGTGCCTTTAGAGGACATACTTCTCCACTAACAGATTGCATAATTTCTTCACACTTTTGGAGGGTGGCACTCTGATACATAGCAGCCACTTCATCTTACCCCTCTCCTCTTCTTTCTCCTCCTCATTTGCTTCTTCCTGCTCTTCTTGTCACAGCAACAGGTTCTTGGATTGGCTGGAGGGTCAACAATCTCTTTCAGTGATTTGTCAGTTTTTAACACAGTGAGTTCAAATTCATGCTTGAGAAGAGTAAGTTTTGTTAGTCTGAGACCAAATAAAGTGGCCAAATAAAGAGGAATTGCTCAGTTATCATTTTCTGCCTTTGTACCAAGGGTTTTTTGTTTTGTTTTGTTGGTTTTTTTGTTTGTTCTTTTTGTGTTTGGTTGGTTGGTTGGTTGGTTGGTTTGGTTTTTGGTGGGGTTTTTTGGTGTTTGCTTTTTTTCTGTATTTTCATTTGATACATTAGCCCTGCCTTTATTTTTCAGTGGATTTCCATAAAAACTTCATTCCTTTGTAGAACTTGCAGTTCAGCAACTGTACATAGGCAAACAGTAGAAAAAAGAGAGTTCCTAAAAACAGTAGCAGATATCTTCCTCTTTGTCCTCAGTATAAAAACCGCTGCAAACCCAGCTGTTTGATGATAGTGCAGCATCTAAACCACAGTATTATTTAGCTTTTTTGAGAGTTGGAATTCTGTATAAGTAGTCAGAGCAGTACATTTTCCTTTGGCTTTGGATAATACTGGGTTTACAAAGAATTTGTGTCTATTCTGCTGTTTTTACTGGACTTTCTGCCTTCATGTCTGTCTTGAGATCTGACTACTACTAATATGCAGGAATCAGCTGAGTTTCATTTGAAACAACCTTTTTGTCTGAAGATAGTATTTTGTAGAGAATGTTTTTTCATGTGCTTTTCAAATTACAGATGTTCAGACAATCCTCTGACATCTAAGTCATTCAAAATAATGAATAATGTACTTATGCTATTGAGGCTCAAAATGTCTTTATACTACATCAGGAAATATTTTAAACCAATAAACAGACAGACAGAACATTCCTAATTAAGTCTGAAAATTTGTCCTCAGTTCAGATAGTTTTTAAACAAAATACTATGTTGTTTTTCTGAAAAGAAAAAAAAAAGTTTGTGAAATTAAATATGAAACCTGAAATAGCTGTAAAAGAAACCAAAGCTGACTCTTCCAAAATGGCAGATTAAGGGGTCTTGTACAGTGGCTGTCACGGTTGCTGACATTCCTTTCCTCCTGTAGACTCAAAAATGCCTTTGACCTTACTCTGAAAGAAGCGCTTTTGTTGTGACAAAAATTTTTTTAATAAGTTTGTTTGTTTGTTTTTCCCACAGGAATGTAACTTGAGTTTGAGGCACAAACTTAGTCTCTTGTGTTTGGATAGTGGTCTTAAGTCCTTTCTTGATAAGGAAAAATTTGAAACTCTGACCATTATACTCACTTGGAACATAGCAGCAACACCAAGAGCTCTTTCACTCCATTAACTACTATAAATGCTCCACCTTATCTAAAATAAGGAAAAATGTTGGTCTTAAACAGGCAACATTCATTTGAAGTCTACTCAGCTTCAAGAAAGTGATTTGACATGGCCAGCATGGTTTCACCATGGTTAAGTCCTGCCTGACCAGTCTAGTGGCCTTTAGCATGGAGTGACTACAGCAGTGGACGAGGGAAGGGCTACAGGTGGCATTTATCTGGACTTCTGTAAAGTCTTTTACACAGTCCTCCACAATATCCTTTTCTCTAAATTGGAGAGAGATGGATTTGATGGGTGGATTGTTAGATGAATAAGAAAAGGGGTTGGATGGTCACATCCAGAGGGTAGTGGTCAACAGCTCAGAGTCCTGATGGGCATCTGTGACAAGTGGTGTCCTTCAGGGGTCTGTACTGGGACCAGTGTTATTTAATATCTTCAGTTATAGGCAGAAGGATTAGGTGTACCATAAACAAGTTTGCAGATGACACCAAGCTGAACAGTGTGGTTGACACACCTGAAGAATGGGATGCCATCCAGAGGGATCTGGATAGGCTCTAGAAGTGGGCTCATGGGAATCTCAAGTAGTTTGATAAGACGAAGTGGAAGGTGCTGCACCTGGGTCAGGGCAACTCCCAGTCTCAATTCAGGCTGAGGGGTGAATAGTTCAAGAGCAGTCCTGCAGAGAAGGACTTGGGGGTGCTGGTGGGTGAAAGGCTGGACATGACCCAGCAACATGCACTTGCAGCCCAGAAAGCTGACTGTGTCCTGGGCTGCATCAGAAGGACACTGACCTGTTGGAACAAGTCCAGAGAAGGCCACCAAGATGATTAAAAGGGTGGTGTACCTCTCCTACAAGGAAAGGTTAGGAGAATTGGGACTGTTCAGCCTGGAAAAAATAAGGCTTAGGTGCCTGCCAGTACCTGAAGGGAGCCTACAAGAAAGATGGGGAGAGACCATTTACAAGGACATGTAGTGACAGGACAAGGGAGAATGGCTTCAAACTGAAAGATAGTAGGTTTAGATTAGATAATAGGAAGAAATTTTTTACTTTTTTTACTTTACCCTTTACTGTAAGGGTAGTGGGACCATAGAACAGATTAATCAGAGCAGTTGTGGATGCCCTATCCCTGGAAGCATTCAAGGTCTGGTTGGATGGGGTTCTTAACCAACCCAGTGTAGTGAAAGATGTCCATGCCCATGGCAAGAGTGTTGGAACTACATGATGTTGAATGTCCCTTCCAACACAAACCACTCCATGGTTCTATGATTCTATGAAGCTGAAGTAAATTTCAATCCACTTCTTTATTTGATTTGAATTTTTTCATGTCTAGTTTCTCTTTTCTTATAGTTGACAATTTAAATCATCTCGTTCCCCATAGCAATACAAAACAATGGAAAGTTGCTGGGTACTCATTCAAAAAGGTAAGATCATATAATTTTGTATTTAGTGACAAAGCTCTGAATCACTAGTCAGTATCAAAAGTGTTTGTCATAAAGGATGAAAAGCTCACTTCCTGTGGCATCAGGCCTAAAAATTACAGGATGGATAAACCCCTACACCCATGGAGAGGCCAAGGTCCCCTGATGATATCCACATGTTCAAAACAACCCCCCACTGGAAAAGAGGACAATGGAGCATCTCCATACTTCTGACTTCAATCTAAAATAATTTTTTTCTATTTGTACAATTTCCTGACTGCAGTTATATTTATATTTATACTCTCTTACGCATAAATTGCTTTATTCTACTAAATAGTTAAGCAACTGTCATAGTACAAGTTATATTTTATGACTCTGTAGCAAAGAGGAATAAAAGTGCCTTTCATTTGCTTTCTGTTAATAGTTCCCAGTTTTTTAGCTTTACACTTAGATTGTCAGCTGTCTGTTTGCTGATTAATTTTAAGGAAGCATACAGAATGCTAACATAACTTTACTTAGTAAACCCAAACACTGTTTAGTAACTCAGACACTTTCCTTTTTTGTCTATTTGAAAGTTATGTTCATGGAGGTTTGGTAGAATTAGCAGCAACACATATCCAAAGAATATTTATAAAGGCAGCATATTTGCACTGCTAAAGGTGTTAAGACAGCCCTTTATCATCAGGAAAATAATGTATTTCATGAAATAAGAATGGTCTGCAGCCTTATATTTGTTTTTCCACATTCTTTGTCTGTTAATTTTTCAGATGGCCTATGAAATAAGCTATAATTCTGAAATAGCTGCAGAAAACCAGTGGCAACCCAACAAAAATAAATAAAGAAGCTTCCAAATTGCCTGTTCATAATGAATTAGTGTCTAGTCCTTTGGGAATGTAGCTTGCACTTCACTGCAGATGTGAAGGGACCCCAGAGTAGATAAGATGGTGACTCAGGCCCAGGTGCTGCCTTGTGTCACAAGTTGCTGCCTGCCAGTGCAGCTGTGAGGGCACCATCTTCACTTCATCCACCTTGTGCAGATGCAGCCTCAGTTCTGGTGACCCCAGGAAGGCCTGTACACCCTACAAGTGAATGTACCCCCGTGTGCTGCTGAGGGGCGCCCCGGCACTGGGTATCAGCATTACTCCCAGGGGCAGCCCCCATCTGAGCCTTCATCCACATCTTGCACAGCCAGGAAATTGACACTTTGGGAGAGTCCTGGCTTTTATATTTTCAGCTTTCATCATTTTACCAGTTGAAAGAAACTCGGGGAAAAAATTGCGCCTGGCTGAATTTTGTAAAAAATAAAGTGCCTCAGCAATAAGATGCATCTTGACAGTTCAGATCCGGACCAGCAGTACACAATTGGCATATTTATATGTTAAAGACCTGAATATAAATTCAATTCTTCACTCAGAACACCTTTTTTTAACCTGCACTGATGTGGTCACACTAATCTGAAGAATGATTCAATTGCTCCTAAGTAAAATAAAGAGAAACCATCCATTCAGTGGTGTACTCAGCTGCTGAAAAATCATCAGCAAGCTGCAGGAGAATGCCCTAATTATCAGATTTGAACAGGTTTGGTCCAGCAGGCTTGTTTAGTAATGTGCAAACCAGTACTGAATTAAGACTTCAGACAATATGTCTAATAATGTGTGGTTTGTGTTTAATTTTTTAGGACAATAAAGTAATTCCCTGCTAATAATTTCAATTACATATTATGTCCACACTTCTTGAATGTATCTACAAGATGTATCAAGAAATATGAACATGCACGTCAAGACCAGTATGTTATGTAACATATTATTCAGTTAGTGGGTTGACTAATAGTTACGGCCTTCTTATAAGAGATAATTTTAACCCAGAGTAATGCAAGCAATAATTTATCTGTAGAATCCTAAAGGTTGGCTGTCTTCTTGAATCACAACCAAAATTTCAAACAGCTGTTTTTAGAAAATGTGAAATTGTTCCCGAGAAAATATTCAGCGTCTGTCTATAGAAATCTCTGTATGAACAAATGTGAGGTCAAAATTTCACACACCTATGGGAAGTAAAAAATATTTAAACTGGATTGAGTTAGCACTATGTTTAGGTGTGTATGAGGACAAAGTATTTTCCTTTTCATTTCTGTATTTGTTTTTCCTGATTTATATACATGTGGAAGTTTGTTCAAATGAATACCTTAATGTTACCTTCAGTAATTTCTCAGCAATTTGCTCGGCAGAAATCATGACAAACCTCAATATATTTTAGAATCACTGCAAGTGAACAATTCAAAGGCAAGAATGATCCATTTCTGAAAGACAAATAATATGCTAAGAATGTGACTTGAGTTCAATGATTTTTGTTGTTTTCTAATTGTTTTATTTATCAATATGCCTGTATTTCCATGAATGCTGCTAAGTGCAAACAAAGGACGTATTCCAAATGTGGATGGAACATGGAAGTAAGTCTTTGAAATGCCACTTAAATACATATCATTTTAATATTAAGATTTATAACATAGCTCAGAGACCTGAAACAACAGATAAGCCTCGTATTCTGGTTGAGAGATAAATACTTGATAAAAACCACTTCTAGTCAAAACTCAAAAGTTTTAAAGCCTTGAATTTTCTATTGTTCAACTTCTTAAGTGGCAGAAATATGTTTTCTAACATAAAAATTTATTCTGCTTGATATTTAGAAATAGTCCTAGTACACTGAAAAGCAGTAAGTGAAAGAGTAAATCTGCCAAGAAGACTGGGCATTCTGTCTAGCTAGTTCACCGAATGTTATTTCACCATAAGTACTTGGTACTCTGCCTACTGTGATACTTTGCATGTCCAGTAATAAAATAAAACTCAGCAGCAAGTAACACGGAGTGGTATATTAGCTGTTATTTCCTAAATATTCCCTGCAAGAAGAATGTCAGACCAACCCCAAGCCAAGGAAAGATAAAATATTAGATACTGGAATGGGGAGTTACAAAATGATTTCTTATCATTAGTGGAGGAAAATACAGTCTGGACAAAATCCATACTAGTGAAATCAGTGGTCCTTCTAAATGTGTTATGCAGAAGTAGAATACAAATCTTTATTAAAGTGTATGTGAGCCAACACTTTTTCAGTACATGAAATATCTTAGTCTTCCTGTAATATTTTATACTGCATGATTCACAGTAGCTTAAATTTTCTAATATCATTCCCAAAATATAAACTTGTATCTAGATATGTGTTGTTCTTTTAGAACTACTGAATTTTCCCACATCTCTCACTAAGAAATCACAACTGAGCTGATGTACAAAACTGACCTATATTTATTTATGGTCCTACCCAACATCCACTGAAATTAAGGAAAAAAATTCTTTATGTGTAGTAAGATGGAGGAGTTTGCTACATCCTTAAACATTAGGGAACCCATTCAAACAAATGTTTGTGAAAAGAATTTTTAAAATGCAAAAAGCAGAAATTGATTAAAAACTTTGGATTTAGAGGAAAATGTTTAGTTCCAATCATTGACACTTATTTTTGTAAAATGTGTTTCTAAGTCTTTCCTACTGTATTTTGTTGATAAAGAACAGTGGCAAAGATTATATATATATTACAATATTTCTTATTTAGAATATCACACAAAAATTTTCCTTCCAAACAATTTGGAAGAAAAAAAATCTTATTTTTCAGTTTTCTGCAATAAGGTAAAAGGGGTGTAACTGGAGAATAAAGAAAATAGCCTTGAGCAAATGAGCTATAATAATACTATTTGAATTATTTTCGTTTCTCAGCCTATTAATGCAGGCAGTTTTCTCATGGGCTCTCATATGATCTGTTCTGTGTCTGTCAGAACCATATGTGACTGAGAATGGTATTTATTTTACTTTTACATCATACTGGGAAGCATTCATTGCCCTCTAAATAAGCATTTAGAACTTCATGCAGCATTTTGGGAAAAAAAAAAGTTTTCTTTTAAATTATGTGCAAAGCAGAATACTTTGGAGGAAAAAAACCCCACTTTTTGAAGAACTTTGTCCAAATAAAAGTTTGTTAAATAGAGGAAATACATATTTGGGAAACAAATCTTAAGAAAAAATTTATTTAATACCTATCTAGTAAACATATGTGCCTGCTAATTTATGAATGTCCATGAGGCTTGTGCTTCCCTAGGGCCTATCCCAGATAAGCTACACAAGGTTTTCAGTTTGTCTGTGATAGCCTTTACTCTTCTGTTCTTATCATACTCTGCGTAACCCTGGAAGTACACTGGGGCAACCCAGCTGAAATGTTCAGCCAAAACTCTGTCCAACAGCAGTCAGTAAGCAACCCAATTTCTTTCCATGGCCTCTGTGTGACATACAAGCTTGAAAGGAGCCTAGTGCTCAAGGACATTATTCCAGTGTTCATTCCACTCTATCTGTCATTTTGAAATTTTTTAGAAAGTCTGCTTTTTAAATTAAGAAACGTGGAACATAAAATTTGCCTTGTAACAATAGAGGTTCATTTTTCTAGAAGTCACTAAGGAAATTTGTCAGCGTGAAAGAAAGTAGAAAGAAGTATTACCCTGTGGGAGTGTTCAAGTGTACATATTTTTAAAATCCCATTGGTGACTAATGGCAAAGGATGTCAGAAAAATATATGTTCTAGGGGAGGAAAACTTTAAGTGGTTTAGTCTGGTGAGTAATAGACATAGATTGGATTTTAATATTTCTCCATCTAGCATTCTCCTTCCCCATTTTTGTGTCTTTTTTTATTATTATTATTTTTTCTCCCGTAATTCTAATTTATTCAGATTCAATTATAAGAGTGATGTATTTTTTCAAAAGAGATGCTGGTTTCCACATAGCAATCATTATTTATAGCACTATGTGCTAAAGCAAAAACTTTTCAGATATTCAAGGAATGCATATTTTTGCATACTGTACCACCTTACATTTAGTGGCATTTAATACAAAATATAATGAATATAAGTACTTTTCCTTTTCCATATCCATGCTCCAAAACCAGCTTTCAATATCTAGATTGCAAACAATTTCTTCAATGCCAGAAAAAAATGGTGTTGCCTCCATATGACTCTACAGTCTTGCTGAGTTGCAATTTTAAAAAATTGCCTGGCTATTCTTTCATGCCTACAGATCACGTAATTGTGTGTCTCGGTGTTAATATGTTCTTTTAGTAACTGGTTGAAATGGATTGCTATAAAATTTACATCCACGTTTTCATTGTACAAGCAAAGATGATAACCAAGGCTCAATGGCATTGCAATTTTACTCCGTTATTTCGTATTTCAGACACACTAAAATATAGGAATCTTTTTTTTGGACCAAATTAAACAAACCACAAGATTTCTCTGAAATAATGTGTGCTTCCCATGAAATATTTACAAATAACTTCTGCAAGGGTAAAAGAAATAAATCAGTCCAATTTAAATGACTCTGTAAACCCAGTTATAGTACGTTGAACATAGACTTATCTTAAATTTTAATCTACAATATTTACCCCAGACAAACAAGAAATCCAAGCCTGCAATCCCTCAAGGAAAACAGTAATCTTTGTGCATGACTTAATTTTTGTGAAGTCTCAGAAAAATATGCTACTCCAGATACTTGAAGTAGATGTCCACTGTCATTCATTTTCTCTTAAATGCAAAACAGTGTTCAGAAAAAACATCCACATTGTATGTACATTTTTGTTGCTGATCTCTTATTCTGCCTTCAAGATGCATGCAATGGATTTCGGCTCCAATCTGATCAGAGCTGATTTGCTGGGTTCTGCTTGTGATTATTGATGTACCCACACAATCAGTACACAAAAGGAGACAATAGCAACTGAAATATAATGTTACTGCCTCTAGTTTTAGAATGGTTTTCAGACCTGAAGAGGGTATTTAAATATTAGCCTTTCTGTGGCTGAACTCACTTCTATTGATTCAGCCAATTCTGAATTCTACAGAAAAAACAGGAATTCAAGATGGTCACTTTTTGCTGTATTTTAACCAGAAGTTAATGTGCCAGCTCTTCCTTCTTGTTTCAGAATATGTAGTCAACTTTGTCTTTAGAGAAGATGTTTGTCTGAGACCTGTTTCATTTGATTCTGACGTGAGGGAATTTTCTACTAGATGTAGATCTTTTTTCAGTACTGTAAGTCAGGGAATTAAAGATTGTGAAGGAGGGCTAGGCATTAAAATAATCTCAATATTCTTTTAAATGTAATCATAATGCCACCAAGATGCAGAAATTCTTGGCAAGCTGAAGAAAACTTTTCATGAAAAGTCAGTGTCACCATTTTCCACAAAAGGGAGAAAACAGGCTGGTCATTCTTACCCTGATATCAGGTAAGATGATGAAACTGATCCTCCTGCAAACTCTGCTAAGGCAAATGGGAAATAAAGATGTGATTGGTGACAGACAACATGGCTTCAATAAGGGCAAACCATGCCTGACAAATAAGGTGACCTTCTACAGTGGGGTGACAGCGTTCATGGATAAGGAAACAACACCTGATATTATCTACCTGGAGTTGTGAAAAGCATTTGGCATTGTCCCACACACATCCTTCTCTAAACTGGAGAGGCATGGATTTGATGAGTGGACCACTTTGTGGAAAAGAAATTGTCTGGATGGTGGCACTCAAAGAGTTGTGGTCAGCAGCTACATGTTCAAGCGGAGACCAGTGACTAGTGATGCTCCTCAGGAGTTGATGTTGGAACCAGCGCTGCTTAACGTCTTTGTTGGTGACATGGACAGTGGGATTGAGGACACCCCCAGCAAGTTTGCTGATAAAACAATGTAATATAGTCAACATGCTGGAGAGAAGGGATGCCATCCGGAGGAACTCAGACAGGCTTGAGAGGCAGCTCCTTTGAACCTCAAGATGTTCAACAAGGCCATGGGCAAAATCCTCCATGTGGGTTGTGGCATTCCCAAGCTTAGATACAGACTGGGCAGAGAATGGATTAAGAGTAACCCTGAGGAGAAGGACTTGGGGGTGTTGGTGGATTAGAGTCTCAGCATGACCTGCCAGCATGCACTCACAGCTCAGAAAGCCAACTGTGTTCTGGGCTGCACCAAAAGAAGCATGGCTGGCAGGTCAAGGAAGGTGATTCTCCTCTTCTGCTCTGCTCTCATGACACCCCACCTGGAGTACTGCACCTAGCTCTTGGGCCACCAGCATAAGAAGGACATGAATCTGTTGGATTCAGTCCAGAGGAGGGACCTAAAGATGACCACAGAGTTGGAACATCTCTGCTATGAAGGCAGGCTGAGATTTGAGGTTGTTCGGTCTGGAGAAGAGAAGGCTCTGGGAAGACTTTAGAGCAGTCTTCCAGTACCTGAAGGGAAGCTACAAGAGAGCTGGAGAGGGACTTTTTACCACAGCATGTAGGGATAGGACAAGGGGGAATGGCTTTAAGTTGACAGACAGTAGGTTTGGATTAGATATAAGGAAGAAATTCTTGATTATGAGGCTGGTGAGGTACTGGAACATGTTACCCAGCAAAGCTGTGGATGCTCCAGCCCTGAAAGTGTTCAAGGCCAGGTTAGATGGGGAATTGAGCAACCTGATGTAGTGCAAGACATCCCTGTCCATGGCAGGGGAGTGGAACGAGATGTTCTTCAAGGTCCCTTCCAATCCAACTCCTAATTTTGTCAATCTATATGTTTTTAAGACATGTAAAAGAACATGGCACAGTGACAAAGATTGATTCAAAAAAAGTCTCTGTTTGTCCAAAGCAAGGTTTTCCTTTAAATTTGTTAAGGCTAAGAAGAAATTTAATTACTTTGAAGGAAAAGGTAACTAGAGCAAAAGTCAATGCTTTTGAAAATTCTTTTTGCCAAGAAATATCTCCAAAGAGATAAAAGCACAAGACTTTCTAGAGTAGAAGGCAAGGCATAGAGGATGATTGCTTAACTCTTCTATGCTCTGAAGAAATTCATATAAAGAGTTAGGAAATCCATTTTAGGATTTAATTAAGAGAATCTGTTGGAGAATCATTAATGGCTTGGGTTGGAAGGGCCCTTAAAGATCAGAAATAAAATAGGAAATGAATCATTAGAGTGTTTGAACAAAAAGTGTAACAAGCAAAATAGAGGATTAACAGTTTGGAGAACAGGAAGGAAATGATGGCACTTCAAGCATACAAAAGGTTGCTATGAAGACTGTCATCAGTTGTCTAGCAAGAAGTAGAACAAGGTGTAATTGGCCTAATTTGAAACAGAGACTTATGTTTGAAAGCTTTAATAACTATCACTAGAGCAGTGTAACTGAATCCAGTGCTGGGGAGCAGAGCCCTCCTGCATCTGCCTGGGCACAGGGAACAGATACAGCCTTGCAGTAGAGTCAGTGTATCTGAGAGGTGTTCTACTTGATACCACCTCACAGCAGGAAGATGGACTAAGTGGTGTCCCTGGTTCTCTCTCCCAGATTGCTAATATTAACAAAATTTTCATTCTGCACTTTGTCACAAATCTGACAAAATGTATGCTGGAGCTTCTGCTTCACAGACACAGCATGCAATTTATATGCCATAAAAAGCTGCTGGGTTGTCAGCTCAAAACCGTATCAGCTCAAAAGAGTGCTTGTCATACTCATGTCTGCAGTTTTTACAGACCAGCAACACATGACACTCAAGTCACATTAATTGTGTTAGCTTACCTTAGACAGAATATACCTCTTTTTCTGAGCACAGAATGAAAGCACTCCATTAAGTTTTGAAACCCTGTAAACACTATGTCAAATTTACTGTGTAACATGTAGATGATCAATTACTAGTGTACATTGAAAAAAGAGAGATGTGGGACTTTAGCTTACAGTCACTCTCATTGGAAAGTCTTAATTAAATAGGAATAAAATAAATGTTGTTCTATAGAAATTACTCACAACCCAGGAGAACCAAATAATGAATGAGATTCTTTCAACAGAATTTTTACATGGAATGGGAACATCTGCATACTATAGAGCTCTATATTAAAAGTATAACTTTCTACTAATTTTCTATTTGATTGTCTTGTCTGTTTTAAAAATACAACCCCAGTTTTGGTTCTGTGACTTTTTCAAACACACAGTTTAGACAGATTTCCTAGCTGATGATTTTCAGTCTTTTTCTCTTCAAACGGATGATTATAAAGACAAACAAAATGATGTTCTGATGCAACAGTTTAATTCTATGGTTTCTAAATAAAAATATTAGTGGATATAAAGCTATTGCTCATGGTGATAGAAAATAACCTTTTGTCCAGTTACTGCCTATATGGAGTATACTGCTCTCCAAGAGCAAAGGGTCTGAAAGAAGTAAGAAACTGATGCACAGTTTTCTGTGTCTTATGTAATTGTCAGTTGGTGGGTCTTGGACTACCAACTGAATTTCTGAAAAGCCAACACAAAAATCCAGAATTCAATTAGCAGTAGATCTAAACCAAAATCAAGGCTTTACAGTTAAGATAAGCCTGGGAATTCTGGGCAAAGGCTACACTGTAGGTCAGACATTGGTAAAATGGTTGCATATGTCACATCAGTCAGTTCTGTTCACCAGCTTCATACAAACAAGATGAAACTAGGGAAAAAAAAGAAACTAAAGTCCCCTGAATGTCTAGAAATGTCATATTTAATTAAGTCACATTGTGTAGTAATTTAGTATATGGTTGCCAGCTGCCCTAAATTGAGTTTATAGTCATAGAAATCCTTGGGCCACAATAATAATTTTTATAGTCCCACTTAGCATCCAGCACATGGCTTATCTTTCCTCACTACCAAACAACAATTCCTTCTCCTTCAGAGTAAAAAATGGCAAATCTTTAAATGAACATCACTTCTTAACCAAACAAAATGAAAATATACATTTACGCATGCTTGGATGAAAAAACAGAGTATGTGAAAGGTAAAATCCACATTTTCCCAAATAGGCCCAGGAATTCTCAAACTGGAAAATATTGTGCAAACTCATTATAAAGCTATAATTTGACTCTGGTTTTCCTTGATGAAATACATCCTATTGTTCTTCTTTTTAAAAAAACTTTTTCTTTTAAAAAGACCTGTAATACAACAATGTAAAATTTCATCTTCTACAGCCACCCACCTTTTATTATAAAAGGAAGGTGATATTATGGCTTTTTAAAAAAAATGTGTATACTGAGGTGTATATATATATATATATATATATGAAAATACATATATATATATATATATATATATATATCCTGGATGTGC
>JAWMRA010000041.1:42442731-42472714 GCA_035584735.1 Pseudotriccus pelzelni | reverse complement strand
TCACCTAAAAAATCCAATGCGCAGGCTGGAAGGTGTAAAGACCTTCCCCGGATCTTCGTTCGCGAAGACTGGCCATATCCTGGATGTGCACTTGGCAAATAGATAATGATTATTAGATAGGCATTTAATACTAAATAGCAGGTGTCCTTCAGGCTAAAATGTAAGCTAAGTTAGTGGAATATGTAAAAAAAAAAAAATCCCCAAAACCAAAAAGGGCCAAAAAATCCACAAAAGTAAGGATTTTGTGAGGCCTGAAATGTTCTACAGAGTTTATAAATTTCTAGCATTTTTTTGGATGTATTTTTAAAACCTGTTTTTCTCTCTTCTATTCTATAATTTGAATAATAATTGTTTATTTTATGTGACTTAATTCCATTGTTTCTTTTATCAACTATTTCACATCTTAGATTGACACCAAAATGGCACTGCAGGCTGCGAATGGGTTAGATACAGTGTAAACTCCTCAGAGAGATGAATTTTCTAATTGTGACTCAAATATAGGTAATTCCTCTTGTGAAGCTGATTCAAACTGTTTGGAGGAGACACGGTGTGCAGGAACACAGAGGAAGGCCCTTAACAACATGATGAGAACCAACTGTTCTAACTCATAGAAGTTTCAAGAAACGATTTAGAGTGGGTTTGGTTTTATAAGTGAAGAACATTCTCTGAACAGATTTCTGCTTGCAGGCACATGTATGGCTTCTTCAGAGGCAAGCATTCTATCTTGCTATAAAAAGCTGATACATCCATTTTGAAACATCCTATTTAATTTTTACATGTAAAACGGAATAAGTCAATCCTTAAATTTAGTTGGTAGTTTCCAACTGCTATACTACACTGATAAAAAGTGTATTGTAGTATTTGGAAAGCTCTTAGATCATGCTGCTGCGTATTTGTTTTCTGTGTCCATTCTGCAGTGCATTATGCAAGACCTGATTTTCAAAAACTGCTCTTTGGAAGACTTTCTGAAAATCAAATCCATCAGAGATATTTTGGAAAACTGTTAGTCACTTCTACGAATCTTGACTTAGATTTCTAAGGGTTTGGGTTCCTCATATGTTCTGGTAGATGAAGACGAGTAAAGAAAATCAGTGGCTTAGTTTAAAAATGGCATAAATCACAGGATACTGCAATTTCAATAAGATGGTATGATTTATGTCTTCTGGAGTTGTGTCCCAGCATACTCACAAAGTCAGCTATTATGTATACAGGTCTAAAAAAACCCAACCAAAACCCCAAAAGTGAGATAAATAAGTGCAAACCAAGAATATTAAGAATAAAAACAGTAGTTTAACTTTAATTCAGTTGAAACACAATGAATATGTGTTATCCTTTAAATTAAAATGTAACCAATCTTTTTGGAAAACAGTGTTCCAGAAAGTAACTGAGAAACAAATTGCAAAGAAGGAAATAAAACGATGAATAATGTCAAAAGAGGATAGCTTTAATTTTTTTTTCAGATTATCAATAAATATTTCACCTTGTTTCAGTAGCTGAAGGAATTGCCATCACATTAAAAGTTTTTACATGTAGAATTATACTCTATTTTGTTTAGAAAACCTCACTATGTTTTATCCAGATTGACTGTGGAAAATTTCTGTTGAAGGACATCAGTGCAATTACTTGGTCAGAGCAATCCTTTGAAAAGCTTTTTTATAAGAATAAAAGTAGAATATATGTACTTTAAATAGTAGTCAAAGAAATACCCAGATCTGGTTAATGGCAAGTTAAAGAGAATGACTCTTTAATTGATTAATGAAATCCAATGGATGTTTTGGAGACTGTTTCCAAAATATGCAATACCTTTTTTTTAGCCATTACAGTGTGAAAATCACTTTAAAATCTTTGACTACCCTTTTTTATAAATTTCCATTTTGCCTTTCTTTCCTCTATAGTGAGGACACACAGTTCATACAAAACTGGCGTTGCTTGTATCTTCAAAGTCATCATTTTGTATGTGTAGCTGAAGTTAGAAATTTTTATTTCTTCAGCAGATTGCCAACATACAAAAATGAGAACCTTAGTACAGAGAAAAAGACACAAAACCTTTTGTAAATGTCCTCTTTTTCTATTTCACTCCTTTTTTCAGGACTTTCCTTGTAACACAGTCACCAGCTCCCCCTGAACAAATTGAGTCTCTGTGATGATTAAATGGGAAATCCAGGATGACCCGGCTGTTCACATGTTTTTCATAATCTGGGAATAGGCTGTTCAGAGCTGCACAGGATGTGTCTCATTTTGAATGATGGTTCATAACCCATGATTAAAAGAGGACATGCAAGAAATACAGTTCCAACATTTCCATGAATTACCGTCATCCTTTTCTAGGGCATTGTGTAATTCAGCTAGGATGATGAGGCTTGTCCAGAGCATGATCTAGGGGCCATCAAAATGAGAATTAAGGTTTAGATTTTTCATTTGAACCTTGGAAATACTTGGACTCCAACTCAAGATACTGCGAAATACAGAGAGAAGACAAAATCTGATAAAAGCAGCTGCTCATTTGAAGGAGATTAATCTCCTCTTACCTAAATGAATCCTCTATCCTCCCCAGTCATCACTCCCTCTTTCATAGTCCTTGCTCCCAGAGTGACACTCTTTTCTGGGGAAGTGTCTTCCATGGGGACCTGTAGCCGCCTGGAACCTTTGCTGAGGGGTATTTACCAGCATACGCCTTCCTTCATACAAGAGATTTTCTCGAGGACAGAAGGCTGCTGACACTCACACAGAAGCCAGGAAGAAGCAAAATGTTATGCTATTACCGAAGCAGAGCAAATGGAGCACCCGAGTACTGATACAAAGGTATATTCATGTGTGTGATAGCAAAACATTTTGCCTAGGTTTTCTTCACCATTAATAAAAGGTGAAGAGGTAAAGTCAAAGTGAAGGTCTGGGATCTTCGGTCCACAATTGCCTTTACTTTTCACTCATTCTTTGTTTCTAGGAGGGCTAGGAGCTAGAGGGATTCATACAAAGTCTAGTTTTAACTATTTGCTGCTTTTTTAAGGAAGAGAGGTAACGGTGATCGCAAAATGTACGTTTACACTACAAAGGCATGAGGAATAGTTAGGACAGGCTTTCTCCTCAAGAGTGGAAGTTAAGTTCAGAGCATTTGAAATCATAGTGAGTAGTAAGACTACATGGATATGTAGTTAATTCCTTCAGCTGCTAGATACACCGGGACAATATGATTTGATTCAGGAGAGAAAAGAAATGCCAGTGGAAAGGAAAGCAGGTGTCAAGTATGGGAATAGATTGGCTTTCCAAAGAAATGAAACCAAAGGAAAGAATATGAACACATCAGACACTTCAGCTGGGGAAAATTTGAATTTGTTTCCTCGAGTGACCTGCAGATGCCACAGACTGCCTTCAGAAGAGAGCAGAGAGATGACCATGAGGGGTAAACAGTACAGTCTATTGCAGGGGGGAAAGGCAGAGATGGGAAGATAGACAGTAACAGAAGAGACTATTCCTCCAAAGAGAGAGCTCTCTCTTTTGAAGTTTGTCTGCATTTTGTTCAAACTATCACACAAGAACTTCTTTTCACAACTGCATTAAAAAAATACTACTTGTAGCACACATTCAAAAATCTGACACATTAGTCCTTTTGATCTGTAGAAATCTCAAGAAGTTCAGGATGACCATTTCTGAAGTCATAGAGCACTCAAGGAAACTTTCATACTCGAAATAACCAGAAATTACATTTCTGTCTCTTTAACTACCTTGTTAGGCTGTGCCTGGGTCAATATTTACCTGGATCAATGTTTACTGAGCTGGGGTGAATATTTACTCACATTTTTAGTAGAGAAATTCCACTGCTATGGTAAAGAACTGTTTACTACAGTTAATCGGAAGAAATTATTATGCCCAATGTAGAAAGAAGAGACAGGTAACAGTATCTAGAGAATGTGGAGAATGACATGTTAGGGAGCTGGTAAAGCCCAGGTATGAGACACAGAGGATGTGGAGAGGGCCCCTGAGGGGCAGCCAAGCAGGAGATCTAGTTTCATCCCTTCCTGACAGGACTGGCACTTACCTAGCTGGTTCACAAGGACTTTGAGGCAGACTTGCCTGCCCTTCTTTACCACAACAATCACAACAATGTTAACCAGTCTTTGATTATCAAAGCTGGGATCTATTAAAAGACAGCACAAGAAAAGTGTCTTTTCTGTAGTGAAAACATAGAATGAGAAAGAATGAGAAAGAACCTGAATCTCTGGGATACCATGTTCCTGCAGAACAGATCCTGTCCTCCTTCTGTGGTTTTATTCCAGTAGCTCTACATTGAAATAAATGCTGCCTTTTTGTGTTGTTTTGGTTTTTTTTTTTCACAGACTCCCTAAAAAAAAGCCCTTCTTTCCACCCCCAGGGACAGATTGTGTCAGTTCTTCTAAGGAGTCTGCAACCTGTTCTGGCAGCACTGGGTGCCTGTTGGATATGCCTCTCTCCCAGCCCAGCTCCATGCTCCAGGAGCAATTTCCCCAGGGTATGTTTGCTCCTTACAGGGCAGTGTCCATCTCTTTCTTGAAAAGACTTCCACTGGACCCAGTGGAGCAGTCACCAGCAAGTAGGCTTCCTGCCTTGTTTCCTTTTGAAAGACCTGCAATGTAATCTAAGAGCAAATAAAGCAGATGCTATCCATCAAAATTTAATAAAAAGGTTGTTATATAAATAGCATTTACATGCAGTTGCCTGTGACTTTCTGGGAATCAGTATTTGGAGCAGCATGTAGCCTTAAAAGTTTGTTAAATTGGAGTAATAAAATCACATGGGAACCAAGACTGTTCTAATAATGATTTTTATACTGACTAAGCAGTAGTCAAAGTAGGTCAGACTGAGAAGGATGGCTTATTGATGCTAGGCCCCCTGTATGGTAATGGGCCATAAAATTACATAATGCCTTAATATTGCTCTTCGGTTGTTTGGCTTTTTTAGGGTTGTTTATCTTCTGAGTGACATAGTAGGGGGAAAAGAGTGAGGTTAAAAGAGTACTTGTATCAGAAAAGATCCCACATTCCCATAAAGTCACACAAATATTGTGTATCCAGATAAGGACAATGAAGCTGGTAATGGGTCTAGAGAGTAAGTCCTGTGAGGAGCAGCTGAGGGAGCTGGGGGTGTTTAGCCTGGAGAAAAGCAGGCTCAGGGAAGACCTTAACACTCACTACAAGTACCTGAAAGGAGGTTGCAGCAAGGTGGGAATTGGCCTCTTTCCCAAAGCAACTAGTGACAGGAGAGTACATAGCCTCAAGCTGCATTAGGGAAGGTTCAGGTTGGACATCAGGAGGAATTTCTTCAAGGAAAGGGTTTTTAAGCATTGGAACAGATTGTCCAAGGAGGTGGTGGAGTCACCATCCCTGGAGATGTTCAAGAAAAGACTGGACTTGGCTCTTAGTGGCATGATCTAATTGATACGGTGGTGATCGATCAGAGGTTGGACTCAATGGTCTTCTCCAACCTAAACAATTCTATGACTCCTTAACTTAATTAATAGGGCCCTGCACCAATATTCAATCTTCTAAGTCTTCTCCTTCACAGTTGTTCCATCCTCTACATACTCCACTTTCCATTTTAGGAGGGTTTGCATGCCTAACACATACGCTTTCTACCTCTGGGTATCTACAGGTAGCATTGTTTTCATAATTTCTTAAGGGAGTAAAATCTTTTCCTCTCTAAGCTTCTCGGAATGGACCCCCAGTCCACCCAGCAGGCATGCTGTGCTCCACCTTGATCTTCACGTTTTGGTTTGACTCTCCCTAAAGCCTAAGACAAAAAGAAGAGATGGCTGTCCTACCCTCCCTTGCCTCCAAAGAAATGACTAAGTTATTTAAATTACAACACCTTTCAACCCTGTAACAGATATTAGAACAAATGTATTAAATTTTGCTGGGAAAGGATATAAATGGGTTTTGTGAAGCAAACTGACAAGGAGTTTACCCTGACCTGTTCCTCATCAAAATCTTGCTTTGAAATGTTTTTAAACACCAGATGCAGCTGGTGACCAAGGTTCAAATAACTGACATTACTAAGATGCAGCCAAGATTTCATCAAGCCTCATGGCAACACTTCTGGACAAAGATAAGGCTTTGTTGTAAGCATGAAAGCTTGGAACACCACTAATCATATGGAGAAAAATGTCACAACAAAACCCATTTGCAGTCTTGAATCCAGTGAAGAGCAGGGAAAAGAAGTTAGCTTAAGGACTAGGGTTGAATAAAAGATTCTTAACTTTCAGAGTGAGCTACATAAAGAAGCTGTAATGTAAGGTGTCTGATTACAGGTTTGTTCTACACAGACCAGAACTAACAGGCAATTATTCTACCATGTTTTCTTCCACCGAAGGAGAACAATTAAAAAAGCTCTTGCAAGAACTCTTGAACTTAAATGAAGAGGGCAGCTAAAATTTCAAGAATCTATTGTGTTTCTAAAAATTTTTACTTCTTTTAAACAGCATTTCACATTTTACAGGCTTTAATTTCATATTTGCACCTGGTCTTAGCCTAGGGGCAGAAATAAAAGGATACAAGTCAAAACACAGAGACATAAGCCTTCAGCATTCAGATAGGACAGCTAACAGCATAGGGAAGCTACACGTGTTCACAATGTGTTTGGATTGCTAAATAAGTAGTAATTATTGGATTTGCTCTCCTTTCCGTTTGCTAGACTTTTAAAATTGTGCAGGAATAAAGAAACTGCATTTTAGCTTCCACTGACATTTGCATAAAACCAGAAATTACTAAAATAAAATATAAATCTGAATGATGAATCAGATACATTTTTCCTTTCATGCTTTAAAAAAAAAAATCCTGTTTTTAAAACCCACTCAACCCCCTCCCCCCCCCAAAAAAAAACAAACAAAAAAACCCCACCCAAAGCCAAACAGTTAAAGCTAATTTCCTCTCTGCTTTGCTGTCCTGGTGAGAAGGCAGTCAAGAAGAAAAAAAAAAAAAAAGAAGCAAAGTTTATATAAAGCAGTTCTAACCACAAATGTTAGAATCGTTTTACTAATGAAAACATGATTTTCATATATCTCAAAAACATGGTGCAGTTTGAAAAAATACATATAAACTCTATTATTAGACAAGATAATAGCAGATTAAACTATATACTACTTAGGTTGACAGTGATTATAGCATAAGCTAAGGAGGGTTGATATCTGTTTAAGTAGTTTTACTTAAACCTAACTCTTTTTTTTCCTGATATTAATCTTCACTTTGCCTAACTCTAAGATTAATTTTATATCATTTCCTTGACTTAAAAATGCTATAAACTGGAGGAACAGCCAAACATTTTTTTCATTTATGAGTCATAAAAAAACCCCATAGTTAAACCCAAGAATTTCCTACATATATGTTGTAAGGACATAACTAAAATAAGTAAGATGAATTACAGCTAAGAGTCTGTCTTATAATGTACAAGTGATTTGGGACTGTAAACAGTTGAGAGAGAAATAAAAGGAATGAAAAGAAAAAAGAAGGAAAAGAAAGCAAAAGAGCTGATAAAGTTTCTGGCTACAATACAGGAGACATATCATTACCATATGATCTAATGTGGGTGTCAGCCTGGATTGTGTTCATTGAGAGAAACCTTATTTTTTAACTGTGCTATGGAATAGAAGCAGGAGGGTTTTCCACCAAGTGACAGTCACTGAGCTGAATTTACCCCCTCCTCCTTTCCACACCTGCAAAGCTTTTTGCCTGGGTTGAATATTTAGTTTAATTACATCTCAGCTTTGAGAGCTCCTGTTGCAAAATCCCTGGATAAAAAGGTATGGTTTTTAGTAATTCTCCTGAACTATGTTGCACTAATAAAACTTCAGGCAAGTCTACGGCAAGAACTACTTGAATTTTAAGATAAGCAAGCTAAAAATCCTACTAAATGTTTAGCAATGTTAAGTTTTCTATCCAGCACTTTTGTTTCTTGAAAACATGAGAATGCATTCTCAAGGACTGTGCAGATTTCATACTGTTTATTTGACTATTCTGTCTCTTGTTTTGATTTGTATAAGCACTGCTATAGTCCTTTCTTTTTCTTTACTGTAAACTTTTGCAGCAGTATATTCTCTCTTTGCAATCCAGTGTTTAGAATCGGTGATGTAGAGAGTGTAAAAAATGCGTGTGTGCTTACATTTCTGTTTTAAACTGCACTCTGTGATTTCTTTTTCATTCGGGTTTCTTCATATATGTTCCAGACACTGAGGAATATAATTTCAATTTCAGAGAAAGAAAATATGTAGTAGTTAGTTAAACGGGCTCATTGCATGCCTTTGTAATGTTAGAAAGTGCTATGTTACAGGGTACAAACAAGGGAAACACATTTAAAGAAGGTTCTTATGAATGAAATAGTAGGAAAAAAAAAAGTTCCTGGAGTTGAAACTCCAGTTAGCAGGGTTTTAATCTCTTTAAAAGTTCCAACTTCTATATTTCCACATATAGACTTTATGCACAAAATGTGTAAAATATAAAACTGAGGGGATTTTTTTTGAAAATGCACCTATTGTTTAACTTGTCTTTTGTGGAATTTTGAGAGATTTCTGACAATAGGGGAACTAATATTTAAACCTTAATATTAAGGTAAACTGACAAGAAGACCACCAATACAGTGGTGACGTGAACTGATGAAACATACTTCCAGGGGTATTTTACACTGAAATGTGGCCAAGCCTATGGTATAGTTTCCTCTGTTTGTGGAAAAGTCTTCCTCATTGTAAACAGATAACTAAAGCAAACTTAAACAGTTATGTCCTGCAGACATAAATATTGTGTAACAGAACTTTAAGGATTTAGATTTTTTGCCCCCTTTATTTTTTTTGTAAGTGAAGTATAAACATTTCTTGAAAGTACAGTTTTGTATATATCTTTTTCTTTGTTTGTGTTCACTTACACATGCAAACAATAGGAACAGATACTTGTGTCTGCAGGATGAATATGTATTTGACTGAAGATATGCAAAGCCATTTTTTTTCTATATCCTGATTAATATGTAGCTTGTGTCTGCTATTTTCTCTGCTGTCTCCTCAGATTGTATACTTGATATCCTTTGTTGTCCTACAGTTCTACTTTATAGCTAACTTTTTCTGATTTTATTGCAGTTTTTAAAAAACAAGGGACCAAAGGAAAGGGCCTACTATAGGATTTAACTGAGATATATGAAGTCATTAATATTAATGTGAATAAGAAGCAAAGTGTGAAGACACTTCCAAAGTGCCTTTGCATTTTTTTGGGGCTTTTTTGAGTGGTAGCAATTTAGGTCCAGGATAAGACCCTGATTGTACATTCTTAGGATGGATAGTACTTCAGTAGTGACCCTGAGAGGGAATACAAGAAGTTTTAAATACTTAAAAATAATGTAGAATAGTATCAATACATTAAAAAAATGCTGAAGAACGTCTTTAAAACGTACTGACTGCCACTGGCATTCCAGGGTTAGCACGTAGCATTCCAAAAGTTTATTGATGTTAATGTACATTCTGAAAAATAATTTCTACTTTGGTAATGTTTTATTGATTGGTTTCACAAGGCGACTTACTGCGATGAATGGTGATGACTTAGCAAATTTGTCTTCTCCTTTCAGACTACTGATAAACTGCATTGATATTTTTACAATAATTTGTGGATAATAATTATTATTTCAAAAATCTCTTTTTGGATTAAATCCTGGGAACAACTCACCACCATGCATTAACAGCACTTTGCTTGTCCACATGTACTCTGCCTGCACTGTGGAGGTGTTGCTGGGGAAGAGACCCAGACCCAGGGTCAGTGGGGGGCCAGGAGAGTAAGAAGCACAGGGGGATGGTCCACATGGGAACACAGCCTGCCCCATGTCAGCTACATGTCACGAGTTTACACAGCACTGAGCTTGGATGATAGGACATGATGAAAACCCTAACTCTCTAGTTAATGTTGGGGTCTGTGAAACCCCTCAGTGCATGCAGTAATAAGATGTCTGTTCCAGGAATAGAAATACTTCCATGTCCAACTAACAACTATGTCTCTTAAAGAGACAACATAGATAGCGGTTTACTGCATGTGATGTTACTTGGGAATCTTGGGGATACCTGTCTTCCTGTCAGGTACATCATAGAAATGTAGGCTATGATTTTAAACCACTAGCCTCTCTTACAATATAACCTTATCATCCTCTCAAGAAACAGACCTAAAGGTTTCGGCAGGACTACAGAATACAAATTGTATCTAATTCCAGTCCTGTGGGGTTTTATATATTTATTTAGCACTTTTTAAATTGTTTTTTACACTAACCACTCCTGTTAGAGTAGTTGGTTGTGGTATTTTAGAAAGACAGGATTCAGTAAACCGCTCCTGCCTAATATTACCTGGTCTTGTTAGTCATTTACCTGGTAGGTTTCATATGGCAATGTAGGGAGGAAGACAGTCCTCCTCTTCTGCCTCTCCCACAGTTTTTTTTGTCTTTCCACCAATGTAAAATGCTGTACCATGCCCGTAACTGTCAGATTATTTCTACTAGAAAAAAACCTAATCCCTGCTAGCACCCAGACAGGACATTTCAAAAGACATTGACCTGAAGAAGCAAGTGGACATTTTTCATTACAAAAAGCAACATCTGTATTCAGGACTATGCCATCCATTTTAAGAAAAGGCTCCTATATAAATGACAAGTTAGCCTTTCTGGCAACTGGCAACTGGCAACTGGAAGGCAAATTTCTTGATTTTACTTTTTTTATAGGTTCTTTTAGACCAATGAAGTTTTTTATAAGTATAAGCCGCTTTATATAAAATACACAGTAGAAACAAGATAATTTTCAGAAAATTAGCTGATATATACAGCCTTGATACAAAACCTGCAAACAATTTTGTAATTTTGCCCTAGTCCAAACCACACAGGTAGCACAATGTAGTGTGTTGTAATTCATTTAGACCTAGATCCTGAGAACATGTATAAGCAGATTTCCTTGCTAATATCTGTGGCCATATATACTTGTGTGATGTTGCTACTGAGCATGATAGTCTGCAGAATTAAACCCTGAAGTCCCATTAGAAAGCATGCACTCAACATTACAAGAATCAATTTGAATGGTTATACAGTGCAAAGCAGAGGATTTTCAGAGTGTATGTCAAAAATTTGGAAAGAAAGCCAAGGATATTTGACATAATGCAACATTGTATTACATTTATTATGCTGTTTAAACTGGGAAAGAAGTACAGTGCATTTAAACAGCTAAAGATCTTTCCCTCTCCCTCCACCCCATCACTAGATCCTACTCTTTCTCAGTCAGTTTTACTAGGCTATAATTTAAAACACACACCAAGCTGGCACTTAAAAAAAATATTTCCCAAGACATGAAATACTGAATTACAGTGAGTTTGGGAACCTCAGGTTTGTCCCCAGGGGACAAACCCATTGCTGTGAAATAAATGCTAATGAAATCAAATAGACTGTTATGTTGGCTGAAAACATGCACATGGAAAATGTGGCTTATTGCTTTGACTGTTTTGCATAACAAGGTTGACAGTGCTGCCTGTTCTTAATAAATATTACTCTAAATATGCAAACAGATGTGTTTACAGTTGCCTTCAAGCTGCTCTGTAAAAAAAAACCAAAAAAACAACAAAAACCATTGACAAGCAGTTACCAGAGTCCTATCACATAACTGTCCTATTTTCACAATTTGGTTTTCTTTTATTGAAAGGAACAGTTATGCAATTGGTGGATGCACTGGACCTCCTTCAGCAGGAACTCTGCAGCTATGGGAAACTGCTACTTTTGTTGTTAATCTGCTGCTTTCAATCCTAGATTCTGCTGGGAGTCGATGAACTAAGCCATGAAGAGGCTGGCTCTCCTCTTCGTCCTGCTGCTGCCAGCATGCTTGGCCAAGCCTTTCCACCAGCAGGGCCTCTTTGACTTTATGCTGGAAGATGAAGGGTCAGCCGACATGCCTCCAACAGATGATCCCGTCATATCTGGATTTGGACCAGTGTGCCCCTTCCGTTGCCAGTGCCATCTTCGTGTGGTGCAATGCTCTGACCTAGGTAAGCCAAAGAGTATCTTCATAGGTTATGTACTTACTAGAATTTACTGTACAAAGTAGGCCATAAAACCCTGACAAGATGGACATTTGTTGTGATCGTGAATAATGTTTGATTTTTTAAATATTTTTTTTGTATATAAATTTCATTTGTTCTTTGAAAGACCACATATTTCTCTTGCAGAGAAAGTAACTTTTAAAAGCTGTTCCTTCAAATGCATATTAAATAAATTCAATGAGGTCAGATGTGGAGACTGAAACATTTTTAAAGGTTCTAAATTGCATGGTTCAAGCTCCAGCACCCTTAATCATTCTGTCTAGTACCTCAACATAAAAATCATCCCATTTCCACTGGAATATATGAGTGTGGAATAACTAACTCTGAATCATACATCCTGCAACTAGCTCTTTGGAGGAAAGAGCTTGGAAACACTCCAAAACAATGAACACATTTTGGAGTTCTTTATTAAGTATCTTTATTAGACACTATACAAGTTGAAACCATGAGAACCTTTTTCACAAATTCCCCTTACTCCCTCATGTACAAGGGCTTGTCTGCACAGTCAGAGAAGCAGGATGTGAAGCCATGTCTGCCATCACTGTATTTGACTTTTCCATGCAGAAGTCTCAAGTAATGAAACTGACTTTAGTGAGACTGAATTTGGTTTAAACCAGTATTATTCAGACTGAGTCAGTGTGCAGTGCAGAAAATCAATTAAAGTTGATTTTGCTCATAAAGAAATTAGAGAATTTATTCAGTGGACAGAAAAATAACTTTCATGATTTTAAAGAGGCTGTTTGGTTTTTTTTTAACTCTTCCCTCAGCTCTTTAAATGTGTAGCTGGGTGTTTCTATATTCCTATGTTGTAAAATTGGCTTTGATGATTACTGTAAATCATGGCACAAATCCTCCAATTAGGAGCTGTGTCTCATTGTGGTGGGGGTTGTGTAATTACAGGAAAGAGGGGGAAACTTTAGTTACACCCCTAGAATCTTCTGTGACTTTATTAGAGCAAGCCACATAATTACACAACAATGTTTGGCAAAGGCCCAGTGAACAATGCAAGCCAAGTTGCACAAATGAGTGCAGGCTAACCTAGCCACGCATTCATAAAGCTTTCACAGCACTGTCCCTGTTGAAAGATATTTTCTTTTTCTACCATTTATATGCCAGAGAGTAGCAAACATGGAGTGGGTAGTGGAAAGGAGATTGCCCCACGTGTCTTGAAAGTCTTAGGTTTTATTATTGTTACACTTGGTAATGCTGATGGAATTTGAGTTATTTTGGGAACTGGTTCCTAGTCTGATTCAATTCTGCAGAACGTTAGGAGCTTTCACTTGGTAAAAAAAGTGGAAATTTTCACATAGAGGCCCTTTGCTGCTGTATTTGCTCCCATGGTCGTTCAGTTCTCCTTCACACACACATGGTTTACAAAGGGTTGCACTACAGTCCACTGCATACAGATACTTCTGGGTTAATAGAATCCCATACTGATGAGGAGACTCAGAAATAACCACAGTTAGGGCCCCAGGTCTGTGTTTCTCAGATAATTTCAAGTGGGATGAAAAGAAAGAGATATATTTTGAGCTTGGTTTAAACCCACATGCTGCATAATGTCCAGTGAAAAAATTGTGCTTTTGAAGCAGCTGAGTTGATAACATCCAGCCTTTGGACATGAAGGAAAAAAGATCTCCCTAAGCTCAAAATATGTAGCCTTGAAAAATAAATAAATAATATTTCCCTGGCAGAGCTCAAGGAAGTAATAACTATTCAACGTCAACCTTGGCATTAGGTTTCACCCATCCTTGTACCACATGGCTACCACAGCCCCTGCTGGCTCACAGCTCAAATGGGAGGCTCACGAGAACACAGGTCTGATGGCCACCCTGCAATGGGGACAGGACAGCTGTGTGTGCCACCAGCTCACAGGCAAACCTGCCTTCCGCTCTTCTTTTTGGACTTGAATCCACTTCGGTGTGGATTTACCTACTGACTTGAGGACAGCCAGTTGCTGGCCCTGAGTGGTCAACCTTTTGTTGCAAACTGTGGACGTGACCTAGCATGCTCCTGAGCGGTGAGATGAAGGGTGCTTGAGGCACAGCTGTTAGGGGGGCAATTTGCATGCAGGAGGCACGAAACCAGCAGTGACAGTTCCAACTCTCTATTAACCACTGCTCCTGGCCTGACTCTCCCTTCAGTTCTGGGCACTTCTGACCAAACTAAATTGGCTACCTCCCTTCCCCTAAATTATCAAATTTGGTTGTCTAGTCCCATGAGTACTAATTGAAAAAAAACTGCAGGCCATAACAAGAATCCTCCCAGAGACATATTAAGACCTTACTAAATAAAGTCCCACAAAGGAAAGTTGAAATCTGCATCAGGATAATTTCTTCTATTCACTCTCTGGCATGGGAGGGCTCTTTGCAGCCATGAGCCTGTGGGTGCAGAAGGCACATCAGAGCAAGGCATCTGGAGGACCCTAATGTAGGCAACATATGGGGAGGACTCCTCTTCCTCAGCCTCTTTCTTATTGTGCTCAGAGGGGCATTTGCTGTTTGCAAACTCTTACTTCATAAGGAAAAAACAACTATCTGACATAAGGTTATGTGAATAAACCACAGAAGTACTATTGGATCCAGAGTCCAGAGATCAGGTTTGCCCTTTTTCTCATGAGCACTGGGTGGGAATAATAAAAAAATAAAATCCAAGTTCAATAAAAACAGTGAAAAAAAATGCCCAGTGGTCCAATTACACTCTTGTCAGCTAAATTTTTGCATTCTATACTTTTAAGCTTCAGTCACATCTTCCTAAGCACACACCTACAAATTAATTTATTTTGTCTCCAAGCCAAGAGCTGAGTTGGCAGGAAGAAGAACTCTGCCTTCTCACATCCTGAAGAAGAATTCTCTCTGAACTGTGGTTACTGATGGATCAAGAGCAGAGCCCCATGTGCCTACCTTTCATGAGGTGTATTATCTTTGTTAACAGGATCAAGGATCTCATCAAGGAAGGCCATTATGGTATCTTTTTAAAAGTGCTGCCTTTTCTGAATCTGACTCCTGTTCCTAAAAGGGAGCCACAGGTTGACTTTTTAATCACAACTCAGAATTAGGCATTACTATTCTATAGCCAAACTTTCCATAGAAATCACAAAAATATTCCTTGTTAGCGGGCACTACAGGTGGGGAGTAGCCAATATAGCTGGTCATAGCCCACTCTTCCTGTTTTAAAATAATAAGTAGAGCAAAGGTATGTAGTTGGCCAGGCAAACATGCCTCATAAAAACCCTAGCAAAGATTAATAGTTCATTTAAAGTCTTATCCTCCCAAGGGGAGTCTCAAGAAAAGTTCGTCCCAGAGTGCCCTGATAGGCAGGAGGACGCATATGTGATTACTCAGCCCTGCAGCAGATGAAGAACGCACCATGAGCACATTCAGGGGTGGTGGTCAGAGCTGTATTTCACCTTCAGATAAGTCTGGCAGCCCCTTACTAAGCAAGCAGTGTCTCTGTACAGGCAATGAGATCGCCTTCCTTGAGACTTTACAGGACATAAGGATTTATCTCCATCCCTCTTACTGTGAGCATCCATGGAGGAATTGTGGTCTCTAGGAGGTGTGCAAGAGATAGATGTCAATAATCAAAGTTCAAGCAGTAATACAACTAAAAGTGGAATTTTACTCATAGCTCAGAAATGTGGGGTTTTTCCAGCTGTAAAGAAAAGACCTCAGCATGGGTGTTGGAGTGTGTGTTTAAACAGCACTTTGAGATCAGTAAGTGAAAAGCTCACAGGTATGTAAAGCATTACCCCAGGGATCTGGTAACATGAGGCAGTTTATCTGAGTACAGTGTCTCGGTTTATTAATTGATGGCTCGTCATACCTGAAACCATGGTAACTTGACAATTTATTTGCTGACTAAAGATTATTTATCTCACTTATATAATCTTCCAGAAATATCTGAACATGCATTTTCTGATCATGACTCCATGGGAGAACCTTACCTCTCATTTTAAAGTAAATTATCTCCTTTGTGATATACCTTGATTTGAACTATTCAACATAAAATCTTTTTAAAGAAAAATGTTACACACTTCATTGGTTAGCCCTGAGGTGAACTCAGCTGGTTAGACTGGAGTGCTAATAGTGCCAAGGTGATGGGTTCAGTCCCCACATGGACCATTCACTAAAGAGTCGGACTTGATACTCGTGGGTCCCTTCCAGCTCAGAATATTCTGTGATTCTGTGGTGATCAGTCTCAGTCATTTTATGAGTTCAACAAAACAAATAGACTTACTTTTCATTCTGTACTTAGGATTAGAATCCCTGCCATTGTTTGAAAGTTTACCAGCCTGTCAAAAACAGAATCTTTAAAGTGGAATGTTTGGCTAAAAATCTTCCATGCTTCTAAACATGCAATAACAGAAAGAATGGTCAGACACTAACAAATGTAATTTCTAAATCAAAAAGTTTTAGTTAATTTACATTGCAATTGATGAGCTTTTAGGACAAGTTCTTTCATATTTTATTCTTTTTTTTTTTTCTTCTAACAGTAAGGATTAGAGACTTACTCCTTTTATGTTTGTTTGAAGCTGAGAATCTCATGAAATCCACTGGTTACATTAAACTAGTTCATTTAACAAAATTATTATTATTAAAAATGGAACTAGGAAATCTGTGAACCTATACTGTCACTTATACTGAGAATAGCCTCTACATCATTACTCTGGCCTTAAAACTGAAGGCTAAATACCTTTTTGGACAACATTCTTTAGCTGAACATAACTTAGACTATCATCAAGCACAATTCATTGGGCTTTCCACATGCCGACTGGGTGAATTTCAATACTCTTAACATGCTGGTGGTCAGACTGGAGGATCTATATGAAATATTACAGGTATTATCTGCAATATAGGAGCTATCTCAGGTGATGTTAGGACTCGACAAGTCATCTGGGTTCCTTTGACAGCCGTGGAGCGAGTTGGGCAACTGGCCATGCAGTAGTTCATCCTGTCTAAGGTGGATATCAGTGACAGAAAAGATACGTCACTCTTGGAGAATCAAACTGCCAAAACAGAGCAAAGACCACTCAAGGCTATGCAACTTACTTGCAGATTAACAAAGTCATGCGTGATAAAATTGAGGCATGGAAATATAAACTCATGTTGCCAGCATTGTTTTGTGATAAACTTTCCATGGATTATTAAATTTTTTTATATATTCTGCTTCAGTACAATTTTGGGGATGCCCTGGAAGTTAAGAAAGCATGAATGAAAGTACATGTTTTTAGTTCATTCTGAAAAATTATTAAAGAACCAAATAATTGGAAAACACTCTTAAAAATTGTAAAGGAAAAAAAATATTCGCCTGTATGTAGTCTGCTTTGTATCAGCAAAAGCCACTACCTTTAGCCAGTGTAACAGTAAAAGACAGGCTTTTTTGCATTCCCACCTGAATTACTGGTGTTCCAGGTCCAGATGATAAATAGGATTCGAGATGAAAATTAATCTATTCTAAATATATCCCTTCCTTTTTGACTGCTTACTCCAAGGTATCAGTGACATGTTCTGTATGTTTTCTTCTTTTTTTCTTTTATTTTTTTTTAGATTTGTTTGCTTGCTTTAGACTAGGAAATACCTATATTTAAGAAATCCTAGTGGCAGGAATGGAAATATGGGCTGCTAAGTCCAAGTGATACAGGAAGTGTCCAAGTGATACAGGAAGTGTCCAAGTGACACAAGAAGTGACTGTTTTCTGGCTTGCTCTGTGACAAACTTTCATTTCTAAAATCTCCAAATGTACAAATAAATAGCAAATAGATAGCTAGTAAAATATGAGTCAGTTGTAAGTCACAGCAGGTGACTACAATGTCTAAAACATGCTAAATAATCTCTCCTCACACCAACTAGTGTTATGGACTAGTAGGTGTGACCTGTATGGTGGACTAGTATGTGTATTATGGTCTTAACATCTTTCAGGGGTACATTACTTGGTAAGACATAAAACTATTTAAAAAATATCTGTGTTTTCACAACAAAAACCTGTGCTAGTCAACTGTGGAAGGTTCCCAGCCAAGTCTTAGGAAGAGTTAAAGAGTCCAAAAGCTCCTTCCCAAAGTTCACTGAGAACCCATTGCCAGTAGGGAGGAAATCTAGGAATTTAGGTCCTATGTGAAGCCAACAATGATAACAAGAAGAAACTCCTGGTATTAGGCTCCAGCTTCTCAGGAAAACACTGTTCACAAGGTCCAGTTACCATGGTATTTTAAAAATATTCTGGTTTTAAGCACATTAGCAAAACACCTATCTCAAACCCAGATTTGAGTGTGTTTCCTCCTTATCAGCTGTGGACTCACTGGTCTGTATTTTGCTTTATGCATGTCCTGGATCTGTCATGGAATTAAAATGAACTAGTCCAAAATCAGGTTACAGAAAAAAATAATATTTTTCTGAATATACTTTTATAATTTCCTAAAATTCAAATCAAAGAATATATTCTTCAAAATACATTGCCATTTTTTAAAACTTATTCTTCCTGCTTTACATGCCTGACAAAAAAATATAGACAATTGCAGAACTCTAGGTCTTTTCAGTTCTATTTTATTTAATATATTCACACAGAGCATTATAGATAGATGGAGCAGCACAGAACCACAGAATATTCTGAGTTGAAAGGGACCCATCAGGATCATCAAAGTACAACTCCTGGACCTGCACATGATGACCCCAAGAATCACACCATGTGCCTATGAATGTTGTCAAACACTTGAACACCTTCAGGCTTCATACTGTGACCATTTCCCTGGGGAGCCTGTCCCAGTGCTCAACCATCCTTTGGATGAAGAATTTTTTTCTAATATCCAGCCTAAACTTCCCCTGACACAACTTTAGGCCATGCCTCACATCCTGTCACTGGTCACAACAGGGAAGAGACAAGTGCCTGCCTCTTCCCCTCAAAAGGAAATTGTAGACTGTGATGAGATCTCCCCTCAGTTTACTCACCTCCAATCTGAACAGAAGAGTAGAACTTGCTTATTGGCTTCTCTACAAGGAAAGAGGGGGGAAACAGTGAACACAGGCACACAGGGGCCTTAAGACAAGGACCATGCCTGAATGGGGTTTTTTTGAGGAAGTGGGAGTTTGAGTTGAAGTTTTCAACTTATGGCACCAAATACGAGGCTCAAACAGCTCTGTGCAAATGACCCTGATTTTAGTGCAGTTATATCTGCTGTATGGCCACTCTACTGCAAACCTCTTATGCAGTCAATAGGGAATAAAAATGGTGAAAAACAGTATTTACAGAATTTTTGTGCTCTCTGCATGCAGGTTCAACTGAGAGGGCACCCAGGAGAGCATCCCGTACTATCTTTGCATTTGTTTCTTGGGATCTATTTGAAGTGGTTTTAGTTGCTACAAAAATCTGTTGAAGAGAGGATGGTTGCAGTTTTAATTTAAATAACGAAGGGAATGCAAAAAATATATCTTTAAAAAGCAGTGAAAACAAAAAACGTTTCTGCCCACCTGATTTCATGGCAACCTTAGGGATTTAATGGCAAAACCCCCAAATGGACAGATTATTTATAGAAATGCTACAGCTTTTAAAACATTTGCAAGTGTAAATGGGGCAACAGTCTGGTCCTGTAATACATTAACACAATAGATATGTGCACTAGAGCATCCCAGAACCAGTTTCTGCTTGCACCTCCTCTACTGCCTAAAATGCGAAAGCCTATGAAAATTTCAGTTTCTATGCTGGGGTATGTGTTTTCTCTTCTACTGCTCCAGACTAGGCCTCAGAAAATAAAAAGGTTCTTGATGAATTCTTATTTTAGGGTGACATAGAAGAAGAATGCTTACAGTGGTGCAATAAACAAACTCATTGCTAAGTATCTCTACCTCAGAGATACAGGAGTGAAGCAAAGAATCAAATTAAAATCTTACTGTTTTCAGGGATGAGGGGCAAAATTTACTTTCTCTTCTTTATTCTTTCACTCTGTGGCAGAGAGTTTACATTCTCTGGGCTGCACATGACTGATACAGCTGTAGCTGACCTGGTGAAGGTCTTTCACTAAATGGCTAACAAAATAAAAGGAGATACAAACCAAAAATTTCTAAGAGCTAAAAGAATACATACAACATCACGTAGTAGAAAGAGCAAACCATCAGGTCTGCAGACCTCCTGATTCATTTAGAAAACTGCCTCCCCAAATTTCTTTAAACATTATTCACTATGTCCCGACACGATCACAGCAGGTCCTTTGTTTGCTTGCATGAGAGTAGGTTAACAACAATCCTACAACTTTTATGAAAAATGGCCACGTTATGTTTAGAAGTACCTGAAATAACCATGAACATATCTCTGCCCTCAGGTTATAATAAAACTAGGGCTGTGTAATGACCATGTGGTCAGAACAGGAAGGGGAAAGTTTACTTGAAACCAGAGAAGATCTCCCCCAAATGACTCTTTATAGTAATTCTGGTAAGTCCCAAAGTAAAAATTGAGGAAGCTGTCCTCAAATTGTCGTCTGTTGCCTGTTGCTTATTTAAACTGCAAAACAGGTAAACATGAAATTGTATTACTCTAATGGGTCATTCAAAATATAACTTGTAGATAATGCTTACTTTTCTGAGTCACTGAATCTCTCTTACGACAACTGTAAAATACTTTCAAGAAATAAATATTTTACCTTAATGCATGAGTACTCATAGATAGTACATCTACATTGCATCCACTTTGAGTAAAGCCATTAGGCGCACGGTGTTGGCAGATTGCATGAATCACACAGGTCAGTTGCTGTTGTCTGATGGGATGTTTTACGTCTGTAGCCATGACAGTAGGAAATGTAAAGCTGATGATTCTAGGAGTTCAGAAAACTCATGATATTTGATTTTAACTTTACTTAATGTCTTAATCCTTGAAGTCTTAAGATGATTTCAGATTATTTTTCTGCCTTTCTAAAATGCTCCAGTGATTCTTGAGGAGGCATATACCTTTGAGATAACTGAAATTAAAAGTCAGTTAGAAAGAACACAGAAGCAGAACTTTTTTGAATTTTAGCTTTAAGAATATATCCTTTCTCTTAGTATTACTTTTGGAACCAGGATGCTAAATCTGTCTGTACCAAAAATGTAACTAGGACTGAAAAATAATTCATAACATCTGTGGTATGCAATATCTGTTATACTTTGAAATATGTGTTCACTACACAAAGTGGGTTGAAATGGAAAAGAGCAATTAAAGCAATGCATTCATTTTAAAACATTTACTAGAGAATTCATAATTATTAGTACTATCATAATGCAGAGTTATGCATTTGATCATAATGTGTGAATTTGTTTCTATTGCTGGGAAGCAATGTTGTAATGTTTGGGAAAAATACCCCAGTGTAGTAAGAGGTCAGTAGGTCTACCACTGTGAGAGGCTATCTCAACAGGGAATGAAGTTGTTTTCTTGTTCTTTCCCATGGAAAAGGTCAGACATATATAAAAAAAATAATAGTCTGTAATAAAAATAAGTCCAAAATGGATCTTAATGGAATGTGAATCTTAAAGACTGCAAAACAGGAAAAAAGTGATTGTGAATCACCTTTGAGATGTATTTTAAAAGTGTTATGCATTCAATAATGATTTTTTACATCTCTTAGGGAAAGTATTACTACTGATTTCATAGCAAGACGGGAGAAAGTGGAGAACAAACTTTTAATTTGAAAATGAGACAGAGAAAGAGGCTGTGGATACTTCTCTGTAGAAAAAGACAATGATTTCTTATTTTATGGATGGTAGAATGCAAATAATGAAATTATTCCTATTTGCAAATTCCACACAATAGAGAACAAATTTGCAGTAAGTGCTGTAACACATAGCCTGGGAAAGTGTCGATAAACTTTTCTAAGTCAAAACATTCAAATCAGTTCCTTGCCATCCTTCCAGAAAGCAGTCCTTGGATCTTGTTATTTTTCCGTGACTAAGTATCTTGACCCTGTAAACTTGCCATTCGCCTCATTTGCTCCAGAGTCCACTCAGGGCATTGCTAAGGTCATTCACCCCTGGGAGGATTGCTGTCTGTCAAAGGGATGCAACAGTGCTGGGCTTAGAGCATGTACAGAGCAGCTCAGGCAGCTGCTGGAGACGCTGCCTCCACTGGGAGTGCAGCCGCTGGTGATCACAGATGGGAAATACGTGTAGCTCAGTCCAAATTCCTCAGCTGGCAGCAGCTGCTTGTGGAAACTGAGGGAGTCTTTAGAAGAGCCCCGTTTTATGGCCTCTGTCATAATAATCATAAGTGTTGCAATGTAGTAACACATGTATCTGAGCTACAGCATTCAAACTTCTCTCTGCCTTTTGACCCCTCCTCCCCAGCTGGGGAAGTGAAGGGTTATTCAGAGGAATAACCCTGCCTCTCTGCTGCTTGTAAAATGGATAGATGGAGGAAAAATCTCCCCAAATACCCCAAACACACACAAAAATCAAGCTACAAACCCTGTTGCGTTGTAAAAATTGTTTATAATTGGCACTGTTCACATATTTGTTATTTTGTTGTTGTGGTCTCATTGTGGCAAGGATGAAATTCTCAGGAAACTGTCCTCATCTCTGGGATACAGACTCAGACTTCCATTTGCTTAGTCTCCCTCAGTGGCCCCATAAATCTTGCATTCCTTTTCTGCATAGTCGTATGGCTTCAGCAGAAATGTGGCTCCACGCCAGACAGATACAGACTAGCTTGTGGCTCTCACTGCTGAGCAACTGGAGCAGTGGACTGAAACCTCTTCATAGCAAGGAGGGTTCAAAATACATCCTTCTCCTTTGTGGGTTAAATGATTCCACGGCCATTTGATCACAGCTCCTGTAGCTGAGCAGGTTACTCCCTCAGCTGCAAAAGTAATAAAGACTGTTGAGTATACCAATCCCTATAACCTCCCCTAGTCCTCATACTGTTCCCAAATCCTTTCTACATCTCCCACACCTGATTGTCCAGCTAAACAGCAGCATGTGCTAGTTGGGCTGGTGCAGTGCTACACAGGAGATGGCTAGCCACTGATTGATTCTCTCTCAGGGGTCAGATAAGGGATGAATTATACCAGTCTTGGCTCTTCACTGCCTAATTTCTGGTCTCATAAAATCTCCAGACCCGTCAGTCTTCTGTCCTCTCCAGAAGGTGAGGCAAGCACAGCTAAAGAACTAGACACTGCAATTTGTTTAAGAAATTATAGGAAAAAGCTATACTCTGCAAGGATGCGATCCCACAGAGACAAGCTTGATTTCTGCAAAGTTACCTTCTCCATCTTCCCACTAAGGAGGGATTTCTGATCCATGTAACCTCTCCCTAACAAAAGTGACTCTGGCTGAATCTTGTCTACATAAAAGATATGATCCACCTATGCTGGAGTTTATTGAATATGTTTTGATTGTGTTTGTTATTTAAAAAATCTGTGGTGTAGTGACTAAGTGTAAGAAAAGTTAGGAACATTTCTGCCAGGGACAATAAAAGTCCAGCTTATCCTGACTAACAAAAGGAAATATCCAGGCTTACTTATGCACCTTTTCCCTTCCATTTTGTAGTTCTATGGAATATTCTGTTCTTTATGTGTTTTAATATGCATGCATTTTTTAGACACATACATGTACACTGGTGGGAATTGTTGATTGCTATAGGTTGCTATTGTAAAATAGTAGGAAATTTCTATTTCTAAAAATCCACGTAAGAAAATACAGTTCTGACCTATAGGAACTGATGGCTGTTCAGCTTCTATAAGGGAGTCATGATTTGTCCTAAAGAAATATTTTAGCGCAAATCAAAATTGTATTTTGACTAAGATACTGGTTAATGATGTCTCTTCTATTTCCAGAATCTTTAAGCTCAATGTAAACAAGGATGTTGGAAGGGTGGAGCTATACCTTTCCTACCTTTTTTTAATAGATTTTTTAAAAATTTATTTACCAACTTGAATTCTAACTCAGTTTTATTCAACCAAAATAAAAAAGACATATGTATTTTCAATTTAACATAAGTGGGAAAGGCAATAGAATCCAAATTTTTAATCAGTCATAAGTTAATCTTAGGAGCCAGAGGCATGAAATATTTCATGGTAACTGAATACCAAACTGTGTAACACTGAGTATTAACATAAAACCTCAGACTGCTATGAGAGATTTTCATGACTTTTTAAGAAGCAAGCTATCATGTATTAAAAAATCATAGCCAAGAACTGGAATACCAGTGTATACTGTTCTTAAAAATATTGAGAGGTGGCTCAACTGACAACCAGTTCCCCATTTGGTTGGTATTACGTAAGTTTCCCTGGAAGACATTTGTAGGTGGAGGTGTGGTCATACTGTACAACATGGCTTCAGAAGTGCACGGGCATCGTTTGAGTTTCTCAGAAATTAGTAGTAAGGACAGCCCACAGTTCCTGTCTAAATTACTGTCTCCCAGACAGAAGAATTAAAAAATCCTTCTGGGAAATAATCATTCTAAGCCAAAAGTCATTTGAGCTTCTAGTAGGATTACAATTTTCTCCATTCAGTTTAAATTCTAGCACACTGTCCTGGCAGTTCAGGCTCCCTCATTCATCTGAATTGGCTGCCTGTTGGTCTGTCCTGACCAGAAAGGTTTGAGGGTTTGCTCTCCAGGGAGGGAGTCTTCAGCACAGGGACTAGTTTGCACTACATCAATGCTCCTCCAACACGCTATCTGTCTGGAGGTTCATCATATAAAGAACTAGACCTGCAAGCTGAACCATAGGCTAATGTAGCTGTGGATACAGTCCACACCTCAAATGTGGTTTAGTCCTGGATTATTTTGATGCTGATTTTGCAAGGCTGTGTTCAGATGCACCCATTTATAAACTCTTCCTCTGTTGGAGAGCTCCTATTGGTGTGGCTGAAGCTGGAGGATGTACTAAACTGCTTGCTGATAATGCAGGGTCTCTCCAGCAGCTAGTTTGCATCATGTGCTCCTATGCTTTGCTCTTCAAAACTCACACAAGTCATGAAAAAAAAATCAAATACAATGTCTAGAGCTGGTTTTGAAAACCTTTTGAAAAACAGATTCAGGGAATTCATAACAGAGTTAGACATGACATGGGTAATAACTTTAACACTTCAAGTGATGGCAAATATATTCCGCAGGTAGAGGCAATTATTGTATTGCATATGCATCTAGTTTCTAGTACAAGATAGGAAAATGTTATAAATAATTTTCTCTAATGGATACCTGATTATTATATTCATTTTATCTTTATAGTATGAAACATTTAAAATCTAACTTCATTGCTTTCAGGAATTATCGATTCTACTGTATTCATGGATAACATGTTTTTAGAAGCTTACATGAAGCTGAAAAGTAAAGTTGTAAATTTAGTTTGAAGTTTAATCTCTGGCAAATTATTCCTTCAGTGGCAATCCAAATGTTCTCCAAGTGTCCTTACAAAATATATTGCAAGAGCGTTACATAAAGTACAACTGTACAGCTCTTGTGCCCCACTGTCCAGAATATATTAACATTACTTTGAATACAAATAATTAAACCCTTCATGTTTTGTATTTATATGTGAAAAATGCTATAGGATTTGCTACACTGTCAGAACTTCTAGCAACATTATGATCTTGAAAAAGTAGTGCTTTTTTGGTAAGAATTTTTACTTGCTGACATCATCCCTGTTCACTGAAGACAGAAACTGTCCAAAGACAACCAACATACAAATTATACAGTATCACATTTTTATATATTTTGAACTCTAGTACTACAATTCTGAAGGTAATGAGGGTTTTGCAACTGCTGCAGTGAAAATGAAGTCCATGCCTGAATGAGGAAAGGTTATTTTAGTAATATGAAGAATGTTAATCTGGATCAAATATTTATGCACTGAAAATCAGTAAGGTAAACAGGATGAGATGTGAGTTTTGGCTCTTGTCAGTTTATGGAGCTTTTACTAATTCATCCCAGACTGGATGATTTTGCTTTTTAAAACTCTTGAATTCTGGTGTTATTAAAGCTCAGATAGTTTAATTTATATTGAACTGAATTTTAATAAAAATCTGATCTAAATATTTTTTTATCTAATGTTAGAGAACTTACGGGTGGGAAAATAGATTTGAAGAGTGTCTAGGATGTTGTTTTTTTAAAATTCAGCCACCAACCTTTTGTAATGGTTTGTAATGAGCAACAGAATATATTCTGTACAGATTAATATTCTCAATTCAAAAGTTTGGATCCCCTGCACCCATATATAGACAACTAAAACATCATCACTGTTTCCAGAATTTGCTAAGCACAAATTAGCAGTGACAGACACAATGGTATCTCTGACATGCTCAACACTTTGGAAGATTCAGACAAGGTGCCAAAAGACAAATTGCAGGCCTCATCTGCATGCAGATATTTTTTGGACTATGGCCAAATCTATAATGAATTCTTAGCGCATCATTAATTGTAGTAAAAAGCTTCAGTAGTCATCACAGAGTTTTATAGTAGTAACTACAGAATAGTGCTCTTCATGTAAATTGAAAAAATTACATACAGTACCAAACATTTCCTTCTTTTCATGATTTGCCATAATCCTTCCAAATAAGAGCCAACCATGTTTTTTCATTACTTAGATACAAATATATTCTAAAAAATGATTGAAAGAGAAGGTGTTTTGCTTAACAGACAAACCTATATTCTATGTGGCAAAACCACATTTTTGATGAATGTGAAGTATCACAAAATCACAGAATTTCTGAGTTTGGATGTCAATCTTGAAATCATCTGGTCCACCCCCTGCTTAGAGGAGTTACTTAAGGCTGTGTCTGGACAACTTTAGAGTATCCCCAAAGGCACAGTCATTGTAGCCAAAGCATATCTTATCTGTGGGAAGCATATCTCACTGTGTTTGGAATTCCGTGCTTGAGCTTAAAATATGTAGGTTTAAAAGATAACATATATAGGCATAGATCTCTCATCTGAGAAGAGTATCATGCAGTCCACCATCATACGGGGTAGATACTGGCAATACTTGCAGAGAGATCTTTCCCAGAAGAGTTCAAATACAGCTTCAAGAATACTAGTTAAAACCTTTACTAATAGAAAAACTGTTTTACCCAGAGAAGGCCACTTCTGTTAGATGCCCATATAGAGACTTTATTAGTGTCTATAAATTTTTCCTACCAAGTATTCATTTAGCATTTCACATTCTGTTATATATATATAAAGGGTAGTTAGGAAAGAACATTTAATTTTGTGGTAAATCAGAATGACTATAAAATATTTGCTTTCTTCCAAGTCACAGTATGAAAGGAAAGCTGGGTAAAAGCTGGGTAAAGCAAGTGTTATTTAACACTAAATAATTTCATTTCCATGACTTCATCAGACTTTCATATCAGCTATTCAGAAAATAGTCCCAAAGAGAGCCTTTAATTTAAACTGTCTGATGTTCTTTTGGCAGTTGCAGTGAAACCAAGCGATTTGTTCTCCAGAAAACTTGGACATAGTTTCAGTTCAAAGAAAAAGGGGGAGGTGGATTGGTTTTTATGCTTTTTTTTTAAGGTGGACTGTACTGCAATTTACTTGGTTACTGTCAAACAAACAGTATTTTTTTCTGGAAATTATTACAATTAACTATTGTACTCCTTTCAAAATGCCTAGCACCTCTTAAATAGCAGGAAACCTTCTCTGTCCACAAAAACTTACACACAGTGAAATTAATAAATATCATATCTGTTTCCAAAAGCAATTTTTATTCACAAAATTCAATGAAATTAAATGAGTTAGAAATAATTTTCCCAAACTAAATCCTTCGCTTTAAGCTAAAACTTAGATATATTTTCAAAAAAAGCATCATGGAAATGTGAATAAATAAATTTTGGTTAACTCAGCAAAATAAAACTCTCTTTGACTGGCTGGAGACAGAAACATTTTCAGATAAGTCTTCATAAACTTCTTCAGGAAATGAATTCTGGAAATGATGTTTACTGAAAGGAAAATGCTACTAAGAAAAATACTGTCCCTTATTTAAAGTTTCTTTCAAAGTCAATTGTTTGTTCTTTTCACTGTCGTTAGGTCTGGAAAAAGTGCCAAAAGACCTTCCTCCAGACACAACTCTGCTGGACTTACAAAACAACAAAATCACTGAAATTAAAGAAGGAGATTTCAAGAACCTGAAGAATCTTCATGTAAGTCTATAAATAAACTGGCATTTGTCAACAAAATAAGGAGAAAATGTGGTTTTGGCCTGGTACTGTGATTTTTAAGGAAAACTGATGAAATACTCTGTGATCTTTCTCCATCAGCCCAGCCTTTTTAGTTCCTTTCTCATTCCTCTCCTGCAAATTTTCTTTTTGTACAACAGAAGTTTTTAATCTTTTGTCATCTCTTCATACATGTCTTGAGTCCATTCAGTCTCCTGATCTCCATCATAACTTCTCTCACCTATATATTTATGTTTTCAGTCTCTTCGGGGCAGTGACTTGGTTATTTCCATCTCAACCCCACCACCTCACTAACTTATTAGTGTGTTCCTTCCCCTCTCACCTTTGAGCTCACTGAGATTTATATGTGCCATGTTTGTCAGCGGATTCTTTGTACTAATTTTAGCTCAAGAATTTTTCCAAATCACTCTTTTGTCCCCTGCACTACAATAAAATTGTGTATTTGCAACAGCATTCTCATAGCAAAGCTCCATCCTCATTCTCCTTTACCTGCCAGTCTCTTCCAATACTGCTGGCTGGTTTGCTCTTTGCTGAAATATTTTCCTTTCTGGTTTCTGTGACTGCTTCATTTTTTCTGGTTCACCTCTTCTTCTCCAAGTTTCCATCAGACAACTACCTTCCTCTGTTTCTAAATTTCTTTTGCTCTGTCTGAGGTCCTCCTCTCTGTCTATAGTTTTTATCAACATCTTACAATGTATATCTCATGTTCTCGCTTCAGTTTTGTTGAAATATCTTCCTTTACAGATCAGAAAAAAGCTATTACTTCTCTGCCTTTGAAAGTAATACCCTAACTCAGGAATATGTCTGAAAATATTATTTTTCCAGAATTTCAGCATCTGTTTATTCTGTGTATTACTCCATTTGATCCTTAATTATTATAAACAATAAATTATTTGGCTTTGCTTTCCTGGCTCTTCGCAGCCTCTTTCTGTTCTATGCTATGCTATGCTACGCTATGCTATGCTCTTCTTTCACAAACAAGAAGCTTTTTATCCATTGCTGGTGCCAATACCATCAACTAATTCCAGCTAGAATTTGCCTTCAGCCAGTCATACTTGGGGAAACAACTGCTACAAATATTTACCTGCTTAATTTCTTCCAAAGTTCTTCTTAAATTTTTGTTTCAATGCAACGTCAGGAAGATAATTTTAAAAAAATTTCTAGGAATAGGCACAGTGCCAGTCCGTCCATAGAGAAGGGATCTGCATGACTGAATCATGATGAGGTTCATGTCATCTAATTTTAGCATAGGTGTCCATACTTGATCTAATTACATAGATAACCCCTAAAGTCAGCAAAACACTTGCTTCTACATTACATTTCATTAGGTTAGGTTTGAGAATGAGATGACTTATTCCCAGATTTTTTTTTTCAATTTCTCTCCTTGGCTACTGAGCAGATTTGACACCTTAATTCCTGCCCATTTTTTTGGTTTTCTTCCACCTTGGAAAGAAGTCCTGTGTTCTCAGAGAACATTATCTACTAGGTGCTAAAAAAGACAAAAGTCATATCAGTGAAATGAATCTTTTAGCAGTCCTTCCTCATGGCAAGAATTAAATGAGTCAGAGCATAATATTGCAGGTGAAAATCAATGCTCCCAGTGATTTTAACTCCCACCCACTCCCCCACTCCCACTCACTTGGCTCTATTACACATCCTGCTGTGAGCTAAGCCATTGTGAACTATTTTATCTCATTGAAGTTAACTCTAAGGAATTTTTTCTTTCTTTCTTTCTTTCTTTCTTTCTTTCTTTCTTTCTTTCTTTCTTTCTTTCTTTCTTTCTTTCTTTCT
>JAWMRA010000041.1:42376652-42442527 GCA_035584735.1 Pseudotriccus pelzelni | reverse complement strand
TCTGTCTTTCTTTCTTTCTTTCTTTCTGTCTTTCTCTCTCTCTCTGTCTTTCTCTCTCTCTCTTTCTTTGTTTCTTTCTTTCTTTCTTTCTTTCTCTCTCTTTCTTTCTCTTTCTCTCTCTCTTTCTCTTGCTCTTTCTTTTTCTCTCTGTCTCTTTCTTTCTCTCTTTCTCTCTCTTTCTCTCTTTCTTTCTCTTTCTCTTTCTTTCTTTCTTTCTTTTTCTCTCTTTCTTTCTTTTCTCTTTCTTTCTCTCTTTCTTTCTTTTCCTTCCTTCCTCCCTCCCTCCCTTCCTTCCTTTTCTGATAAACACAGCTTGAATTAATGTCACACCTGATGTGATGTGTGATGTTCAAAAATTTCTTAGATATTATTAAACTTTCCTATATTCTACTAAAACAGGAAGATTTACAAAAATTGTCAGTATTATCTTTCCAAAATCTAGAACAAGAAACTGAAGTTAACCTTTTTCAATTCCTTAAACCCCAATTTTCATAGGTCTTGAAAAAAATGGGCAGTATATGCAGTTTATTCCTTTTGAATAATACTTTTAAATACCTTCCTAATACCTACAGATATCACAAACCACAGCTGTAATAGTTTTAGATGAGATTTTCATGAACAAGTTGGGTTGAACCTAAGAATCAACTTGTACTAAACCCCAGAATAATTAACAAGAAAAGAAAGGGTTTGCCTATAACTTGCCCAAGGATTCTCTTTCAGCACAGATGTAACTGCTCATGCTCTGTATGGTACGCAGCAATGAGATGAAAGAGAAATTAGAACCTATGAAAATATTCTTTGTATTGAAAATTTTCCTAAGTAGATAGAAGAGCAGCTAAAATTTGCAGCTGTGGAAATAAAGCAAGTAATTAGGAAAGGATACAACTAAGGGAATATTTACCTGCAAATAATAGATTCCTGCCAGGAAACACTGGAGCCAAGAGTTATGCAGTGCTTGATATTTTTATAGTTTTAAATTATCCAGGAAAAAGTGGCTATTAATGTTGCACTAAAAAAACTCAGTGAGTCTTTACTTGATTTAAAATTCCCAGATAAGATTTTTTTTTTTTTAATCAGGAGACTTGAGAGAATAGGGAAAAACCTGAAGATAGTCTTTTTTAAGGGTAGAGGACTGAGTTTTGTGGTTTCAGAGAACTGACTTATATTATGTAAAAAATCTGCTTATAACTTAGACCTGTGGCAAAAAAATCAGACAGACGCTATTAGAAAAGCCAGGAAAAAAGTCTTCTATTTCTATGAAATTGTCAGAATTTTCCAGGCAGACTGACATTTCTGGATAGAGTTCAGTACTTTGACCCCATGGACACTGTAAGGAATCCAAAGTACTACATGAGTAAGCCCTCATGCAGAGTAGAGGAGGAGTCTACACAAACAACACATGGAGTTGCCTGCTGTGTGGCAAAGCCAAAGCAAACCAGTATAATGCCTGGCACTTGGAAAAGGAGGTAAAAGAAACTACTGTATATTAGATCACTATAAGAAGAGCACAAACAACAGAATAGTGACTGCCTGCTTTTCCGACAGGAATTTCTCAATGGCACAATGTTAGTATAGTGAAAGAAGATGACTGCGTTATTGGCCTAAAATCAAATGGAACATTACCTAATTGAAGCTGGCAGAACTATGCAAAGCCATGGTGGTACATACAACAGTGCTAAAACCAGCTTTATTTAAACTGAAGGAAAAGAGATAAAAGATTTAAGCTTGGAACTTAAGGTTGTGACCATATCCACACTAAAGGATCATCAACACTAAACGTATGAGCAAAGAAAATGAAACACTGTAGTAATAGCAAGTGGAAAAATAATGTATTGCATTAGAAAAGTATCATGCCTCTTTTTTTTCACAAAAAACTTTAAACTTTTTGAATTTTAAGCTCCTAACAGATAAAAAAATATTAATGAAATAATGTAGTCTTCTGATGAATCATTGCAGGTTCAGTTCCCTTTTTCCAGGCATAAGGATAAGTTAAGTAAACACAATACTCAGTAAATCACAGAATTAAGAATCATTAATCATTGTCATACTGTGAAAATAACAAAGACAGATATCTCTGTTCAGGTTCTACCTCTGAACTCAATTCCTCCTATTATCAACGGCAGCCATTCTTAACAGGACTGAGACTGAGAAATTGACTTTCCCTTCCCCCCACCTCCCCTGGTTGGTGCAGCTGTAGGTTTCTAACAAATATTCTGAGGGGAAACAAAAGTTAATCTTTCTGAAATACAGTCTCCCTTAGAGAGTTTTCATTTCCTCAGACTCTCCTTTGCATTATGCTTAACACACAATGAGATTTTCCACTGAAACAAGCATACAGCATACCACATGCACACAAAACATTTTTCCTGTGCAGCAGGTAAAGATCTTCTCATGTGAGGAAAAAACCAGGACAGAAGACTTTTAGGTCCTTAAAATTCTGTAAAGAGTCAGCATACTAAGCTCATGGAAAAAAAAGGAAGCTTTTATAGAATACAACAATAAAATGATCAAGTCAATTGTGATAATTTTAATTAATGACAAAAATACTTATCATAGTAGACAAGGACAGGGTTGAAGGAAAAAGGAAAATGTAGAGCCAGCTGCTCCCTCATCATCTGTGCAAGTCATGTTGCATGAGAGTTACCAGTGAGAGCTCAAAGGCCAGGCAAATTAGATCTGCAGCAGGCTCATTGGTTTTGTGAGATTATTCAACAAGGTACTGTGTATCTGATCAAACTACTTTCCACAGGCTTCTGTATTGTCAGGTTGTTGTTTCAGGGCCTTGCCATCTTCTTCCTTCACAGTTCATTCATCTCTTCCTTATTGCTTCTGTGTCATCCCTTTTTCCTTGTCTTTCTTAGCTATGTCCTCTTGATCCTAGGTTTGGACAATTAGGGAAGAATGTCAAGTTCTGGATTATTTTTTGGTTTGATTGGGGTTTTTTGTGTTATTTAGTTGATTGTTTTTTTCTCTAAGTGTACACACGCTCCTAATAATTTGGCAGAAAACCTTGACTATATATCCAGGTTCTGAGTATGACTTAACAACTGAAAACATAAGGCAAACAAAGGGGACAAATTTTATTATTGTTTTTATGTAGATGCCTAGCTCCTGGGCTTACAGTTCTTAAGACATAACTGTTCCTAGCAGAACTGTAATAAAAACCAGGCAAAAATGTAACACATAACCCAGGAAATTAAAGACATTCCATTGGGTAAGTGGATTGAGTTTTCAGTTTAAACCCTCAAGGATGCCTGCATCATTAAAGAACTGATAGGTTAGGTAAGAGTACCATCCCCAGCTGGCAAAACAGGTGTTTCACTGTATACGATGTCCGATAAGAGTTTGTTGCTCATTTTACAGTTTACTTCTGATTTTGGCAAGGCTTTCACTTCAAACTATCATAAATTAAGATGAAGGGGGATTAAAACCCCTCAGAACAATCTTCTGAGATTCTAATATAATGAAATTATACACCCCAAAAAAAAATCCCCTGGTCTCCACTCCTAGACAGGTAAAAAATTGTTTTAGTAACTTCAAGAAGAAAAACCTTCTACATGACTACTTCATGCTCCCTCTGCAGTTTGTCAGGGAGTATTATGATAAAAGCATGCCAACAAGAGTTCCAAAATTTTCCTGAATTGTGAATCCCCCTTTTTGTTTGGGGAATAAATATTTGAGGTAGAAATCAGGTCAGAGGCAGCTAAATGGCCAGACTCCCACTGACTTCAACATAGCCGGCATCTATTCCTGTCACACAGTGATTTTCCATTTTTTCTTCCTGACTGCAGAAATACCAGAGGTGTTTCAATAAAAAGAAAGTCATCTTCAGAGCAAAGCTTGGATCTTTTTTCCTCTCTGAACACCACTTTAACTGCAGGTCATGACAAGGTGCTGCAATATTATAACAGTCAATGTTTAGTGTGCAATGTTTACAAGCCATATCATGACAAAGGAAAAAGGCTTTATCTCAGGAAAATGAGGATGGAAGTTAAGTTTTTTCTTATCCATGGGGAATTGCTTTAAACATTCTAAGCCTGACTAAGTGATATATTAATACTTTATGCATTTATACCTCTTTGTTTTCTCTTTGGTTTTTGTCTCTTTTTTTACCTATGGCTATATATCTTTGCGTCCATATCAGGTCATGTTGAAATTTGTACTTTTGCATGGTCAGCCTTTTTTATTTTGAATTGTTGATGTGTTTCCTTTTTTGTTTTCTTTTTTTCCTTTTTAGTACATTCAGTTTAAATTAAATTTTTTTTTCCTCCACTAAAAACAGAAGTGTGGGAGAAGGTAGATTTCCAAATCAAAGTGTCATTTCTTGTGCCTCTGTTCTAGACTGTCAGATTTCTGCCAAATCATTTCATACCAGCTGCATTGCAAGTGATGTCTGTGACCAAGGGGTCCAGCATTTTGAGCACTTTCAGGTTTACCCTTATTTTCCTCTCCAAATACTTCTTGCCTTGTACAAAATTTTCATATGTTCTTTAACACGATGAAAAGAATGTCCCATCATGCCATCTGGTCCTTATTCAGGATAGCTAGTCCACATGACCTGTTTTTGTAGGAACACCGCCTGCAGATGTTTTCCCTGGGTTTTTCCTCCCCTAGTTCCTGTTTTCATTGACCTTTAAAATCCCCTGAGTTTTTAATTTTATTTTATTTTGGTTTGGTTTAGCTTTTGTTGCATGCAAACCATACGGGACACATTCTGTGGAAAGTAAACAGCATTGCTCCAAGGCTAATAATTTAGTTCTTTAAGTCTTGCACATAATAGAGTTATTGTGAAGTGGGAAAGGAATCCAGGGCTATGGCTTGCCAGGTGCTATACTGGTGTGTTATACTCATCACTTGTTGTTGCTCTGGGAGACAGTAAAACTTTTCTTGCAAACTCGAGTGTGGTTTATTTTTATTTCTTTACAGCTGCACAACAATGTGGAAAAAGTAATGCAAATTTAAAATACTGGGATCAGGGACTTTCAGATGGGGGTTTAGTGGGAAGTGACATTCTGGTTTAAAAAAACTTGAAACTTTGACTTATGATACCTTCCCACCTTATAGTACCATACACATGTTCCCACTGTGAAATTACTATTTTTAAACATACTTTTGTTAGACACCATCATTTCTAAGCAAGAGACTCTCTGAGTGTTTGAATAAAACAACAGTTCTTAGTGTTTCCCCAGGATAACATTAACATATTCAGGAGAAAGCATAGGCAAAGCAGAACAGATTAATTTTAGGTACATAAATAACTTCTGGGTCTGGTCAAGGCTATCAGTTCTGCTCTGAAAAGATGTAACATCCTTTTGACATCAACTACTCCAGAGAATATTTACATTGCAGTGCCTAGCTGAATGTATACCAACCTGTTTCCATCAAGAAATATTTCACACCAGATCATTTGCTGTGATAATCACAGTCCAAAGATTTTTATCTAAAAGATAACAAAGTTAAAACAAATTAAAAAAAAAAAAAAAGAGAAAGAAGAAAGATAAGGCAGCCTTTTAGCTGAAATAAATTACTAAGCAGTACAAAGCAAAAGCAGGATAAAAATTTCAAGTGCTCATAAGATGAGTCCAGACTCATTGAATGTAGACATAGAGATCTATGGAAAAGAAATTCAGGGTGAAATTAAGAAAAATTAAGAAGAATGTAATTAGCAGTAGAACATTCAATTATTGCAATAAAACAATGTAAGAGACTAATCTGTATAATTTAAACCACACCACTTTTAAACAACTGGGATGTTTGCCATGTCCTAATACTGTATAGGTAGCTGCATTTCATTGTGGGCAGAATCTACATCTGTATCACAGTTCTGGCAATGACGAATCAGGAAACCACACCCGACAACGTACCCTATATGTTCTCATGTCAGTTCTTATAGCTCAGTCTCAAATAAAAGAGAGTTAGGGCCATGGCTTCCACTGACCAACATAGTTACTCTGGGAGAGGCTTATTGTTAGGGAAAAACTCTACTGAACTATGAGTGACCTCTCCTACCTCCCCTTGAATATGTGTCATTTCTAGCTAGCATACAAAATTAAAACCAGATATGTTCCATTTTACATGCACCCAGCGAAACCATTTACAGAACAAACTGCTTGCTTAGCTCAGAATGATCTGCAAGAGGAGTACATTAGGGGAAAACTACACATCAGGCACCATTTAAAACCATCTTCTCACTTCTCTTTCAGTATTCATGAGAGAGAGGTGCTGCCACAGATGCTGATAGACTTGCCACTGTTTTAGTAATTGACTGATTGTGCAGTGAGTTGAACGCTCCATTTTCCTCCAAGAAACAGACTAAAATGTAATTCTGAAAATATTGAAAGTGTATTAAAATGCTCTGAATGTTAATTATAGTATACAAAGCAATTATTTTCTTCCGTTTCTGAAACTAGCATAACGGAGGAAGTGAACAAAGATGCTCTGTATCTATTCTCTAGTAATAAGTATAAGTAGATATTATATCTATCTTTACATGGCCCATTCTACCTAATTCACTGCAGCATTGTAAGCACTGTAAGCAACATGCAGCACTGTAAGTCTGTCATATAGATAGCAAACAGATGGAATAAGTGTCATTCAAGTATGTATCATATCTGAAATACTTTCTACTGTGTGTGTTATGTTCTGACAGTAACGGGACTTTCTTCTCCCTTGTTGTGTCATGGTTGATTAATCAATAAGAGACTCAACAGTAATGTAAAATTTCAGAGGCTTGCAGAACCACCTATTACAAGTAACAGAGCTCTCATGGAGGCCTTTGTCCTCCACCTGTATAGAAAGCTCATTTGCTTAGAGTTACCCGGGGCCTAGATATCACAGTGGTGAGAACTAGATTAGGCACCTACATGGAAGGCAAAGTGAGTATGGTACATGATCCCTAACTGCAGAACTTGGAGAATGATGCTTCAGATTTTTCCCCTTCCATACAAAGTTACTCTTACCCAAAAAAAAAAGCTTATATCTCTGCAAAAAATGAGGTTGTTATCAGATAGAAACCTATTAAGTGCAGTCTTATAAGACTAACAGGAAAGAGGTGATGTTATGTATATTTTTATTAAGCTGGGCTGTGCCTTCACTGCATTGAGTCACAGAGTTTCTTATTCAGGAGGAACTGGTTAGAATGGTTGAGTGATGGTGGTCAAGGTATAAAAATACCCTCAGAATGATAATATTTGGGATTTTTGTGACTGTCTTGTTCACCACAGCTTTCAAATGGAAGGATGGTGCTTATTCTTGGGCATAAATTATGGATGCTAACAGAAGTTGGATGTAGTGTCAGCAATGAAATAACACTTGTATATGTTCTGTAGGACTTATCTTTCACTGTTTCAGAAGTTTATAATCTCTTTTCTTTAGTACTGCATTCCATTTTCTTCAGCTCACTAAATTGGCCAAAGGCACTAGAAAATAATATGATTTTTTAAATGCTTCATTCCTAAAGTAATGTCCCTTGTGATCATCTGAGATCTTCTTTATTATTACTCCACAGGCATTGATCCTTGTTAACAACAAAATCAGCAAAATAAGCCCATTAGCTTTTGCTCCTCTGAAGAAACTGGAAAGACTTTACCTATCTAAGAACAACCTGAAGGAACTTCCAGAAAATATGCCGAAGTCTCTTCAGGAGATACGGGCTCATGAGAATGACATCTCCAAGCTGAGGAAAACTGTCTTTAACGGACTGAATCAAGTGATTGTCTTAGGTATGATCATGAGAAATTATGTCAAAAGCAACTCATTATTTTTCAAAGATGTCGTTTTTAGTTCAATAAGTGATTTTATGTAGAAAGCCACGAAACACACCAATAAATAGTACCTCCAAATTAGTTTTGACTGGAAGGATATAGGTACCTACACTGCATCACAGCTTATGACCATGTTTTGTTGGCAGAACTGGGCACCAATCCAATCAAGAGTTCAGGCATTGAAAATGGAGCTTTTCAGGGGATGAAGAGGCTCTCCTACATCCGTATTGCAGACACCAACATTACTAGCATCCCAAAAGGTAAGAAATTCAAGTAATATTTCAGAGATTTGCACAGGTATAATACAGTGACTTCCAGTCAGTTGGGGAAAAAATTGTTGTGGAAGATTTTTGAGCCAGTCCTTACAGTATTTGTGAGTTGACTATGGTTTTTGATTAGTTTACTCTACTTCGTAGTTTGGAAAATTTTGTCTTTCTGTTATGAGAAGCTCCATGAGAGGTGCATGGTAAAAAGTAAGCCATTTTACGTTATTTGGCTCTTCTTGTCTCATAGCTGAAATATAAAGTGGAAGAATGTTTTTAACCTCCAAACCTAGTTGTTGAGCCTGATCAATATTAAGCAGATGTGAACTTATGTAGAATTAACTGAAATTCTAAAAGCATAAAATTAGCCCTCCACAAGTCTCTGGGTTTGAAGCCAAGAATACTGTTAGTGTCTTCCACACTATACAAAATAGTAACCCTTGTATTTTTAAAAGTACTTAGTTGCAAATTGCTATGAAATAAGAACAACTTCATTGTAATTTATTAAAAATAAAACAAACAAACCAGAATGGTTCCAATCCAGAGCAAATTACATTCAATTTATTCATACTTCAGCCAACAGATCATTTTGGAATGGCTGAAAACTTTTTGAAAGTTAATCCTGGTTGTTATTTTTTTCTTCCCACATTTCCTGTTTTGGATGTTCCTTTGAGGGACCTCACATAGGTAAAATATGTTTCCTTTTTTTTCCTGATAAACAGAATCTGTAAACTAGTATATGCCCTAACTAAAAAAAACCCAACACATTAAAATTAATGTCATTAAAATTAAAATCATCCTTACAATTGCATTTTCTACTGCCATTAGTTGTTAAATATCTAGATGCCAAATGTTCGTATATTTATGTATGTGGATAGTCTGGCTAAAATGAAAGTTCTTTCTTTTACACTATTATGCATGTCCCATTTACATAATCATGAAAGCTAGAAGTCATATCTGGAAAAATTTCAAGAGGTATTTTTCAAGAGTTAACTGTTGTATAACGACCTTAGGAGCTTGGTCTTCTTTCATGCTAAATAAATTGTTATTAGCTATTTTAATTTTCCCTGATTGTGAAAGTTCTTTGTTTCATTCAGTGAATTGTTCTTTGACATGTTTAGTAAAAGTCTCTTTTTAACTGTAAAAGACCCTCAGTATAATGCAAGTCTTTTTTTAAAGATAATAATCCAGTATAATCAAAAGTAATTTGATGATGTTATCATTTTCAGGCCTTCCCCCATCCCTTACTGAACTTCACCTTGATGGCAACAAAATCAGCAAAATTGATGCTGAAAGTCTGTCTGGACTCACCAACTTGGCAAAGTATGAATTAGTTTCATCTATTCACATAAAATATTAGTTGAAATTGTAATAGTCATGCACATACAATTAGAAAACATCATTCTGGGCTTCATAACGTTATCATCATTGAAGCAGTGCATAACTTAGCAGGAAAAGCTTCTAAGGATTTGTGTACTGATTTAAAAAAAAAAAAAAAAGATGGTTTTTTTTTTCCTAGCAGGACTTTCCATCTGTTTTCAACTATGAGTGATGTATGCCCAAGACAACTGTTTATTTGATTTATTAAAAAAACCAAACAAACCTCAAACAAACAAATAGAAGAAAGATTAAGAGAAAAATTAATTAATTAATTTTTTTTTTAGATTATATTATGTTTCTTTCATTTTATGTCCATCTTTGGTTTATGCAGTTTTCTTGGTCATACAATTTGCCCTTGAAACTGATGAAAAAAGCACATGTGAACCAAAACTGCTTTCAACAGTGGTTTCTTTGCTTCTCAAGAAAGGCAAGTCTCCAATGAGTCCAGGAACATGATTTAAAAAAATTGAATGAAAAAGTGTCACTGTCAGCGTGATTTTACTCTGCTAATCTCTGAATATGCTGTTGAATAAGTTTCTCTAACTGTAGGAAAATATAAGGAGAATTCCCAAAGAGCAGTTATAAGGAATTATTAGTGAACTCATTCACATCACAAAACATGCTAACAGAGTAAAATGGGCCTTTTACCGTGACTTATTTTGATGATATAATACTTTAAAACTCTAGTATAAAAATAATTGATCAAGAAGACTGTTAATCGGATTGTTAGTCAAATTACTGGATGTAATTCATGGATCTTTATCTTAATCATTCTGCTTGCCATAATGAAGACAGAAAACAGAAATCAAATAGAGATTATTGAGCAACAGGAGTTAAGTTCATCACTGTAAATTTACTTGAGTCTTTCAAAGGGGGTTGGATCAAGGGTTGGACTTGATGATCTCAGCGGTCGCTTCTAACCCAGTTAATTCAATGACTCTGATTCTATGAAGGCCTTCAGAGAGTATGCAGTACCCTAAGCACAAGTTGAATGACCTAATGATGATTGCTCACATCAGATGCCAAGCTCATTTGAATAAATTTCTTTAAATTAGTTTTCCATGCTGACTCTAGCTCACACATAATTCTGAAAATTAGCCTGGTCTGTTCTACAGCAGTACTGTAGAGAAGGAATCAACCCAAGGAAGATGGTTATGAGGGCAAGTTTAACAAGTTGGTTTGTTGGTGTGTGTGTGTGCTTGTTTTGTTTTATTGTTTTTGTTTGTTTTTATTTTCTAGGTTGGGTCTCAGTTTCAATAGTATTTCTTCAGTTGAGAATGGCTCTCTTAACAATGTACCTCATCTGAGAGAGCTCCATTTGAACAACAATGAACTTGTCAGAGTACCCAGTGGGCTGGGTGACCACAAATACATCCAGGTAAAGTTTATCATACTGCCTCAGAGTGCGATAGTTGAAAGATTCAAAATGGTATTTGTGTGTTTATTTAGTATTGAAGAGAAACATACACAACATTGGTGCAAAAGGCAACTTGATGCAAGTTTCATAAACTCTTGAACTGTCATGGAAAGTTTTCATACAATAGGAAGACTCTTGTTATGATTTTTGTGGAAGTGGCTATGGAGGTATACAGATCTGGAGATGTACATTTGTTGTCTCCGTGTGTCTTAGGGACCACAACAAATATGAGATTATTTGTGTGCTTAGATTTCCTCTTTACTCAAAAATACTCAAAAAATACTTTCAAAGAACGTTTCTTCTGCTGGTTTTGGTTTTTTTTTCATTTCTACTCAGTGACATTTTGCAACCTTTCCCAAAAACCTTTCTTTATTGTCTCACAAAGCTGTGCCTTCAAGAGGGCAAAGAGACACGATAGGCATTTCACTTCAGCAGTATTTTTAGGGTCCTTGTGGCTGAATACCTAGAAATATGGCCTCCTGGAAGCAATTAAAATACATCTTCACCTGGACTAAGATTTTACAGGAAAGAAACCTCCAAAAGAATGAAGACTCTCAAATGTAAATCACTCTTTGTGTGATTCACCAGAAATTATGATTCTGGTGCAAACTAATATTCATCAGCTATTTTAAATCATCATTAATGGTTGCTTTGGCTCTGAGTCCTGTACGGTTGCACTCATGAGAGTGAAAGCATTACATCTGGAGAGAAACTAATTAAAATCAAATGCTTTCTCTATATACAGCACATGCTTCTAAGGCACAGTGCTTTATTAATAATTGCAAATCTTTGACTCCTCTTTTGGTTACAGTATGACCAAATGTCGGTAATGTTATTAGATTGCCTTGCGCAGTTTCTGCAATTTCAGTAGAAACTATTGTATTGAGTGCACTGCAAGTATTTCAAAAGGTAAGCAGAATCAAGGATGTGTTTGGGAAAAAAGATATATCATTTTTCTGTATAATGTTGCACAACACATAGCAAGCATTTAATAAATGATTTCAAATAATGTAATTTGATAAATGACATCAAATAATTTAGCTTATTTGCCACAGTAGCTCTATTTCTCACTTCTTTACTTCCATGCTTTTCAGGTGGTCTATCTTCATAACAACAAAATTGCTTCCATCGGTATCAACGACTTTTGCCCCCTTGGCTACAACACCAAAAAGGCTAGCTATTCCGGTGTGAGTCTCTTCAGCAATCCCGTGCAGTACTGGGAAATCCAGCCCTCTGCTTTCCGATGTATCCACGAACGCTCTGCAGTACAGATCGGAAACTACAAATAGGTGTCTAAAGACGGGGTTCGGTTGTGTTTCAGCTGAAGTATCTGTTGTTACAGGCCTGTTCAAAAAATCATTGCTAACAATTAACGCCAAATACCAGAAACTTCACTTATAAGTGGAGATGATCCATTGATGTAGAATAAATGAAACATTACAGATGTACAAGAGCAAGCATAACATCAAAAAGAATTGTCAACTGTGCTTTAAAGTGACTTATTTCAGCCTTCTTTTCCAGCATGCTTTCTGTGGCATTTTTCAGTTTGTTGAATGCTACAGGTTTTCAGATTCCACTGTATATGAGATTCGGAGTAAATATTTGTCAAGCTATGATATAGAAAAAAAAAAAGATAGTGAGTGAGGTTATTTTTATAGCCACATACACTCAAAAACAGTAGAGGAAAAAAGACTCTCAAATCATCTTGAGACTTGAGAAGGTGAGAGTTACCTCCTTTAAATTTATTTCAAGCCCTGGAGGTTTAAAAATATCCACTATAACTCTAAGATAATTCTGAATGTATCTATTTAGCAGAGGCAAATAAAGTTGTTGCTAATGTCATTATTTTGGGAAAAATTAAAAAAAATTCTTATTGTATACATAATTCTTTAAAGGTTGTCATTCTTCTAGAGCAATGTTATTCAAAATTAGCCTAACGTCATCCTATTGAACAAAGTATTGAGTAGTCTGCAGTAAAAAATGTGTAATCTATACCTGGAGCTCAATGACTAAATTTCTTTAGTGCAAATCCCTCTCACCTTAGTCACAAGAGCAGTTTTAATGATTTTACTGCCTTGCAGATTATGGTATAAGGGTTTAGTAATTGATATCAATCCATGTATGTTTCTACAACAAAAGAAAAATAGCAGTTCAGTGTTCACTTGTTCTGCACTGTACATTTTTCAACATCCTTTACTGTTTTTGTTGTTTAAACAAAGTTTTTAATTGTTAAGTAGACATATGCAGGCTCCTCTATCTGCCAAATCTGTGGAATTTAGATTGTAAGCAAAATCATAAGTATAGAAATATGTGAAGTGAAATAACAGCAAATATGGATGTTTCTGGGACATCATTCGTAGAAGTATCTATTTAGAGTGATTTGGAGCCCTCTTTAAATTGGGATTCTTCAACCCATACCAGTGAGTAGCAAGTACATCAAAGGTAGGCTGCAAATTTCTGCTGTCAATCTACAAAGCTAAACCTATACTCAATAAAAACATCACCTGAAAAGAATCTTCTGCAGTCTCTTAATACTCCAAGGTCAATCTCTCTAATTTGTAAAACTTCTATGTCATTTATATTAAAGAATAATGTAATACAGGCAAACTCCAAAGTGTTTGTCTTTCATTTTGTTTTGATAGCATAACACAGTGTGTCAGTACCTTAATTAAGTCCTGAAAATTGAACATCTTTGGCATGGTGATAGCTAAAGTAAAAAGAAGTTATGTGAAAATCTTTTGCCTCAAGGAACTTTTTCATGCCTAACCCTCATTTTCTTTTTTTTTTTTTGTGGAAAACAAATACAGTCTTTTTATAGCTGTCATTTAATCAGTAGTAAACAATTGGAAACAATTATATGACTCACTAAAGCCATTACACTGAAAAAGCATATTTGCACTCTTCTTAGCTATATTCTGCATATAGTAGCCAATGATTTCTCCCACTTGCCTCTGTTTTTTTTCTTCTGGGTTTCACATTTTCAGAGTGTTATTTTTAAATAAAACACACATGATATCTTTCTGTCACTGAAGGGGAAACCCTCCAGAATATCATCAGTTAGATTTTTTCTTTTTTGGTTCTTGGTTGGATATTTGCTATTATGCAGACAGGGACTTCATGCAGAAAAACTACACACTGGTATTTCAAGAGGGAACAAAGGCATTGTAAGTAAAGGGTTTGCATGTGCCTGATTCAAATTAGCAGATACAGATACAGCTTACAGCAAGAGATTCACACAAGAAATAATAACAATTACATATTACACAATGCTTCATATAAACATATTCACAAGCTTTCTATTTCTCCATCCATAGTTTTAAAATCTCTCATATTAAGGCTTTGCTTTCAAATTAGAAGGAAAGTCCAGAAGAAAATACCGGAGTCTGGTCCTCTGTAATACCCATGATATGTTCTCTACCCCTTCCTGATCGCTGCTAAAGCACAAGTTTTCCCCTCTCGTAAAATACATTCCCTGCTAATAACCAAGAGCTGCAAAGATAGCAGGGCTTTCGTCACTCCCAGTCTTGCTCAATGAAACAGAATAAACAAATCCCATAACAAGAGACCTAAGCAAGATCATGAAAAATTCAAAAGGTAAACACACTGTTGGTTTTCATAAATTGTGCAGCCACACCAATACTGTCTCACTGATGGACCCTATCCACACACAGAGACTTCAAAGAAGCAGGAAGCCCAATACTTTTAAAAGTGCTTTTCATATAAATATAGAACAGATGGCTCTCCCACTTAAAAAGAAAACAAGGAAAGGAAAAAAATAAATTAAAAAAAAACACAAAAAAACCCCCCAAAACACAAACAAAATCTATAAACAGTTGGGAGGAAAGAAATAAGGGAACTAAAGTAGAAAGCCTTTGGGCCCAACAGTGCATTCTCCATTTCTCCATAAAGTATGAAAATGGTAAATGGTCACAACTGTACAGGACTCAATACATAAGGAATAATACTCTTGTTTCCTAGCACAGCCCAAAAGCACCTGAAGGCAAGGCTGTGACCATTTTGGACTGGTTTCTCCCATAGTGCACCACGTTATGGACAATCATCATATTTTTGAATGCTGATGTATAAGTGACATTAAATCTAATTTCATTTCCAGGATAGATTCACCTCTTAAATCCTTGACATCAATGTGTTACTCTAATTTCCAGGACTACAGATTTCTTTCAGTTGCCTCCATAAACTCAGATGCTCTAAGCACAAGGTCTGGCAACAGTGCTTTGACCCGTAACTTCGTTGTTGGGGTTTTTTGAGCTGCTACTGAACTCTCTGTTTTAATCTATTTCTGCTTATGTTTGTTATTTTTCTAAAAACAGTTAGCATTTTCTACCCCACAGTCCTATGTAAAAAATAAGAAAAAGCAGATAAATTATTTTTGTTTGAAGCAGACATCAACGCATCTCTAATGTCATATGCAAAATAACTAGAGAAGATTACAGACTTTCTGATCCCACCACTACTCTGAACTGCCATCTAGTGTCACTGAGGGACAGTAACAAAGTTAACAAAGTACTGTGAAAACCAGGAGGAAAGTAGTTTATAAGGCTTTATGAAAAGACGGTACACAAATTCACATACTCTGATGTTTCGGTTTTATATTTTTATTAAGTCAGATGTGCATAGCTGTGAAATCAATAGCCTTTTTGTATATCCACAGTTAAATACTCTTGCTTTGAACAAGGATGGGTTTTTGTTCATCCTCTCTGAATGCAGACATTGCTCTGAAATCAGTTTTGCTTCAGAGACTGGCCTACATTTTTCAAATTTTTTTTTTTTTTTTCGAAAGAGGTGGCCTAATTTAGTTGAAACTAGTTCATTCAATAAAAAAAAAAATAACTTAAGGAGCGTGTTAGTGACAAATTGTACAGCACTGGAGGGGAAACATGAGTTGTGAGATAGATGTTCAATATTAAATGCATCATCTTCAAACTGAAATAGTGGAACTAAAAATAGTTGATAAATTTTAGCATAAAACATTACCTTAACAATGCTCCAGCAGCACCATCTGCAAAAGAACAAAATATCTGTGGATGTCCTGACAAGAAACAAGAACTGTTTAGCTGTTTGAATTACACTCAACGCAAACACTCAAACAGCTAAAGTCATTCAATGGCTACATTTTAAGTGACATAATCCAGCCTTTGGCCTCCTGCCCCACTTCCTGCTCTGGAAGTTCAGGGCTGTTAGTCTACTATAAGTTATTGAGGATCAGTCTGGATACAGGCAGTACAGAAGGCTGTTTACCCTACCTGTTAAACTCCACACTTTTCTTTCTGAGATATAAAGATGTGGTTTCTCAAAACTGCTTTGTTAGGCAATTCCCTTACTTAGTATGTACATTATACTGCTTGAAAGCTTTGGAGACTAGCTCATGTGGGTGTCTTAAATCAGCAGTCCAGAAGAATGTTAATGCTCTTCTACTGCCTGCTTGAAATGGGACAGAAATCTGTGAGAGAAAGAATGGAAAAAAATATTAAAAATTATATTGTCTTAATAATATATATATTCTCTCATCTTTTTATATTACAGCAGGCAACTAATAGTAAAATTATAACAGTGTCATAGGAGACAGCAATGCTGTATTTCTATATCCACATGTATGTCTGCAGCAAGCAATATAGTGAAGAAGCTTTTGAAAAATAAAATTTTTCCGAATTTACCCACACAAATGGTTCCTATATTTTCAGTCAGAGGAATTGAAAGCTACAGATGATCACTCAGTTTTGAAGGGAAATTAAACAAAAGGTGCCATTCATTGTCTAAATACAAAAATAAAAAAAAATTTTTGTTTAAACAAACAAACAAAAAACTTTCTAAATCACCTCCATCCAGAAAAGTTTCTTTCAAAGAATTGTCCCAGGTACTGTCTTTGGCTCACAACCAGATGGAAAGAAGACGAATGCTAGAAAATTATGATTTCTGGTGCTAAACATCATGGTATTTTGTTTAGATGTACAAATATTAATTGGCAGGTTGTGTTGCTTCTAGCATGTGGCAGAACAGACAGTAGAATATGTACTGCATTATTCCATAGACTCCCTGGATGAAGGGGTAGAATGTACCTTCGTCAAGTTTGCTGATGATACAAAATTGGAGGGGGTTGCTGATACACCTGAAGGCTGTGCTGCCATTCAGCGGGACTTTGCTAGGCTGGAGAGTTGGGCAGAGACAATTGAGGTTCAACAAGGGCAAGTCCTGCACTTGGGGAGGAATAACCTCAAGTACCATTAGAGGCTGGGGCTGACATACTACAGAGCGGCTCTGCAGAGAAGGACCTGGGAGTTTTGGTGGCTGACACCTTGACTGTGAGCCGGCAGTGTGCCCTTGCAGCCAGCAGAGCCAATGGTATCCTGGGGGCATCAGGAAGAATGTGGCCCGCAAGCTGAGGGAGCTTTAACCTACCCCTCTACTTGGCCCTAGAGAGTACTGTGGAGTACTGTGTCCTATTCTAGGCTCCTCAGTACAACAAAACCAAGAAGAAGGTCCAGTGAAGGGCCACAAAAATGACTAGGGGTCTGGAGCATCTCTCTCATGAGGAGAGAGTGGGGGAGCTGGGCCTGTTTAGTCTGGAGAAGAGAGGGTCAGAGGGGATCTCGTGAATGCGTACAAATATCTCAAAAGTGGGTGTCAAAAAGATGGTTCAGTCGTTTTTCAGTGGTGTCCAGAGACAGGACAAGGAGCAATGGCCATAAACTAAAATGCAAGAAGTTCCACCTCATCATGAGAAAGGGTTTTTTTACATTGAGGGTGGCAGAGCCCTGGAACAGACTGCCCAGGGAGGTCGTGGAGTCTCCTTGTCTGTAGAGAACTCACTTGGATGTGTTCCGGTGTAACTTGCTCTGAGTTACTTTGGCAGGGATGTTGGCCTAGATGATCTCCAGAGGTCCCTTCCAACCCTAACAATTCTGTGGTTCTGTATAAATGGTTATAATCTGCTAAACATTCTATATTCATATATAATGTGAAATCAAGCAAAATTTTTCCAACTCTTTATGTTATTGTCTCAACAGGATTGAAATATATAATTTATGATAAATCCTCCTTACACTTTTTATTCATTTACAATTAATATATTAAAGTATGCATCATATTTGAATAAAAAAGCCTTAAGGATTTGGCTACTATTTTTGCAAACTTTGGGTTTATAGAACTTACATTATTGTTTCCAGATGAAGACTTTAATTGAGATAAATTAGGCTAGTCCTTCTCTTCAGAGCAATTTTTGAAAGTGTTCAAATCCTAACATAAAGGCACGGAAAATAGGGGTCATTTGTCTGCTACTAAATGCATGTGAGAAAGCCCTTTCAACAGAAAGACTCAGAAACAATTAAAGCTAATCATGAATAATTCTGCTGCTGAATCCTTTAATCTTATAATTTTAAGGTATTGAATCTTTGTAGGAATCAAAAACTTGTAAAGAATAAACCAAATTCCAGAGACTAGAAAAAAATAAAAGAAATTTAAGAATGCATAAAATAATCTTGACATGAAAGACAGAGTAATTCTAAACATTGCTTGGCTATGCTAGAAATTCTAGACAACTGAAATGTTTCAAAAGGCTTAATCATTTCTGAGAATAAACCTTCAGAGATTTGTCCCTACACATCATTCTAACTTGGAAGGAAAAAGTGGATACATGCAATGAAGTCTTGAAACAAAGCACTGTCTTTGAAGTGTTGGCTACAAGAGAGTGACTGAGAGATCCTAAACCTCGGGTGACTTAATATTTCGTCATGCCACCATCAAAAAATGAAACAAAAAAAAAGATTAACCTTTTGGGGTATTTTTTTATTTTTCTATCCTTTACTGCTCATTTTCAGCATGAAGTTCTTTAAAGACATGCCAATATTTTTTTTTTAATATGGAGAGGAGCCAATGCATGTGTAGATTACAGGAGATAAAGAAGATTGTGTCAAATTCTATTTAACAGATACAGATAATTAGATTGTTATGGAAAAAGTTAAATAGATAGGCTCTTTACTGCTGTCAAAGGACTAAATTACAGTGAAGTGGTAATATTCCCTTTGAACTTCCTTCTTAGAATTCTGACATACAGGATTGTTTTCCCTACATCTTAGATAGAGGGAGTGTGCTCATACTATGAAAAAAATGCAACTGCACAATGATTTTAAATTATTCTGCAGACTCAAGAACGAAATAGCAGGAATAAGAACTGGAGAAGATGTCCCATTTACCAGAGCTCTGACTTACAGTGGAGGAAGCCGAGGATTGCTCCAGTCCCCCTTCATCCTCCCTCAGAGTTCAAGTGAGAAAGAGGATAAACGGGTATTCTAGCCTCTTGGCTACCTCGTGGACAGCTTCTGAGCTAGTATGAGTATAAGAGTATATGAGGTAGTACATGAACATATGCGAACCTCGTGAAGATTGAGGTAATCCCAATATCAGTACATACTCAGTGATAAATAGAGATCAGTCCTTCAGAAAAGGACTTTGGGATACTGGAGGATGAAAAATTGGATATGAAACAGCAATGTGCATTTGTAGCCTAGAAAGTCAAAATGTATCCTGGGCTGCATCAAAAGCAGCAGGACCAGCAGACCAAGGGAGGTGATATTGTTCCTCTACTCTACTGTCATGGAACCCCCATCAGCAGTTATTCACACAGTGCTGGGGTCTCCAGCAGAAGAAAGAGCTCTTAGAGCGAGTTTAGAGGAGAGCCATAAGAATGGTCAGAGGGATGAGACACCTCCTACAAAGACATGTTAAAAGAATTGAAATTGTTCTGGAGAAAAGAAGACTACAGAGATATTATTGCAGCCTTTCACTATATAAAGGACAATTATGAGAAAGGCAGAGACTTCTTACTGTGGCCTGTAGTGACAGAACAAGGCCAAATGGTTTTAAATTGAAAGAGTGTAGAATTAGGTGGGGTAGAAGGAAGTCATTCTTTAAATTAAGGATGGTGATACACTGGAATAGGTTGCCCAGGGAAGCTGTGGATGTCTCATCATTGGCAGTATTCAAAACCAGGTAGGACCGGGCTTTGAGCAACCTCGTCTCATGGAAGGTGTTCCTGCTTATTGCAGGGAGCTTGGATTAGATGATCTTTAAAGGTCCCTTCCAATCCCAGCCATTCTGTGATTCCATATGCAGTATCAGGGCCCTGAGTACATCACTACATGTTCATTATATGTACATTATCACCTGAGTTAATTAGGACCCCAAACACTGTTTTCCAAGACCTTGGAAGACACATTTCAGAAAATATTTTGACATGAATGTGTAACAAGTCGTTAGTGGTGGCTTTCAGAAAAAGGATTTTGTGCTAATTGATAAAGCAAACACCTTCTTCCCTTCACCAAGGTTTGAATGAAAATGTTGTGGGCTAGCACCTACACATCTATTCCCCAGCAGCTTGAAAGAATGACCCTCATGTGGGTTCCCTGGAAAAGTCACCAATCTGAGACAAAACAAATCTGATGTGTCTCAGAGTTATTCAATTATCGTTGCACTGAAAGTTCCATAATAATTGCAAAGATTTAACTGCTAAAGCACAGTGCAAATCTCTTCCCTCATGAGCAATGTTATTAAAAATGTGTGATCCTCAGCTCTGGAAACAGGAAGGTCTCATTCTACTTTTGTGAGATTGAATAGGAGCAATGAGTTTTCTATACCACAGCTTGCTAGCCATATTATTGAAGTTACCTATGGGATAAGAAAACTACTTAAACTATAGTGTTCCTCACCGGTACTGCTGTAGCTGTTTGTGTCAGCAGGTCTATGTGAAACAAGCTTTTCCACTTAAATGTTAGTACCCTGCTAAATCTTGGACTAAGATGTTATTTCTGGAATATATCTGTTTCTCTATTGAAAATTAAAAATAATCCATGTATATTCTTCAAACTTCAGTGTAAAGCAAGAGTGATATATGCATGTGCACACACACACACAGAAACACATAAATTTTGAGATAATGGTGAAAACCATGAAATTGTATTTTGACAAAAATACAATTGGGCATCAGGGCATGTCAGCAGACCTTAGGACCTGAAAGTCTACTTGCTTATTGATGGATCAGTTTATATTCCAGAGTCTAAAGCTGCATTGTCCTGTTAAGTGAAATCATGCCATTTTCCACCTCTGGAACACAACGTATCCCCATCTCTATTGTAAGGCTTTCTTACCCAGTGAAACAGGGTGGCTTCATTTAAACTCTCTGTTGAGAGTGGTAAGTCCCAAATCCTGGCTAGGAATCGTTCAATTCAGGCTAAAATCACACAAAAGCCCATTCAAATAGATTAATACTATAAAGAATAACCTGACTGTGTCAGAGACATTATGTGGTTTACTGGTGGAAGTAAAGCCTAGAGGGGAGGTAAGTCATCAGTTCGCTTATCTAAGATAATTTTGTATTGTGACATTAATATTTTACATTGATCTACTCAAATATTGAAAGTGCGGTTAACCTGCTTGTTATCTGAATGCTTTCCATGCATTTTCTTCTCAGTCAATTCTAATGTTTTCTTCAGCCTTTCACAGTAAAGTTTGTGTTTTGCTTTGTTGTGTTTTGGTGTTTTTTTTAACCTTTGAACAGCTGATAATATGGAGTTCTGATCCAGTTGAGAGTCTGGAAGAGTTACAGTGTTTGATTGCAATGCTTTACCTTCCATACCCGCAACCTAAAAGACATTACAACCCAGTGTTTGAAGAGAGAAGGGAAGACATTCCCTCTGAGTTAGCTTCATATTACTATTCCAGAAAGGTACAGCATCTTTCAAACTGCTATTTTGTTTTGGAGCATAATGTATCTATATAAGAAAAGTAATTTAAAATATTATGAAAACATTAAAAAGTATACTGGAAAGCTAAAGGGACAGACTTTCATTCCAGTTTTTGGTCCAAACTAGTTTACCATTTAACACAAACACACATGTGTATAAATATACAGATTCAGAATTATCCAAATACAATTGCTAGGTGCTTACTGAAGTAAAAAAAAACATACAAAAAGGTAAAATAGAAAGAGATTAAGTAGGCAGTGGTCTAAAATCTATGGGCAGTGAACAAATTTAATTGGGAAGCAGTGTATTCTCCTCAAGACATCCCAGGATGAAGGAAATGTTGGTGCAGCTGGCCTGTTCTTGGGTTGGATGGATATCAGATTAGACCTTGAGCACTTTTGCATCCATTCAAAATAAGCTCATGAGTGCCTGTGACACAAAATGTCTTAAATAATTTCTGTCCTTCTCCATGTGTATAACTTATACAATTATATATGAAATATATTGAAAAGCTTTCCTCAACTGAAGAAAAAAAATCCTGTTCAGTTTTTTTGAGGCCTCAGGGGATGGTCTAACAGAATCAGGGAACTGTTTACTGAATTTTTATTTGACCTTTCAAAAAATTCCCAATTTTAGCTTTTTTATTATTATGTTTTTTAGAAGTGATAGGAAAATGGAAAATACCTGTTGGGGAATAGGTCTTGACTGTCTCTGGGCCTGTACCCCTCATTTTGCTTGGATGTATTTCTGTGACATTTCTTTGCAGACCTTTTCATGAATACTCAGCTAAGTTAAGAAGCCTGCAGAGAAAATTGTTGAAGAAAATACTATTCAGACAGTTCAAACAAAGTGAGGATATTAGGAGACTGACTGTCTCCTGGAAAGGAGCTCCAAGGGCACAATTTAGGTTCAAAAAGATAAGTGTCTAATGTCATTCTAGATTGCGTATGTGTGCCTGGCCTCCTACTACTACATCAGGATAGGACATGTCCTCTCAGAATCCTGAGCCACAGTAGCCAGACCCACTTGGATGTGCTATACAGCCCTAGGTATGTCAGACAGCAGTTAGATGCCCTTGTACCACCTGACTGAAACCCTTGACAGCAGTCAATTGCCTAAATGCAGATGCCTTGTTATTAAGCATTGTGGAGTTCTTTGCTTTGCCATCCGCTACCATTTGGAAAGGGCACAAGTGTTAAAGTCCTTTCTCATAATCTATACAGATGAGCTCTCAAGTATCTACCTAGACAACTGAATACTGTTATCATGTCTGTGTTAGAGAATTGAATCATACCCCGGACTCCAGAATTGTTTACTACGTGCTATTGACTTTAAGGAGTGCTTGAACTCCTAGCACACATGTAGACACATGTATTTGCTGTCTCAGGACCAAAATGTGAGATACAGCACCTGAGACCATTTGTAATAATAGGTGGTCTGCATCTCACAGAAAAGTGGAGGCAACTTTAATGAGGTAAAAGGTGGAGCAACTTACAAAACCAGTAGCTTTTCTAACGTGAAATTTGATTTTGTGAGATGTTAGCAGTGCCATATACTAAAGTGTACTACCATGCCTGTACTAAAGCATTGAGTTTCTCAACACTTCACAATTCCTAAGACAAAAGGTATTGCTTACAATGTGAGTTTAATCCACTATGGACCTCTTTATAAAGCATCAAGGCAATTTAATCACTGGATTGGAATCTGTGGTTACCAAAGCTGACCATTTAATATGGCCAAAAGCATATTTCCAGCCAGTCTTTCAGAGGAGCTCAATGTCTCCAAACAGGAAAAGGATGAATGAGCAAATTTGTCTGTGAGGAAAAAATTGGAGGAAAATTAAGAAGACTTATACTTTAAAAGAATTTAAGAGATTGTCCTCAAATACCTCCTTCCTCCTGATATTACACCCAAAAAAGGACAATTTGAGCCATAACTTTGTTTCAGTGGAAAAGTAAAATGTGATTAGAAGTGGAAAAAAAAGCATGAGACATGAAGAAAGAAGAAATATTAAGTGTATATAATAGTATGTCTGTACATATTAGTAATAAGGCAAAAATAAAACTGTTGCACTGAAGATATCAGTGACATAGCATGACTGAAGATAGTTGTAAGATGAAGTTTATGATGAGGAAATGAAATTCTAGTACAGTTACAGAAGCACAGCTAAACAGACATAAGACAGGGGCTGGAAAATAAATAAGAAAAAAATCAGTAAACATTTTTTCTCTGCATCTGGAGAGAAGAAGATGTGCTTTCTTCAGACTGATGTACTTTTATCATATGAAGACTATCATGTTCTTAAGGGGAAAAATAATATTTGCTATCGATAAATACTTATAAATTGGGTTGTCATAATAATTTGCGCTTACATGTCTTAGGAAGCCACCTAAGAGTTTCTTGGTTCATTTGCAGCCCACTGTTATGAGCCTGAGAATACCAGAACACCAGTGGGGTGTTACTGTTCATGGACTACAAATAGGTAGAACCAACATCTCAAGAATATTGACATGCCACCAGTCCCAAGGAAAATAATGCAAAAATCTCATACAGCATTCAGTTGGTAATTAATTAAGCGACAAGTAGTGTCAGAATAGATATTAATTGGTGGTCAATGACATAATAGATATTATCTAGGGAGCCTTTGTTTACTTGTGGTGGATAGCAGCGACTTCTGTAGTAGGAGTAGATTTGTTCAGATTTGAGCTGTATTTTTAAAAGGTGCATGCACATTAAATGCCTCTCAAAATCCCCCATCTCCATGGCAAAGACAATTTACCACCAAGTGGGTCTGTTTCAGTACATCAATTAGCAGAAGGCCAAACGGTATATTCTGGTCATACAGCAGAATACAGAGGATGTAACGTGCCTTCGAGTGTGATCTGAATGCAGACAGACATTGCTAGTGCTTAGATTAGGGCAAAGTGTTAAGCACCCAATGATTTTCAGAGGAGATCCATATTGGTACAGCATTAGTATGTACAAACCACAAGCAGTGAACTAGCCGAGCTTGCCAAGTCCAACTCTTTCTTCTCCTACAAATTATCGATACTGTTTAAAATACACAGACGTTGTTACAAGTTTTACCTGCAACCACAACTTTCCCACAAATTCAACAACTTCTTGAGATCCTCTTGGATTCTTTATGGAATCATTTGCATTGTTTCATGCTCCAGGACCACATGATTTTCTTTTATGCATGGATTAGCAAGTTTTGAACGCTATGAAAAAATATACAGTATATATATATAAAGGAGTCTGTTTTAAAAACTGACTCTTGCCTTCATCTGTTCAGTCCTTATAATAAAAAAGCTTTGATCAAGCTTTGAATCAACTCAAAAGAATTTTGCCACTGATGATATGAATCAAATTAAGTACAGTGTAGTACAAAAACAGTCTGAAAAGAAATGGAGAGGAGTATAACAGTACTAGAACATAGACACAGTCAAGTTTGAAACAAAACAGTGAGGAGTTTTTCAGAAGGACAAAAACAAGGATTCATGCTCAACTAAAGTATCCATTGTGGTCTGCTAGTAAGTTGTAACACTATTACCATTTTTGTAAATTTCCAAAGCTGGTATTTCCTTTTTAGGAGAAAGGAAAAGAAAGATTTGGATTGCCACAAATTTTGTAATGCTTTTAGTATGTGGTCTGACACTTTCCATTTAACAAGTAAGTGCAGTGTAGAGTCTGAAAAAATAAAATTTCAGTTAGCAGGAAAGGAAGTTTTCAGATGAAAAAATAAGCACCTACAGCCTTCAGAATTTGGAACTGAATTGTTTTTAGTGGAACTCATTTGATGTGAGTCAGCCTTCAGTAATATTTTCAAAACACTGCAGAAATTTACAAAAACATTTAACTAATTTTTACTGGAGATTTAACTCAACATCATATTTTTGTTTATATGCGACCTCTTCATAATTAAGTGTCTTACCGCATGGTGTCCATGGAACAGCCTATTCACTGAATGGAGATTTCTTTACCTTCTGCTACAGGTAGCCAATTAAAATGAACTAACCTTCATTTAATCTTGAGAGCAATGTTTAATTTAAATTTTGAGTGATCAGTCGAAAAACCTCCCTACTCATTTCATGTGGCAATGTGAGAACTTGTACAAGGACTTTTTCTGGGGCTACATGATCCTATGATACAGATATCCTACTCTTAATGTTCGGCACCCAAATCTCTTGGTTCTGAGTACCAGATGTGTGCCCAGATTTAAGATGAAAACAAAGCAGTTGGATTGGATAATATCTATTAGGTTTCGGTAACTTGAGTCTTTTGGGTAAAAGGGGATTAAAAGCAAATAGATTGGGAGGCAATTCCATTTATGCAGAAGTGCATAGAAGTTATAAAGAAGACAGTTTTACAAGAGAGAAAAGCTAGAGAGGATATCACTGATGAGCAAAGAGACAAAACAGTAACACTGTAACCTGATAATATTTGAAGGCTAGATCTTGCCCACTGCAAATTAATATACTTGCAGTGAATTTTCTTTTCAAATTCTTTCATTACAACCTACCAGACTTCTTGACCATCTACAGACACAAAAATATGAATTAAAAAAGGAGCATTATATCACATAAAATAAATATTTCTGTTCATGTATCACGAGCCAAAGAAAATCGGAGGAGAATAGGTCTTGATCATATTTCCCACCAAATCAGAATGGATAAATAAAGAATAAGAAGAAAATTAATTTTGAAGAAAACAAACTTGAGCAAAGGATTTGCAAAGGGGAAATATCAATATGGCCTGATGTGATCAGGTGGGAAGCATATTCATAATCAGTTTACAAAGTGGATGTCATAGATGAATTTACACATTATTTTGCATATTCCTTGAAAATTAGCTAGACTATGTTCACAGGCTGTTTAACGACTTCTGAGAGTTATTAAAAAATCCCCAAACCAAAACACAAAACAGGGCCAGAAAAAAAGAAATCACCCACCCACACTCCAACCCTTTGTTGTAGAAGAAGCCATATCTCCATTTGCTGAGCTTTTGTAACCAACCTGCTCTCCTGCTCAGTTTATGAGATGAGAGCATCATGAACCAGAACAATAAGATTGGGAAAGCATAAAAATTATGCTGAATGGACAGTAATAAATAACAGAGTGGAGAGATGGTAAAAATCTCATTAAAGAAAAGGGAAAATCTATTGGTTTACATCTTAACCTTGGAAGACGTGATTATTCATCTTGATTGTGCAATTTCTATAGCTAATTCAGAACAGTCAGTAAGACAGGAGTGGTATGAATGAACAAGTCTCAGATGAATTTTATGGGACCCAAGCTTTCACCATATGTTAATTGCAAAATACCACTACATTTGCTTAAGAAGATTTTTTAATACAAGTTATGAAAATATGCATATTTTGTATTTCTGTTAACGGAATGAGAAGAAGGATGTATACTGGATGTATAGAAATCAGTGTAACAAAAAAATGATGCATAAACACATCTGTGTCACAAACATATTAAGCCTGGACTACCCCATACTTGCAGACAATGTACAATTCTATTTGTACCGCAAATGCAAAACTATATCTATTACTGAAAGTTCAATATATGTATTAATTTATCATAAAATTGAGCTTTTCCTTCAAAACAAATCTATAAATGTAAAAACCACAACTAGTGCCTTTTCCATGATTTTTAAACTTCTCTTTACAAACATTATGCTCCATAGCTCAGCTTGGTATACTTTCTTTCAAGAAGAAAACCTCAGTATTGCCTTGAAGGGTACCTCTTTCTGTATTAAAACTATTTTCTTTATTCCAACTGATCTTTTGCTGAATGCTCCTGCTTGTTGCTACATTTTCAGTCAAGTCTACAATTTAGGTTTTCCTTGGTCAACTAAAACTAATGGAGTAGTGTTTAAATAAATATCATTCTGTGCGTGAGAAACTCCATCTGGTCTCTGTTTGTCCACACGCAGAACAACAGCAGCTTTTTCCACTTCTACATTTCTGGTCCTGATACCATGCACAGATTTTCACTTAGATTAATTCACTGTTGTAATCCCACTTCTTCACATTCACTTATTACTGTAGTTATGATCTGCCACCAACGTTTCCCAATATGTAAATGGTTCTCCCACACCAGGGAGATGGGCATGATGTCAGAACATCAAAAGCACTACATTCACTCCCCGTAAGCTGCACTGATACTTGGCACTCCGTCTTGAGCAAATTTGTTTGCTAATAGTGGTATTGCAGAAGTACAGATGTCTGTCATTGTTTGGTGCCTTTCCTGTTCTCAGGAAAGGGCACTGGCCTTTCTCTGCTCCCAGAAACCTTCACTGGTGTGAGAGTGAGGTGTATCAGCAGATTTTGGAGGAAGCCCACATCCAGGTCCCTCTTCAGGAAGCTGCTAGGGTTCTCAGCCCAGCCACATTCTGTACCATAACTTTCCATAAAGATAGTGAGTTGACAACAGACCAAAAACCCTAACTTCTATGCCTACCAATTACAGTCAAATGCAATTAAACAAGCAAGTCACTTTAAAATGGCTTGTGCATTTTAAACATATGCAAACATATGTGCCTTTGACATTTGCTCCCATCCAAATTTTTTTCAAAAGATGTCTCCCACAAAAAAAGGAAGACATACACCTTTTAGAGATAAAGAAAGGTTCTTATGGAAGTTTTTACACCCACTTTAAATAGTTACTATCTTAATGCATTATTTTTCGACACTGCCTGGTGAAAATAACATGTCATCCAAGCCTTAAGATGAATTCTTGAACTACATCCATGGAATAAGAAACAGACAACATAAAGCTGAGTAGTTCCAGATTCTGAAAAGTGGAGAAAGCTGTAAGTACAAAAATGAACAAATGTATGAAGGGAGTTTACAGTAACTGCTGAAATACCATTCCTGGGATGTGTTTTTATTAAACAAACATACATTCAGCCACCAAAGAAAATCTCCAGACCAAATCAATTCCAATGATTTGCAGAAGAATCTTTGAATTCAGTATGTACTGTGGAAAACATTATGAATAGAAGTTAATGCTGCATCTTTTGGATCTGATCCTTACAGTAAAGCTTCTATTAAGGATATTTTACTGTGGTCATAAGATAGTTAAAGAAAAAGGCAGAAAAATGAATGAGTCACTTGGCTGAAGAAACCCAGCAGCATTGAGGTCTGAGTGCTATGTGTTAGCTCATGTCTAGCAGTATAAAATAAGTTGGAAAACAAAAGCCTGTTTGCAATTTGGTTTATAATCTAAAATGTTTTTCCTCTAAAATGCAAAAATTGCTGTATAAGCCTATGGCTTATAAATTTTCTCAGGTTTGTGAAATATCATTCAGTCATTCTACAGGACTAACAGATGGGTTGTCCTTGTACGAAATATGGTATCCACCTGCACTTCATTAGAGAGCTGCATTTTTGTACATGCGACACCACAAGATCACCATGATGACATAGCAGCTTCAGAGAACAGCGTGACTAGGGCTTTTTTTTCTTTTCCCCTCTTGTAACACAGAGGATCTGGCAGATTTTTACCTCCTGACACTGTTTAGAGCATATATTGGTCGATACAGTCCCTTATTGCATCTGCTCTGGGAATTCAGGAAAGCAGCTTCAAGGCAGTAAGGTAAGTGCTGCTGCATGTTTTTACTGTAATGTTCAGCTATTTAAATGTAGCTGCAATGGGAACATGAAAACATGACAGGATAAGTTTGCCAATTTGTAAACTGAGCACAAATCAGCAGTTGCTTAGTGAATTCGCTTTCTTAGTTTCCTTAAAACAACTTCATATATCTTGTAGATCCGTGTTGCATCTTTTCACAGTCTGTTTCATTCTATTTCAGAACAAGAGTTGATATACATTAAAAAGAAATTTTTAAGAGTACTCACTGTATATTTTTTCATTCATAAAATTTCATCTGCTAGTAAGAGCTCCATAAACTCCATTTCTTAAATCATTTTGCTTCATTCTACAAAAAAGCATGGTATCCTGATATTTAAATAATTGATCACATAAACAGTGAGAGGAAAACTGTAGGTATTTTGAATTTTTTAGTTAATTTTAAGGCAAATTTTAACTATACGGTTGAAACTTTTAAAAAATACAGACTTTTTTCAAACTGTATAAGTTATGCTACAGAATTAAAGCTGATTGACTAATAATTTTATATTTATTTTGTTTCACAACAACTTTGCAATTAAGGTAGTATAGAAAATATCAAAAATAATTTTAATAGTATGTCTGCTCCAATTTAGTGAGCATTTTTTCAGCATCATAGATTTACATGTAGTATGATTTGACAAGTTTCCTGAGCTGCTTCACAAATATTTTCACGGGTATTTTACAATATAACTGCTTAGAACAAACACAGGCAATTATTTCAAGCATGCTTAGGTTGTAAGATAAGGGTCTGAGAATGTATTCTGATTTTATCTTTTGGATTCATGTAATTTAGTGCAACAAACAAGCATGTGTACATGATCTATTAACCTTCTACAATTCTGACAGACAAATTTTTAGATACCTGAATGAAAAATGAATGAATAAAACAAGTTAATAACACTATTTATGTACTTTTTTATTTTATGCCACACACTCATATGCCCTTGAGCCACAGTGTTCATACATTCTAAAATGTTGTTGATAAATTAGTTCAAAACACTTGTTATTTTAATCACTTCCAGGGATCTTCAGAGCAGTTAAACTTTGTACACTATTTAACAGACTGTCAGACTATGATATCAATAATGAAACTTAACATTACAAATACAGTTTGAAACTAGAAGAGCAATAGAATTTGAATTTATAGTGTCTGTTATTTTATCTTTAAGGCTGTAAAATTAAGTAGATGTGTAAGAAATACCACTGTAAAGCCAAAGAATGTAGTCCTAGAAGTTCGAATACAGAAGCACTTTGTGTCCCTTCCTTAATGTTTAGTACCTGAATAGGACCAAATCATGAGCTGAATTGTGTTACTGCAGTCTTTGCTTTCATACCAGCTGTACTTGTTGATACCAAGAGGGGACTGAAAGTTGAGTTTGCATGTTGTCATGCAGTAATGAAGAACAGACAAAGGAAATTACACTGATAACTAATATTCCAGTGATTATCCTAGGGTTTGTTATTGGGTAAATGTGATGGGACCAACACCATGGAAAAAATATGCAATCATATTCCTTATTCAGGGGCTAACTTACTCTGCTGGAAGATTGCCCAGATCTGAGATCAGTGTCTGGTGGTCTGTTTGTAGGCTTCACATACTTTCTGAAACTACTGGAGAACAAAAAGATTTTAAGGATTTTCCTAATCCTCTCACTCTCTGAACAGTAGCTGAGTACATGGAATCTTATCTTTTACTGGTGAAAATCAAAGCAAACTCACTGACTTTATTGATTCTAGACCTACTTTACCAGCAAAATATCTATCTAGGTAGTAAGAAGTACAAGCAAGATACTAATCTTCACAGATTAATCTGGAGTGTGGAGTATTTGATGAGAAAGATATGCCCTTAAAAAGTAAGGTGAGGCCACTCATATTGAATCACAGCAAAATATCCCCAAGGACACTGAATTTCCCTTTGCTGTATGTGAACTGTCAGTCTATGTGAAGCCAGTGTTTCATTGTTCGATTGATTTAAAATGGACACACAATGTAATGAACACATTTGTTATATAGATAATTTTTAAGAGCATTTTCACTGTCTGAAAGTCAGTTGTTTCAAATTCACTGTAGATCCATATTTAATAGAGTATCCTTCTGCACACATATGCACTATGGGTTGGTTGGCATGTCCAGGGTGTTGTGCCATATATTTCTATTAGTTTGTCCTTTAGGCAAATATGAAACTTAGTGGACTATGCTTTACTGCAGATGACCCATGAGAAAAAGATATTTCAAGCTATACTTATCTTAAAAACACACAATACAGCAGATCATTACTGTCAGTTTGTAACTTCCCTGTCTCTTTCAAACTTAAGTCACATAACCACATGTTTAGATATGAGGCAATTCAGTACATTAGGAATGCTCAAAAGAATTTAAATGGCAGAACTGAGTTTGAGCATGGCCTTCAGCAAAACTGTAAATTCTTCTGTGTCAAGTTTAAAAACCTTGGGCTTTATCATCTTTCTTGAGACTTAATGAATGCAGAAAGATATAAAGAATGTTTTACTTACAACAACAGCATGGCCTGCAGTTTTGCATTACAAAGGCAGATTATAATAAGACAGGGGCAGTAAGTTTATAGAAGCAACAATGTCATACTAACAAACCAATATTTTTTTCTTAATTTATAGTTTTAAAGAGGAAGCCTAATTATTTTTAAAATATAATTATTTTTTATTTAGAATAATTTAAAATATAATTATACTTTAATTATAACACTAAAATTTTAATTTGTGTGGTAAAATTTTGAATATTGTTGAGACAAAAAATTAAAGTTATAACTTTTTTATTCCCTTTCACCATACAGGGACAAGACATATTAGAAAGATGATTTTAGACTCCCTACCTGTCCTGCTGTTACTGATTAGTGGCATTTTTTGCCAATATGACTATGGTCCTGGAGATGATTATGGTTATGATCCTTTTGGGCCATCAGCAGCAGTCTGTGCCCCAGAATGTAATTGTCCTTTAAGCTACCCTTCTGCCATGTATTGTGATAATCTTAAGCTGAAAACCATTCCGATTGTACCAAGTGGAATAAAATACCTTTATCTTCGAAACAACATGATTGAGGGAATTGAAGAGAACACGTTCGATAATGTAACAGACCTTCAGTGGCTGATCCTTGATCACAACCATTTGGAAAATTCAAAAATTAAGGGAAGAGTCTTCTCTAAACTAAAGAATCTGAAGAAACTTCACATTAACTACAACAATTTGACTGAAGCTGTTGGACCACTCCCCAAAACTCTAGATGACCTGCAGTTAAGTCACAATAAGATCACAAAAGTCAACCCTGGTGCACTTGAGGGGCTGATGAATCTGACTGTCATTCACCTCCAGAACAACCAGCTGAAAGCAGATTCCATTTCTGGAGCTTTCAAAGGCCTGAATTCACTTTTGTATCTTGACTTAAGCTTCAATCAACTTACAAAGCTGCCAACAGGACTGCCTCACTCCTTACTCATGCTGTATTTTGATAATAACCAGATTTCCAATGTTCCTGATGAGTACTTCCAAGGTTTCAAAACCCTGCAATATTTACGTTTATCCCACAATAAATTAACAGATTCTGGAATACCAGGTAATGTCTTCAATATCACATCACTGGTTGAGTTGGATCTCTCCTTCAATCAACTGAAGAGCATTCCAACTGTCAGTGAGAACCTCGAAAACTTCTACCTCCAAGTCAACAAAATCAACAGTGAGTTAAATTTGCACGTTTTTGTTAATGTTAACCACAGACTAGACACTGATGGTCAATGCAAGTATGTGAAATGATAGATGAACCACTTTGAAAAAATGGTACTGGTTAGACTGTTAACACACTGACATTTATCTGACAGATGCCCATGTTATTGTTAAAAGACAGACATTTATCTAATAGCAACTCAAAATATCCTTAAAGAGAGAAATTTCTGTTTTCATGCTGATGTGGAAATTATTGCTTAAATTCTCATCTCATGTAAATTGTAGTAACTACATAGAAGCCAATGGAGTTTTTTTATACAACTGAGGAAAAATCTGCAAAAAGTTTTATTAGTGCAAAAGATGTTCAGAATTCTTAAATCAACAAGAAGAGACAGATGTCAGCTAAGGGTATTGCATAACCTTTCAGGAAGCTGATAGTGAAAGTGCTAGGGGGAAGGGAGAGGGAGAAAAAATAAGGTATAAGGTACAAGACACAGTGAAAAAGATACAACAAAGAAACTGCTTTTGTTTCTTTCCTTCCTGTCTCCTGCAGTATCTCTCCAAACCTATCTTGAAATCCAAAGAGCTGACCCTGTTATTTCTTTTCACTCCCACTTCACCCATCATACGATCAGGTGGCAAGCTTGTTTCCATTCACTCATGATTTGGAAAAGTGTTCCTTCTAAAGTCAATTAATGTCACACTTTGCATGAGCTCACAGAGGTTTCTACTAAGGCAGGGCTTTTACAAGGCTGTCCTATTCCTGGGTCCACAAGGAGGTGTTGCAGACCTGGAGAGATCTTGCCATCATGTCAGAAGCTCTCTATCTGCATCCCTGTCAGTGACAGTCAGTGATGGAGAAGAGGATCTGTCCAACATACCAGGGTTTCTGCAAGAGGATTTACATAATTTTGCTAGCTGGCATAAAGTAAACAATAAAGTCCCCACTTTGGTTTTCCTGTTTTGTATCCATCAAGTTATTAGGAGTATCAGCTATTCCACACATAGCTAGCTCCATACAGATGTAGCCTTTAAAACCAAGTATTTTTAGTGCAGATCTTACCAGACGGACGGCAAGACCTTTCGAAATGTTTTATACTTACCATATTTCATGTTTTCCTCAATGTTACAGTGGTTTTCTTTTCTAGTGCATCTCAGTTCCTTGTTTTGATGAGGGAAAACAATGAGTTAATACTTCCTACCTAAGGCACTGCAGCAACCTGTGGAATTCCATCTGGTACTCTGCCACTCCTAAAATAGCTAACAATGATGAATTTTAGTTTCTTGTAAGATTTATGAGATAAATTTCCCTGCTTAGAAACGCTGTCCTGAGCCTTCTGCAAGACACCTAGGTACTAAACTTGCCTGATTTTCACATTTCCAAGGACTTTCAAGTCAAGGATTATGACAACAATTTAACTTTGCAAGGAAAACTGTATTGCCAGGGGGATGATGTGAGGAGGGGGTGTGCACCAGCTACTGCTGCACTGCCATTGCTATCCTATGGACTGATGCAAGAGAATTCTGATTTACTGCCCTTTTTTTTTTCTTTACCATAAAATATGGCAGACTTCAATAATAATTTTCTTGACCATCTAATTTCACAGGCACAGTATTGAGTTCCCTAAGATGCTGACTGACAATGTGGGATAAAAATTAGTGAGAAATGATCATTACAGTTTAATGAAGTACCAGATACAGGCCAATCAAAGTCTTTGGATTTCACTATTGACTACACCTGACCAACATTGTGAGTGCTTTGTCTTCACGAAAATTGAGTTGATTTAAGCCTCAAACAAGTGACCACTTTCTTTGTTTAATAAATAATTATAATTTGCCAGTGATTTGTGTAAGGATGATCATGAGAAAGGCCAGCTTCCCTTCCATATCATGAGCCATGGTACACATATGCTGTGAGACACATTTGTATAAAGAGTAAGGATAATTCCTCCTGAAATGCACAAAAGGTATAACCTTTCAGATTACCCTTACGTAGTTCAAAGTTTTCATTATACTGAAACCTAACATAAATGTATTTCTCCATAGTTCCTAGTTTGTTAGTTCTCCCTTTTTCTCAGATACCTTAGGGCTAGTAATTAACATTCATATTTGTCTAAGTGTAATCTGGTTCCAACTTTTTTGATATTACCAGAAAGAAAGGAAATATTGCTTTAAATTATTGTCCATGAGTTTCACCATGAACTTCCTACAATCATTATGCATTGGTATACATTAAAAAAAATCTGTTTGAGAAATATCTTCATTTGAGTGACTGAGTTTTTTGAACAAGTGCTGATAAATATAGACATTAAAAATGTGTAGCAGAATTGGCTTCACTTCAGTGTGTTCTGTCATCCTTTGTGTTGCAAGAAGCAGCGTGTAAAGTAGATGACAAACTGTAAAGAAGACAAATTCAAAGTAACTCCTCTGATCTCTAACTAATTAATTGAAGCACATCCATTATATTGAACGTAGGTGTCAAATATATACTTCATCTATTGTACTTGATGCTAGTTAGACTTCCAAGCTAGCGTAGGACCATGGAAGATTTATAAAATCCTTTTCTTTCTCCATACCTCAAACCTAACCACAGTGGTTAGCTACCATGCTTTAAGATGCCACTCGTATTATATACCCACATTGTGCATGCACACAAACAGACATACACGCACTTGCAGGGTAGAAAAACATGAGAATGAAAGAGGTTCAGTGATACAAGAAGAAGGTCTGAAGATGGACTTCTCCGTATTTCGTTTGTACCTTTAAGGTTTTAAGGATAGAATTGTTGCACCTCACTCCATCAAACAATCCCCTGCTCCTACTTCTATTTTTTTTCTCCCACATATTTCAGGTAGTTTGTTGGAATATCAGAATTTCTTATAACAACAGACGCTTTTAGTGAAAACACAGTTGTTCAGATACAAATCCAATTTTCATCCAACCCTTCTTATTCTCTCAGTGTCCATCTGATGCAGGAATTCTGTGTCGGGAAAATATGTGGGAAAAATTCCAGATACACTGCCCCTGAATTTAGTTATAAATTCAGGAAGACATTTTAACAGCTGCAATATGAATAAATGTAACAAAGGAGGAAGTAAGCTACTGAGGCATTTTATACAACAGTGCTCTGGTCTCACTGATTGCAGTTCCCATTCAGATCATACAGATAACAGCACATCAAGTGCACTCACAAGACCCTCTTATTTTCTGCTAATGAAGACTGCAATTAAAAACCAAACATTTTTAACACACTTCTAACAGCTGACAACTATATGAACTGGATAAAATACTAATACCCAAATTCAAACCGTGGAACAAAATCCCACTGGAGTCCATGACAGAGTTCCTTTGACTTCTGTGAGACTAGATCCTCATCCATTCCCCATGTAGTTTCAGTATCATAAATAGTCAACACAGATGAGTATTTTGGTAGCAGTTAAATTTTGTGGTTTACGGGCACGAAGTTAACGTCCTTTGAGTAGTTAAACACCTACCCAACTTGTACAAGCATAACTTCTTTCCAGTCAAACATTAGCATATAAGCTCAAAAGTAACAATATGGAACAAAAAAAAAACCCAAGAAAGTAAATTTATAAAGTTTTTAAATGTCTGACTTTAGCAAAAATATACTTACCATGTCATTCCAGAATGTCAAGAAAAAATATATATTAGAATTCATGCTTACTTTAAACTTTATAAATTAAATCCATGCTCTCTGTAGAAAACTGGATCTAAACAGTTAATGGTATAGCCAAGGGAATGAGTTAAAAGTTTCAGGAACTTAAGTTTCCATTCAGTAAAATTCCACACAGAAATAATTCTATAAATATCTTTTGGATTATGTGATCTTAAATCACAAGAATCACCAGTTCATTTCTGCTGTACATTCTGAATCAGAAGAGTATCAGAATTGCTCTGCGGTCTTAAAATTTTACTATATTATGATGCGGACTGTTCAAAGGATGTTTTTCATCTCTTACGCTTCCAAAAGAAGGCTGCAAACTAAACAACATATAAGAAATTGTTTTGATTCGCTTCAATCAAATTGGTGATCATGATATGATATTTGAATTATATATCCTTAATCTCTACTCAAAACAACTTATTTTATGAAAGATACATGAATCTTTATCCATTCTTAACGTCATATCTCTGTTCAAAAATTTACCTAAGCTCTCATGCTTTAAAGAGCTGCCTGTACACTTACACTTAGTTTACAAAAGCCCAGTTTCATCAGTGACAAAAGATTATTGTAATGCCAGCTCTGGAAGAATCCAATGTTAATCCAGAACTTAATGTGGAGGTACGAAAGGTGCTTCCTTCACTTCCTATGGTACTACAACATGAAATAGTTCATCACATTTTCTTATATGAGTTAAATAGCAATGTAGAAAAGAAACAAAAGGTGACGTTTTCAGAAGTCTATGAATGGCATATGATTGGTAGTTAAAATGGCATCCAATGCTGAGAATGCTAACTTGATTTCTCGAAAATTATGAGAGCTAGTCTTTTGCAGCTTAAATGCAACTGAAGACGTGAAATCTGCCTGCATACTGGTATACAGGCTCATTGAAGGAGTCCCTTCATCCCTTTAAAATGTTTTCTGTGTGAATTCACCTGATGTCAGAGGCCTGAAGAGGAACCAGTCTCTCAGACTGCTTGTTTAGTAGTCATGGAGCTTTTCATTAGACTAATTGTCTGTTTGACTCAAAGGAAAGACTGGTGAAAATGAAAGACCATCTTTTCAGAATTGTACAATGTGGTATGCAGGGGACATCAGATTTATTCACACACATTCTCTCTGGAGAATAGGTCTTTGCATGAAAGAGATCTATAATATGTGTATATCTGTGCTTATGTATACTGAGCAGAGAACTTCAATGATTCATCTAATTTCTAGCTTACAGTTAATACTGATCATAGTTTACAAATTTCATTTTGAAAGAGGTAAATCAAAATGGTACATGTAAAATACGCACAAAATACATATACTCTTGTTTGACTTCCTGTTCTTAAGGGTAAGGCCATATCATGCTTTCAGTTTTTCCAGAGACTTTTTATTTCCTTCAATATCTTATGTAACATTGTTTTACTCATCCATCATAATGTACCCAACATGACTGATTCTTCCCTCTACATCTCAAATTTTACTGGAGAGTAATTTTTGCTTTTATCTAAATGCCAGATTAGATCTCTATATAAAATCTGAAGTATAAAAGTCAAATGGGTATTGGGAGCACTGGGCGTTTGAAAAACTCAATATTGAAATTCTGAACCTCTCACAACTAAGGGAAAGAACCTCTCCTAACACAGGTCTGTCCAATTCCAGTAAACTCATGGGGATTTGCATCCCTGTATATGCAAAATATTAAAAATACTATAATAAATTAAGGGCACAATTCTCAACTAAAATTTAAGAAAAGCAGAAAAAGAATGACTTTGTCCTAGTTGTCCTAATTATTCATGTTTTCTCTTGTTTCTGTTCTCTTTGCTTCAGAGTTCCCATTGAGCAGCTTCTGTAAGGTAGTTGGACCAACAACCTATTCCAAGATCACACATTTGCGCCTGGATGGAAACAATCTCACTCGGGCTGACCTGCCACAGGAGATGTACAACTGCCTTCGGGTGGCTGCTGAGATTTCACTGGAGTGAGATACCTGGGATCATCCAATTCCCTTCTAAGGGCAGTAACTACAGGAATAACACATCATGATAGTGCTTTAAAATTAAGATATGCCTTAAAAGAAATGTCAACCTGCATATTATCCAATCTGTTTGTTAATATTTAGCATGCACTTGTCAACCTTAAGGAAATGTGTGCTTATTTTTACAAATGTTTGTATTTAGAAAGCACAGGAATGACCAGATATAGTGCAAAATATGCTTTCAGCTGGCTAGGCGACCAAAAAACGCTCAGAGAAATCTGTGTCCATGCATGCAGTACTTGTCAGCTGGTCCCAGACCTACATGGAAGTCATGTGAGTTTCATCATGGGTTATACCGAAAAGTATGAGCTGGCCTGTGTAAATACAAGATTCCTCTCCAATGTTATTAATTATCATACCTTTTATATATTGATATCAATGGTACAGGACAAAATGATTTAACAATCTAGGAAAATTTAAAATGTATGAAAATATGTTTTCAGAGCCTATGACATTTTTAAATTAATGGAATATGTGAAAGATAACCAGGAAAAAAAAAAAAAGGTAAAAAAATTGTTTACCTTTCTTTTTGTCATAATTTCATTTAACTTCCATGGTAAGATTTTTATTCTTTACTGGTATAGTTGTTATTTTAATATAAATCATATCTACAAATATTTTTATTCAATTAATTGCATGCTACTCTTAACCAGTTTGTAGGAAATAAAACATATCAAATAGTGTTCTTGTGTCCATATCATTGTCAACTATGTCTCTTTCTTTTATACACTGAAAAAAAATCAGGTTGAGATAAGATAATCTAAGCTATTCTATTATTATTAAAATTTATTGTAAGGTAAAATAAACTGTTTTCTCTACTTTGAAGTTTCAATATGTTTGTAAACGTACTTTAACATGCTCCACTGCACTTGTGTTGGCTAGTAAGTTGATGCCTTATGAAGTTTGCAGTATGGGAATCATGGCACCATGAGAAAAATACAAATTAATGTTTCAGCATAGTCAAAAGAACAATGAAATCTCTCAGAAACCACAGATAGTGAGTAAAATGCAGCTACACATGGTAGAGGCATGGTAGTACATTCTACCCGGGAATGAATAGTCCAAATGTTGTCAGCATCCTGGAACACACTAAAATAAATGTGTAGTATCTGAGAGCCGTAAGTGGCTTGCCTGCAAGCACAGATCATCCCACGGGTACTATTTTCTTTTCAACTACTGCACTCTTAAACACTCAAACAGAAACTCTTTTAGTTTCTATAGCAAAAGCAGAAACTATCACCTCTCAAAAAAATCCAAACCCTAAAGCAATCCATACCAAACCATTTAGTCTGCACTTTGCCAGTTCCAGATGTTCAATATCAATAAACAATTCACAAAGAAACCTGGGACTAAAACAAAAGGAGAGACGCAGAAAACAATAGAAATAGTGACTCCCTTATTTTTATCATTTTGGAATTTATAAGTGTTACTGCCTTTTTTTACCCACATACAGGAAGGATTGAAAGTAACCTTTGGTACAAGTAGGCTGGAATTTTCATAGAAGAATGAAGTCTAAGTCTGGGGCTTTCTGAACACATCAGAGAGCAAATCACTATGGAATGGCACTTAGGCATTATAACATAGGAAAAGAAGAAGTAAGTGCACATAAAACTCTCCAAAGAATAGCAAAATATTTGGAAAACAGTATTTAACCATTTTCAGAGAGATTTTAACTCTACTGCCGCCTTCACAGGAAAATACACTAAACACTAAGACTTCTAGAGCAGAAACTGATACTGAGATTTGTCACCTCATAGCTGTAATCTAACAATACTATAGAAATTTATTTTTCTTTTCAGCTTGTTTCAGCAAACCAGTTATCTTTATGCAAAATGAAACAGTGTGAACAGTGAGACGGAGAACAGTTCACCTCAGGATAGTTTAGAACTATCCCGTTGAATGCTGTAGAAGGTGTTTTCTACATACCCTTATGTTGCAAAGAAAGCATCCACAGACATTTTGATGTTCTATTCAAAGTATACAATAGAAGGAAGCCCTTTTCAAAGTAGCAAACAGTACCAATGACCTCCCTCAGAAACTAGGGAACCTTTCCCTTTCAATGAGCACTTGGACGAGTAAAAGAAAATGACATTTGGCAATACATTTTTATATTTAACATCTCTTCCCTGTGGTTCAGAAATTCAGAATTAGTTAGGAAGATATGACATTGCACAGCTAGCTCCTCACACTATCTATGAAAAAAACAGAACATGAGGTCCTTCTGCTAAAGGAGAAATGGAACACTGTATCTCTGCTTTCATGTTATGAGACACAGAAACCCAAGTTTCTGTTTCTGCATTAATGAATTGTTCTAAGTCACCATAGAGACTAAGTTCCCAATCTCTACATATCTTGCAAAAACAAATAGGCAGTAACATATATGTTCTTAAGTTCTCAGTTCATGAAAGCAACGTGAATTATTTTCTAGACACTATGCAGAAATGTAGATGTTGGGGAATACTTAACACAGCTAAAGCCCTGAAAATTGACTGACCTTGTTACTTAAAAGTAGACAATGTGAACAGTTAATAACTCAGTTTCAGTAGCATAGAGACAGCCGAATGGGTAAATTAGCATAGTAATACAATTTACTTACAACTTATTTTCTTCCTTTCAGGCCAAAATTGGTAAGCATATCATAACACTTTCACACGAAGTTTCACATGGAAGAATTTATAAAAAATAAGAACTTTTGGAAAGACATAACTTTGAAAGCAGACTTAAAACAGAAACTGCTACAAATATAATGAAAACCAACAACAATATACAAATGCAGTAGACAAAAGCATTACCATGAAATGCGCCAGTGTGTTGCGCAGCCTTTTACAAAGACAGAGTTACCTTTCAGGTAGGCAAGCATTGTCTGATTTAAAAGTTATTTTTCATATTAAGTTAAATTACAGAAGTTCCCTTGAAGGAAAAGGTAGTGTCACGTGAATTTTTGGACTGGAATCATATGTCCTACATGCAGTCTACTGTTTTTTAAAGTCCAGCATAGTCAAGTGGATCAAGAAAGGAGTGAGCTGTTGAAAAGAGCTGTACTTCTAGTGCAAGGAACCTGGCAGTGTCCTATCTCTACTGCAAATCTCTGGCTTAAGTGAAAAGGAAAAGATAGGTAGTTGCTCAGCATGAATCAAATTATCTGGAAAACAGGGAACAAAAAGGCAAAACATAATTCAGAAAGGCAGTCTAAGCTGTTATATGTACAGCTGAAACAAGCATAAACTGAAGATGATAGAAACTGTGAGATTATAGAGCAAAATGAAGTTTTGTGGAGAGCCACTAAGATGTAAATCCACAAAGAGAATTTCCCTCAGCCTTCTCCTTTCCAGGAAATGCCAAGTCACTTCCCTTAGCCTCTCTAAATATACCATGTGCCTCAGTCCATGTTTTATTGCTGTCTTACAGTGTCTAAAGGAGTGCTATAGAAAAAGAGTCCAGTTTTGTGATACACAATGAAAGGGCAAGGCAGTAAAGAAAAAGTTCCAGAAAGAGAAATTGGAGCTGACATACAATGAAATTCTTCACAATGAGAGCATAAAGCACTGTCACAGATTGCTCAGGGAGGCTGTGGACTCTAAATCCTCAAAAATTTTCATAGCTTGCATGACCAGTGCCCTGAGGGACTAATCTGTCTTTGAAGTTAGCCTTAATTTTAAAAGAAGGTTGAACTAAACAACCTTCAGATGTTCCTTCAAACTTATTTACAATTTCTGTGAATCTGTGATTCTAAGAATACTGGTAACCAATCGGGAACAATATTAATTTTAATAACCAGCTCTACAGCTGAAGAGTTTATCATTAAATTCACCTGGAAAATTTATTGTTTCAGGTTCCAGTCCATAATTCCAGCTCCTATGATACTCACAAAATCTTAACTCAGCTAACATTTGGATATAGATTCCATTGAGGCAGAAACTGTGGAAACATTCTTCCAATGCCCTGATCTCTGCAGCTGGCTTGTGCAAATCTGCCCCCATTTTGACACATGTAATCTACTGAGTAGTGGCAATGAAGTCAGAGATCTATCCCATCTAACTTTCCTACATGGGACAGTACTGGTGAACATGCTTAGATATCCACACAAAATAAGGGAAACAGCCTATGAGTTACTATCCTAATGCACAAAGTGCTCATGAGGGACATTTTGGGTTTGAATTTTTTTCAGATTTCTAAATTGATTAAAAGATTTTTGGTCTGTAAGAAAAGGACTTATTTGGTAGGCCTTAAGGCTTTCATCTATAAATAACTCTATTTTCTACTTAGTCTGAACAGCTCAATATCAGTTAACACAGAGAAAGAAGAGCAATGCTACCTCTGTACTCTAAGACACTCATCTTGAATGTAGGAAGGTCAGGTTCAAGTACCCCGGTAAATTATCACTTCATTATGTAAAACAAAACAGCTTTAGAGGCTGGAGCGCTTTACACCACACTATACTCTTCAGCTTCTTACATCACATTGTGATTGTTGGTTAGATAGGAAGTAATAGTGTCCATGTCTACACATGCTGAAACCACAAGAAGGATGCCATCAGTACTCTCAGAGTGCTGAATTTTGAATTACAGTGTCTAAATCCACTCTCATGAGATGTCTAAAAATATTTTAAAATATTCATGAAAAAAATCCCACCTCGTTTAAAATGGTTGAATTTTAGTATATTTATTTGCCAAAAAACTTAACTAGCTGCTTTGCAATAAAGTATTTGCTGACTTTAGAATAGACTTCTGTTCTTCATCAAACATGCAAAACCTCCCACATTTCCTATCTCTTGTGAAGATGCTTGCTAGGTCCACCTCTAAGCATAGCTACATTGCCTGCAAGGCAGTTCACAAGAATTTTCGTAATAGAAAGACGGACTCCTTGATGCAGTTGATGGACCAGCACCTTGCAGAGAAAGACACTACTACAGCACTGATGTGGAGAGCTTCCATGCCAGGAGATCCATGCCATTATGGAAGTTTCTGCCTCTGTTAGCTGTCCTTCTGTAGTTCAATCAGTTCTTGAGCTGCTCAGTTAGCACAAGTGTTTATGACTGTGGAGGTGACTGAGTTGCGTTTGGACCTGCAAAGAGAATGTGCTGTCAGATTTGAAAATGGGCTGCTTCAAAAGAGTGTTTTTGTCTTTATTTTTTGTGTCCAAACGTGGAGCGAAGCATACAAGACAGTCATGTTATCTGTGCAACCTAACTAGACCATATATTTAAATAATTACAAAGACATTTTAGAATATATTAAATAATACCTATACAAATATATTTCTATTGAAAATAACATTTTCATTGAAAAATGCATAAGACTTCAGGCAGAAGTACTGGAAGTCTTTAGAAATTTCATACCTTATAAACTAGTTTAATAATAAGCTGTCCTCAAGATGAACAAGGTCATGTGCCGTCTTTCAGAATTCCTGTTTCCATCTTTCCAGTACTGGAATACATCTTATTATGTAGACTGGTTTCCAAACTATAGGAACAAAAGTTTCCTGAGCTTCACTTTTAGATTTCCGGATTACATCCATTTTGCTGCCAAAAAAAATTAGACATCAAGACTAATAATTTCTCAAAATTATGAAAGTTGCACTAATTTCAAGGAAAATTTGTGATTCCATGCATAAAGATGTGACTCTTTTATTCAGGTTCCTAAGTTTGGGCAAGAAAAATCATCACTTGCAGTATTTTTATTCCCACCTTTGATTCAAAAGGATGAGAGGTATGTTGTTCCTAATGAAAATCACAGCCATGAGATAAGGTATATATTATACACAGAATGCAGAAGGAGACTAGGCATTTACCACTGGGATTCAGCCACCATGATGAGCAGAGAGTCATCCAAGAAAAGAGCAGGCAATGCTGGAGCACAACCCTCATTATTTAGGGCCTCTGGAGTGTTTGCATGGTGCTTGGACAGGAGTGGATGATGAATTCTCTCCGGAGATGGGTTCCAGAGCTGTCTTCAAGGGAAAAGGTGGTGACAGTTTGCATCAAAATTCTGGTGGGTGTTGAGGAGTTTCATCTACAGTGTAAAGACTAAGTTTCGACATGTTCCATCTGAAAGGGTAATCAGTGACTGGAGTAACCATGGTGAGTGAGATTCAAGCTTCAGGTCAGGACTCTGGAAGAAAACTCAAGTGCTTTGGGAAATTCAAACTCTTGAAAGTTAAGATCAACATCATAGCCTAAGAAAATAGAATTCACATATTCTAATGTTTTATTTCAGTATTTCCCAAGACTACGTGCATTAAAAATTAGACAAAAAAATTACTACAATTAAAGGAAAATAAAATAAGAGCTGTTTTCATATATCATACCATTTGGCTTTTCTTTTTAAATATTAAAAAAGCCCCTGAAATTTCTCATATGGCAGAATCACTATAGCAGAGCTTTATTATAAAGGTATTAAAATTTTTTTTTCATGAAGTTGTAGGAGTTCTTTTTTATAAAACCCTTGTCATTTATTTTTGAGGACAGAACTTTGTGCAAATCTATGTGGGGATCTAAAATGAAGATGAATTAAAATATTTTTGGGCTTCTTTAACAACTGAACAAAATAAGAGAGTAAAATTTAACATAAATTAAGGATAAAGATATAATTAAAGGATAAGGATATAATTAAATGTTATCTTAGAATATTTAATCCATGATGGTCTAGTTTTCAAAACTGCAGGTCTACAAAGTGGATCATCAGACCACTAATTCATGTTCTAATTTACCATTAGTTGTACAGAAAATATATACCATCTAAATAGCCACAATTGGGTCCAAAAACTCAATATATGTCTGTAAGTGATAAATACATAGATATTTAATTTAATATACACTTAGCATTTTAAAAATTGAGTCCTTGGGTAGGATAGATTTGTTTCCGTGTTGAAATTGTTGAAAGCAAGAAAACAAACTAAGTAAGAGATTGACAGCAACATTTACATAGTAGGTAAAGTAAAACCTAACAAGCCAAGCCAAATACCAGATCTTGGCATTGTGTCATGGAATCTTTATGGTGTCACTGTGGTAAGGATTGCAAAACAGAGAGAAAGGGAATAGAGAGCCAAAAATTCCTTAAGGAAGCACATTCAGGAGAGAGTATATTTCCCATAAAACTAAGCCCTTTTCCATAGTTATTCTTTTCTGAAGTGTGTTGCTTTGCAAAGATCTCTATAAGCTAAGCTACTCAGTTCTCACTGTGGTTTTCACAAGGGAGTAAAGGTGTGCAGAAAGTAAACTGTTAGAATTTTGTATCTGGACTTGTAGAATGGGATGTCATCTTCCTAAACTCTATATAAACAAGAGGTCTGGTGTTGGTGGACGGTGGCAGTCAGGTGCATTTATATTTCACAAATTAAGCCAGTCAAACTGTTTTTCAGTGTTTCTTTAAACAATGTCTCCTAATCTAAACTGAGAGCTCCTCAGGTAAACTCCCTATATTTGAGCTGCCTGCAAAGCACAAAAATGTCTATTTAAATAAAAGATGCAGTTTCTTCCACTGAGAGATCTGGGCAGGTAATTCTAGGCTTCTAGGAGAGGTGAAGCATTCCTGCTTCTAAGTCTGTTTTGTTTTCTTTATTTTTTTTTATTTTTTTTTTCCATCAGGAATGATGTAGAGTAAAATACATCCATAGCAGCAGGGTCTGGAACATCTGGCCTGGCCCCTTTGATCTTTCTGCAGCGTCCCTTGGGCTAGCCTGAAGGGCTCAGTCATCTGCTTTATTTTAGACTCTTTGATCTTGCTGACCTTCTGTGGCTCTTTTTAAAAGCAGCAACAGATATTATTAATTGGGATATATCACTGAATGGTGTTCAGGCAACTGGAAATAGAAGTTTTGTCTTTCTGACTCTGAGTAAAATTCAGAGCTTCTTACTATTTATTTCAAGCAGCAATGCAAAACCAGAAATCACCACTACATGCCAGTCTTCAGAAGTGAAAGAGGCAGACTGAACCCTGAGTAAAAGTCACATGCTTAAAGCTGTATGGAGCTACCAATGGAGTATATGATGAAGGATACGCAAACAGGACGTACTCTCTTCTTCAGGTTTTGAAGCATCACTTTTTCTCTAATAACCATGAAAATAATTCAGGAGAGTGATTCAGATAAACTGACTGTCCTGTGGAGCAAGGCACACAACATTTTAGTAAAATAGTACTCAAATTTAGGCACCCTGGATTGCAGCCTTTGCTAAATGGAACAATCCACAGGGCTAATGAATAAGATCTGCTGGCAGTATACTCCTGGGTTTGCTGGTGATGAACTACACACATGCTTGATATTTAACAGACATTGCCTTGAATTAAGTCTGAAACATATGGCAGCCATTACTGAAAGAAAGGAATGCGTTTTTTCACTGTCAGCAACTCTGATGCTGAAACAGAACAACAGCTCCTAACAGTTGTACTCCCAGTTGTCCATATCTCCTCCCAATGGATCTTTCTAGTCTATTGTTTTATCTTTTCTAGTCTTTCTCAAGCCTGTAAGCTGTTTTAGTTTCACGCAAGGGTATTACTCTGCTGAAGATGTTACCACCCCCTGCAGTTGTGCTCCTCACTTTTTTTTAATACAAACTCACTTGCTTAATCGTATTGGTTGCCAGGAGACATATGAAGTCTGTAATAGCTTAAGACATCTCAAACTAGAATTCTCCCAACAGTACCCTTTAAAAGGTCTCCAAAATTCAGAGTGGGTATCCATAGTACTTTTCCACTTTCTTTTATTGTCGCGCAAATACCTTCCATAATGTTACTTTTTGGGAGATTGTTCATGGTCTCAAGAGCAGTTTGTATTTTGCTGATATTTGCCTTTCACGGCTCAGCTTCACAAGATAAAAATTACCTCATTAACACAAAATTCTTAGCTGCCTCTTACTGAAAATGAGGTCCTGGAGAGTGTATCAGGTTGGATACGCAAAACAAAAAGGCTCCCAAACCATTAGTCATTTTTTAAAATCTTGGCTGTGGTCTTTTATTAGTCTGTAAAACTTTATCACCATATAGTGCACCCTTTAAATAATAAATAGTAACACCAGATGATGGAGGACTGAACAAAACCAATGCATGATGGAGAATATATGCATAACCTTGAAGGTTTCATGGAAAGCAAGCCTTTCTGCAAAGTCTGCTTGGACACCCAAGTAATCACTTGTTCCTGCAGAAATAGTTCCAAAACTTTTGAGTGCACGTAACAATACATATTACAGTCATCACACCCTTTCTTCCCAATTTTGAGGACAATTCTTGTCATTGCTTTCTGTCTTGTTTGCATATGAAGAAATGAAAATTCACATTATTGAGAAAGTCTTAGAAAATGTTTTTTGCTGTTTTCTTCTCCCAGTGAAGAACTCCTTCTTTGAATGGGATGGCAGCGTATGTTTGATAAGGATTAAATATCTGGCCTCTAAATCCACAAAAGGCAGACTGTGACCCCTTGCTGAACAGTATTTCATACAAATAGTACCACTGCCTGCTACAAGGTAACCAGCAAGTCCCTTTGCCACTGACTTCCATTTTAATAAAATAAATACCTGTATATGTGATTAGCGGGTTAAATTAGCAGGTAAATTCACACTCCCAGGAAGAATAAGATAAATCAATCTTTTCTGTTGTTGTTAAATGCAAACATTTGGCAAAATGAATTTTAAGTGTGTCACAAGAGATATCTGCCACCAGGACTCTCTATTTTAAACCCCTCAGTGTAACATTCATGATGGACTCAGCTCATTCTTTAGTGATAAACAGACTTCAGTGCCTCCATATCCTCTTTACATACTTTGTGAAGATTTAGCACAAATGCAAATCAGTTTTATATTGCACTGCCCGGCTTTTACAAGAATCACAGATGTACTTTTCACGGTGAAGCCTTCTTAAATCACACAACTGGACATGCAACTATTTTAAATTTCATACAGTGGTACCTCTGCCTCTGCCCATCTCTCTTTGGTGGACTACGTCTGACAAGCATCCTCATCACTGCTGCTAGTGTGTGAACTGGGTCTGCTGCAGGAGGTCAAAGGAAACTTTGCAAGTCCTAGGTGTTTAAAGTGGTACTCAGGATGAAAAAGTTAAAACAGGACACCTAATTTTTGTCTTTATAATTAGTACATTGGCTTAAAACTAGGCATACATGTAAATTAATTTAATCTAATTTAAACTATTAAAATATTCTACTTAGTATGCCTGAAGGAATCAGTTTTATACCTGGTTTACAAGAAATCCCAAATAATTTCTAAAAGGTGAAGGGTCTGGAGTTCTAGAAAAGCGAAATGCTTAACCTCTAGTTTTATGTTTAAGCACATACTTAAGCCATGAAAAATTACTAGTTTTAAGGATGCACTTTTGTCTAAACAAAAAATAAGGGAGTACAAACACATGCACATGAAAGAAAATTATGATGCATTTAACATTAGGCTTACTGAAGTCAGTGAAATCTGCCCATGTATTTAAGGTTTGCTTTCCTGTTTTTGATTACCTTTTGTCTACTCTACATCTAAATTTCTTTGAGATATTCTTAGTTTAAGAAGAAAAGTATTAAAATTTATGAAATAAGTTCTTACAGGTTTTATTGTTAAAAACAATCAGATGAAACTTGAAATAATTATGTAAACAAGGTTTAAAACTAACTCATAAGAAGTAACAGGATATGTTTTATGTTTTCAGTATTTTCATTAGCTTTTTCCTTAAAATATTTATGCCATTGTTCTGGCTTTGAATGTGCATAGTTTTCCTGATATAAAGTTGTTACTTTAAGTTTGGACCAAAAAAAAGAAAACAAAAATCTTCCAGAATACTTCATGTGAGAAATATGTGTCTAATCTTTGGATATCAAGCTGGCTGGAAAGAGTTTAGTTCAGATCAATGATAAAACAAAAGAATTGCAGGAGGCACTGGAGATAATTATAACTTTGTAGAAATATATGTAAGTATATCTCTGAACAAAAAGGAAAAGGTAAGGCTTAATCTTTAAAGAACCGAAAATATGTTATTAAAAAATTCTTAACAAATTGCTTTTGCTCTCTTCTTCTCCTAATCAAGACTTTTTTCTTTAAATGGCATGACAGCATCTGCATTTGATAAAAATCAAATAAAATATTTCCGTAGAAGCAGATGGCACTGGTTTTAATTCTTTGTGGCCAGTTCAGGTATTATGAGAATGAATTATGATGCAAGTGAGCTATGCATGTAAAATGTCTTCTAACAAAAATTTTGAATAAATCTAAATTTTGGGTTACCTGTTTCATCTAGACTAGTTCCTCTCCTCAGCTAGAACATAAAAATTAAATGCCTTCATCTCTGTGGCTGCTTGATATTAAGGTCAGGATTTCCTTCTTTTCCTGCAGAGGTGCTGAGGTGCCTGAGTTATTTTAGGGGTTAAAAGCTGTAGCCACTGATGCGTATATATGAGGCTGTATTCATAGAACACGGCTTGTAGCCTGACTCAAGCTATTACAGCCTAACAACAGGGACCAATAGAAAGGGAAGAAGATCCAAGAAAGCTGAGGTAAGCACAAACTCTGAAGCAATGTCAAATTAGAAGCAAGAGCTAATAAGGTGTGTATGGAAATACATCTGGGAATACTATTATGTACTTCCAGTTTTATATGCTGCTAATTCTGAGGAGGACAGGAAGCAAACACAGTGGTTAGCAGCCAAAAGCTCTGAATTTACAGTGATTTCTGACTGGCTTCAGATAACTCCAGGAACTTGACTAACAAGGTAAATTGCTTTATATTTATTTTTTTTGAATGCTATTAAGGTTATGACTATTTACAGAGTAATAAGGTTGTCATCTCACTGTGTAAAAAAAGAGATGTTATTCTTTACGAATATTTTATTTGTTCTTTTTTTTTGGAATGTTTCCAGATAGCAGTGTCTGGGGCTGGATGATGTATAAGATACTGCACTTGTTACTGCTAATAACAATGTTGAAAACTATTAAATTACTACATATCTTATGCAGCAACTTAACTGAGTTCTTAACCTTACTGGTGCATTACTCCTATGAGAAAATTTACTTTTTATTTATATATTATTTTTGAAAAAAACTAACCTAATTTTGACCAGAAATTTCACCTATCAGTCTCTTGTCTCTGCATTGCAAAATGCTTGTTACTCTTCATCAGGCAACAAGCAAGATAACAGAGTTTTTAAAGCATTGTTTTTGTGCTACACAAATATTTCCTTTTGGATCAAATTATCAGTAATGATTTTGTTCATAATTTAATGGTGGAAGAGGATAAACAAAACAAGTAATGAAGTAGGTAAAATAGATACAAGATGTATGAGTATATACAAAATAATTTGGTTAGGATTTACTTTTGTGGATATAATTTGGTTAGAACTTATTTTTTGTGTCATTTAGATAGGGCATTTGTTTTGCCTGTTTGCTTTAAAAAGGAAATTTGTAACTATGGATATGAGAGAGTGAATGAAGCAGGGAATGGACTAACCAAACATATTCCCTCCAAGCTTTTTAAGAATGTGCCCAACAAACAGCTGTTAAAACACTATTTGATCTTTCACTTTTGAATGAAGAAAAAAGACTCTGGAAAATCTCATCCAGATGCCATTATAATTTAAGAAAGAGCAAAATGGAAAAAGGGGTATAATTAATTTTAAAAGGAGGAACAGTCAGTACAATAGTATTTGTATCACTGTGGTAAAAATATCTTTTCTCAAGATTGTTCATCATATAATGTAGATTATAAGTCCGTACAGGAAAAGTTAAACAAATTTATAAGAAGCACTGATTTAATGTCAGAAAAATGATCCCTGTTTTCAAGTTGTTTGAGATGACACTTGCATGAACATCAGTTAAACTGGTAGCCAATGTGGAGCTGAATCAGGGAAATGTTCATCAACATATAGCACTGAATTTTTTATACCTCTTATATTGCTGTTCATTTTTTCCTCAAGATGGCATGGGTAATACCCTAGGGGACTGAATTTGGTTGTTTATAAAGGAAGTATTAATTTATATGCAAAACTGCTTTGTTAATCTAGAATACTGCTAGAGAATTCTGTTGAGAGACCACTAATTGGTTTTTTCCCCTTCAAAGGCAAACACAATGATCCTAAAAGTCTATACAAGCCTTTTGCTCTTGTTCTTGGCCAATTCTGTATGGACTCGAACTGTGAGACAAGTTTATGATGATCTGGATCCTGACCATTGGTCTCACTACACTTCTGAGTGTCCACAAGAGTGCTTTTGTCCTCCTAGTTTCCCCAATGCATTGTACTGTGATAACAAAGGACTTAAAGAAATACCTGCAATTCCAGCAAGAATTTGGTACCTCTATCTTCAAAACAATCTAATTGAAACACTTTCAGAGAAGCCTTTTGTGAATGCCACTCATCTGAGATGGATAAATCTGAACAAGAATAAGATCACAAACAATGGAATTGAGAGTGGTGTGCTGAGCAAGATGAAAAGATTGCTTTACTTATTCCTTGAAGATAACGAATTGGAAGAGGTGCCTGCCCCATTACCAGTGAGCCTGGAACAGCTAAGACTAGCTAGAAACAAAATCTCCAGAATACCAGAAGGAGTCTTCAGCAACTTGGAAAACCTTACTATGTTAGACCTCCACCAGAACAGTTTGTTGGACAGCGCTCTTCAAAGTGACACCTTCCAAGGACTCAACAATCTCATGCAACTCAACATAGCAAAAAATTCACTCAAGAAAATGCCTTTAAGCATTCCAGCTAACACACTACAGCTGTTTTTGGACAACAACTCCATTGAAGTTATACCAGAAAACTACTTCAGTGCAATACCCAAAGTCACTTTTCTTAGGCTGAACTACAATAAATTATCTGATGATGGTATCCCTCCAAATGGGTTTAATGTTTCATCTATTCTAGATCTACAGCTGTCTCACAATCAACTCACTAAAATTCCACCAATCAATGCTCACCTCGAGCACCTTCATCTTGATCACAACAAAATCAAAAGTAAGTGTATATTGTTGGTGTGGCATCCTACCAAGATATAATTATTTTAAAGTGTCTACTTAACTACAGAAAATGGTCTATGAAATAAAGTGATTTAAATAATAGAATCATTGAATAATTTGTGTTGGAAGGGACCTTTAAAGTTAATTTAGTCCACTCCTCCTGCAATAGCATGGATGCCTTCAACTAGGTGAGGTTTCTCAGAGCCCTGTCCAACCTGACCCTGAAAGTTTTCAGAGATGGGGCATCTACCACCTCACTGGGCCACATGTTTCAGGGTTTTACTGACTTTACAGAAGCTTTTTTCTACTAATATTTCTCTCCTCAAATGTCTTCCAGCATTTTCCACTCTGTGTATACGAGGCAAGGTTTTGTACCCAAGGCAACAGAATCCTGTTGTCATGTCATAGTTCCATTCCTAGTACTGCTTCTGAATTCATCCAGGTATAGTGGGGATGTGATGGTTAGGAACATCACATATTTTATAAACCAAAATTATCTGCTCAGTAAATCCTTTGTTTCATGCCAAAAGCCAAAATAAAAGCAATTTCTATTTATCAATGCACAGAAGGAAGTTAAGCATCTATATTCATCTTCCTGTCATGGTGATTTAGTTGACTGCACAGTCCCTTACCACTCTTTAGTGGCACTGTAGTTCAAAAATATACTAAAAATGATCGTTTGGCTTGAAACAAGGACCCATGAAAGGAAGATACCTATTAATAATTTAGGTTAATTCACTGCATTTGACAAAATAAATTTATGAAGTCCTGTTAAAAAAATTTCTTTATTGTACAACTGGCATATATTTAAGTGGCCTGAAAGATTTCTAACAGTTAAGTAAGAGTTAGGGCTTATGACATACGTTGTTTCTGAACATATTTAATTGCCCCCTGGTTATGAAGGGATTTATTTTCACTGCTTCACTGCAGGGCCTCAAGTGCAGGTTTTATCCTGTCACTTTAGGTGGACACTAGATTCAAACCAATGGAATGTGGCCTGTCTAGTTTAAGAAGGGTTTTGTATCTCGGTAGTATTTAAAGAGCTGCCCAATTATCTTCCTTTGAAGTTTGACAGAGCTTAAAACCATGAAAATCAACTTGTGTATTATGTGCAAGCTCGGGTCCTGCTTTCCAGTGATACTTCACAATGATAATGTGAAGCTAAATCACCATAGCTTCCCCCAAGCCTTATATTCCTTAATGCCTTTGCCACTTCTCAAAATTCATTGTTGTCTTAAGCATAAGACTACTTTTAACTAAAATAATAATAAAAAGTTTTAATTCTTAGTAACTGCATATAAAGTAGCAAAAAAAAATATTAAAAAAGGCAACCTGATACCTTAGATGAAAATTAGGTATTATGTAAGGCACATTCCACCACATAGCATAATTGTTCAAGAGGTAGGGGTTAATGTCTTCATGGGACACTGCTCTAATAGATGATGTCTCAAAGGGCCTTAATATTGCAAACAAACAATGTAACTTCATTGGGCTGGAGTAACAAGATGTGACATTACTGCAGATTGGTTTTGCCTTCTTAAATGGTAGAAGCTGATGATCAATCATTCCTTTAAGATAGCCAATGTAAAGTTTTGAAAGAAGAATAACTGTAAAATCCTGGATCTTGTTTCTCCACAAAAGAGTCCTTATGATGGTTTACTTTTATGTGTGCAGTACTAACCCTTTCTGTAATATTAATTCTCATATATTCCTGCACAGCTGCAAGTTGCTACTTCATTTTCTCTTGGTGATTCATAGTTACAATGCTGGCATTGCAAGAATTCAGACATCAACACTTCTATGTGAATATAGTTTGCCTATGTTTTGTTGTATGTTATTGTTTAATGTCAGTTCTTTATATAAGTGCAGATTCTCCAGAGACCATTTATGAAGATATAAGGCCTTCACCTCCGTGGTTACTAGATCATGGCATTAAGTGCCACATCCAGTCTCATCTTAAAAACCTCCAGGGATGGTGAACCCACAACCTCCCCGGGCAGCCCATTCTAACGCCCGCTGTAAAATATTTCTTCATAATATCCAAGCTAAACCTCCCCTGGCACAGCTCAAGCCTGTGCCCTCTTGTCCTACTGCTGGTTGCCTGGGAGAAGATTCCAACCCTCACGTGGCTACAACCTCCTCTCAGGTGGTTGTAGAGAGTGATGAGATCTTCCCTGAGCCTCCTCTTCTCCAGGCTAAACAACCCCAGCTCCCTCAGCCTCTCCTCACAGGACTTGTGCTGGAATCCCTTCACCGTCACTGGTCTCAGTGGAACAAGAATTTCACCTGGGGTCCCTTCCCTAAGGATCTCAACACACAGAAAAAAGAAGTACTCAAAAGTTGGAAGTAAAATCAAAACTAATTATGGCTCCAACATTTGCGCCACTCTTGTTCCATGGCATTTTAAAACACACGTGCTTACATATTTATCTAGGAGATACATCTTTGAGGCTCTGGGGACATGTTAAATAGTGGAAAAGTGAGTGTTAAAAGAAGCAAAGAGAAGGCATGAAATGATGGTGTAGCAGGTGAGCAAGGGCTAGCTGGTGGTATTGCAGTCCTATCAAAGGACAGGTATAAGGAAGTGAATATTAAGTTCCCCAGAAGAACACCAGAAGGTTGGGATAGATACTCTGAGCTAATGTTATTCCACATGCAGAGAAAGGTAGAAGACCATATGCCAAGTAGACAAATTATGTTTCTAAATTATGAGTTTTGCTGAAAAAGAAACAGGATCTTCTTCAATTCTTCATCAGACATACAGTATTAGACATTAATGAGAACCTTTCTGCAGTTTTCCCTTACAGCAACTCCAGAGTCTCATCTTTAAATATTATACCACATAATAATACTGTTGACAAGCAGCAGAATTAATTTTCTTTAAAATAACTATCCTAGATTTTTATCTAGTTTGGGCTAGTCATACCTACCAGCTACTTAATTAATGCAAAGAGATACAGAATTGCAAAGGGAAAATCATCCCATCTTAAGGAGCTGTAAATCACCTTTTGCAAACATTCATCTCTCTCTCAGTTTAAAAACAGAGTCCAAATGGTTTACTTAGGCTGTCAGTCTCTACATGAATCAGTTTAGGTAGGCTGAATTGTACTCGTGTAGATGCATAGGCCTGTCCCTCCTGCTTAAACAAAATTCAGTAATGTACACATGAAGAGGATTGAAAGAGAAGAAGAAGGAGAGGCTCTTATTCCTCTAACAGTTTGGGTAAGATTTACTGTTAATGGGATGAGAAAAATAAAACCTCAAACCACTTCACACCACATGTCATCAAGAAATAACTTCTTCATAGGTGGTCTGTGATTAAATAACTGTTGCCTCACTTTAAGGCTGGAGTAATTAACCCAGTGAAAAGAAGTGCAGTGAGATAGTTTCTAGCTCAGAGAAGTCCAAGATTTAGAACACACTTGAAGCCATCTTATCTCCTACAGACAGTAGTGCTGACTAGAAAAGGTGGATATTTTCTGCCACGTAATGTTGATCACCTGTAAAACTTGTAATAGCTGCTTTCATAATGAAAACTCTCAAGCTTTCTGCTTCATACATAAAAATAAGCTGTAGCTTGTTTCTTCCAAGAATATAAAAAGCTTTGCCAATATTAATCAATTTTCACAAGATAGGCAAAGACATTTTGATATCACAGATATGACAAAAGTTTCAGGCTTGGGACAACTGGATGTATTTAACTAGTTTCCATGACAAAATCCACTTCCAAGATGTTGCAAAACTCTGGGAAGTTGTTCAAAATAGAGTGAAGAGTTTTCTTTTGGGGAAAAAAATTAATTTACATTGTGATATTTTACATCATAACATTTGGAGTATTGTAATCTGAAGATGTGTGCATATTATCATTGTTAAATATAAAGGAAGAAAAATTTTGGTAGAAATCTGAGTTGCTAAAAAAATATATTTCAAAAGATCTGTTACATACACATTCTCTGTTCATTTTTTTTCATTTGGTGGGGAGCCAGCAAGATCCTCAGGCAATCAGACCAATCACTAAATACCATAATTTGATCAAAGGAATTTGACATCTTTGATAAACAAACACCACTTCAGTATTTTCTAGAATGAGCCCATTTTGAGGCTGAAATAGGGCAGCAGCTGCCTGACTATTCAACAACTGAAGACAAAATAAGAAAAACATCTTAACCAAGTGCAGATATAACCTAGAGGAGACAATGTAAAGAGCCCAAGCCATTCAACACTTATGAATATAGATAATGATTTAAGCCATAGTTTCAAATTTTATCGGAACAGAAACAAACCATATGTGATGTACAAAGAATGTTAAGGATTTGTTGGATTTCAGATTAGGAAAATCCATTAGGAATATCCCATTGTAAAATTATATTCTTGCAACTGAAACCAACTCTACTGAAGAATGTGAGAGAACAGGAAAGTACAGATGTCAAAAATTAAAAACACTAAATTAAAATTTCCTCTGATTCAATACTGCTATAATTTTGAATACAGGATCTTCATTAGGGAATATTATCAGCCTAAAATGAATGTACTGTCATTGAAATAAGATGTTCAAAACCTCACAGCGTTAATCTTGTCCTGCTCTCTCAGAGGGTAGAGAGCTATTTCTCAATGCTTACCATGTAGTGGCCCAAAGTAGTGTACTCTCTGTCCAAGGTAAAATTATGCATATTATTCATAACTGCAGCACAGTAAATATGTGATTCACTGATCCAGACTACATTATATTTATTTGTTTCCTGAATAAATTTTGTTTTCATGAACCTTTCCCATAGAAATTACCTAACATGTTGATTTACATTTTCAGGTGTCAATGGTACTCAAATATGCCCAGTCTCAATTGCCCTAGAAGAAGACTATGGTTATTATGGCAACATCCCTCGCCTCCGATACCTTCGTCTGGATGGAAATGAAATTCAACCTCCAATCCCATTGGACATCATGATATGTTTCCGACTACTTCAAGCTGTTGTCATATAAAGATATTGCAGTGTCACTCTTGCACTGTAAGGGTGCAAAAATGCAAGTTTTGCTGGAATGAAACTTGGTCTAACTCAGAAATCAAGAAATAACAGCTTTATTTAACTTTAATTTTATTCTTTGCTTTTATCTTTTCTACGGCTGACAAAGTTGTTCTTTTTTCAGCAGAGATTTTGTACGGACCTGAAACATGTGCTTAACACTTTACTCTAGAATTTCCAGTGGGAATATATTGAAAATCATCTGTGTAAGATCCCAAATATTGCAAAGAACCTACTACATGGTTCTTGTCAAATGCAACATCTACCCCGTTAACATCATTGCTATAGACAAATTATATTTCCTTATTTTGTTATGTAGTAACTAACACAATGAATTTGGGTGCACTTGGCCAAATGCATATACTAGTAAAATCATGAGCTGCATGACTATTAGTAATCAGAACTGTCAGTGTCATTTAAGATAGCGACTAGTGGTGAACAACCACTTAACATGTAAATAACTCATAAATTGATGTCATCCTTTGAAGACTGATACTTTTAAGGCAAAAAGTACATGAATCTCAGCATCCAAAGCAATATACTGAATATACTGTCATAGGGATTAATTCAGTGAATGATTACAGAATTGGAATAAACTGATCCAACTTAAATCCAGGAAGAAGAGAAAATAAGATGAGATCCTGTTCTATCAAAGTACCATTTTTCTGCAATTTCATTCTACAATATTCCATTTCTGGTTTTGACACAATATCTTTCTCTAACTTTGGCATAGCCATTGAATATTTGGTTCATTTTAATTTCCACAGAAATACAACCAACAGTAATGATTACATATTTCACAGACTAGGAACTTCACAAAAAATTCAATGGCTAGTTAGTGCTACAGTGAAAAAGAGAAAATAATAAATTAAAATATGCATCTCTTTCCAGTTATTTACTGAACTAGCCAAATATTTGCGTAGGAATTGTATCAGTTTAAGCAAATAAAATCAACTTAGAGCAGTATTTACCTATCTGTTAACTGATCTACATGCATATAGTAAAACTGGATTTTAGAGAAGTCCAGGTATTTAGAACACAGTACATTAACAACTCATTAACAAGGGAGATATCATCAGGCAACTTTTTATGAAATCTGATTGATATTTTTTCTATTTTATAAAAATGGGATTTCAATAAATGAATAGTAGAATCAGCTATTCAATGTGAGACTATGACACCCTTATTTCTGACAACTAGTACAACAAATCCATTAGTCATATTATTTTAATCTTCTTGCATAGATAGAAGTAATCAGTTGCTCTTTGATATCTTGCATCTATTACTAACATTTTAAGACTGACCTCAATAGCAAGCATTTAAAGACTATGCATGTGGTATATTTTTTACTTTGAAGATACGGTATTTTCTTAAAAGTAGATTTTAAAAAGTGTTGAGAACTGCAGTTTTAACATTCAGTCTTCTTTATATGAAAATCAGGCCTTATTCTGCCTCAGAGCATTTGTGGAAATAACTTAGTATAGAAATCCAGCATATAAATAATCAATTCAGAAATCCTATCACAAAAAAAATTTATTTTTGTTGTTCTTTTTACGTGATTGCTGAGAAACTTCTGCCCTTCCAGCAAAATATTTTCTGTACATCTGCGTTCACCCAATATGAAAAAATATAGATTTATAAAGTCTCTACAATATGTATGCATGTTTAGCTATGTTCTTTACTTAAGAATAGCATATTAATTTATTTTTTTGAAAAAAAAAGTGACAATACTACTAATTAAATTATAACAATAATTATTTTCTTGTACTTGGAAATCAATCTGTACTTTAAACAAAGAACAAATACATGTACTCCAAAGTAAATATTCACAAGCATACACGCATATTATTAACATTATTTATGCTTCTGATTGTACAGCAAAGCATCTTGAAATTCCTGTAAAAAATCATGACTCTTTTAGGTACCCTTAAAGGTTCACATTGGAGGAGAAAAGACTAACCTATCCCCAAAGAAATGTCTAACTTATATATAAGAAGGGTTCATATGTAAAATCATAAAGGGACACTAGATCATCAAGGTACTCCATTTTCTGGATAGGGGTATTATGCAATGAAATTAGGAGCACATGAAGTAATTTTTAACAGTTATTTTCACCAGCTGGCCTGCTATTTTTCCAATACGGTTTAGTGTGGAAATCCTTATAAATTAGTTTTTCAAAGGTCAGTACTATCTTATGGAGCAATCTTAAAACACATGCAGATAGATGCTCAAGATTTATCTCTGTCAAATTCCGTTTAATCTGAGTGAAGAGAAACATTCATGATATACCATTGGACAAGCTCCTATTGGGCTGAAGAGCTGCTGCTGTTAAATGCTTGCTCTACACTTTTGATTCAACCCATTGACTCCACATCTGAGAACTATGTAATAAAGAGAAAATCCTAAGTATCCTCATTTAGGCTAATTTGTCGCACCTTGACTTTCTCTATCAGAAACAGCACTATGAATTACAATACTAAATAGTTATGTTTCTGTAGTGACCTTCATAAAGTAAATCAACCCTGATTGGGGGTTGAGCTGCTTTACTGAATGCACATATACATTTGCAACGTTAATATTCTTAAACATCCTGGTAAAGATGGTGAAATTTCCCTACAGACTACAGACTACAGACTACAATAGCAGGCCTGAACTGCATTCTTGGGTGGAACTAAACAATGTAGGCTTTGAGCCATTACACATTAATTTCATTCACTGTGCCAGAAGACTATAAAGGAATATGTAAAACACAGTGTCTTTTTCCCAAAGTAGAGGGTCATTAATACAACGTAAAAAGCATCACTGTGCTTGAAAGTCTGATGTTAATTCTTCCTAATTCTCAATTGCTCTAAAACTCCCCACTGATATTTCTCGGTTTAGAAAAAAATGTGGTCTCTTCCACTGAAAGGAGTGAGGAACACACCTCTCAGCTGTCCTGTCTGAACCTCCAGCTCCCATCATTAAACAGCCATTTGTTTTGCTTATTTGTCAAAACACATTGCAAACAGTTTTGAATAGAATATCATGTACAGAAACAAAGACATTTACAAGTATAAGGAGCTGAGAACAAAATAGGTCACCATGAGCGCAACGCAGTCATGCTCAGTCACTAACCAAACCACAAACACCTAGTGCTTTTTGCATAAATCCATATTACATATGAGTTAATTTTGAAATTGTTAGTACAGATGTGCTGTCACCTCAGTCCGGAGTACACATTGTTGCTCTGCAAAGAAAAGCATTAAAGCTAAGTAAGAGACTCAAGAACTGAAAAACAGCCGGACATTTCTGACATGTCTTCCATGACTGGAGGCCGGACGCTGGATTTATCAAAAGGCTATGGGGTTTTATAAACACATTTGGCTCTGCAGGAAGAAAAGCCTTTAATAGATGCTGACAACATAGTTAAAAATTCAGCCATGTGCATGAATTTCCCTGCTCCGTAACCTTCTCTTTCCCAATATCCAGTTTGTTACCACTTTCTTCTTCAATTTTTTTAAAGAAAAACACCACCATAACAATCATCTGTAGATGCCAGTGACCACAGTAGGCTGTATAACACTTGAAGGAAGACACACAAGCACTGAGAGGTAAAAATTTGGAAGACAAGCAGAAAACCAATTCACATGTTGCAGCTATAACTCCAACACACATCCCGTGTCATTGAAGGGATTTTCAGTCACCGTTGTTGCACCCAAATGGTTTCCAATATTTGCCAAAAGTACTTGCTGTCATTTTTCCAGCCTGGGAAAATTATTTGCTAGTATCATATTGCATCTAGTTTCATTACCTACCCGGAATCAGATTACTGTAACGTCTACATTTCTGTGTTGATTGTTAAACAGCTAATATCCCTATTCTGCCATATGTGGCTGATTATCTTTGACATTGTTGAATTCAGCAAGTTCAACGAACCTCAAGTGAAACCTCCTCAATAATTGCATTTTTTTACATGGAATTGCTTACCCATTTAAACATGAAGGGAAGCTCTACAGGGTACCCCACTCTCTGTAAAGTGGTGTTCAGTAATAGTAGCAACCATTTCCAGTCAAGTGTATGAAGCAATATCCATCACTGGCATCATGTTCTGCCCAAGCTAATTTACTATCTTAGTAGAAGTAATACTGTTTCCGAGTCCTGTGCTTGCTCTATCGGCGTTAGTTCCAACAATCTTATACTGTAATGAATTTGAAACCTGTCCCAACAGTGTTGTACACTCTCCGCACTGGTGCCTGAATGTTCTTCTTACTGTTTTTATCTTGGTTTCTGTCTCATTAGAAGCAATCCAGAGGAGGGCCACTAAGTTGATCAGAGAGTTGGAATGCCTCTCCTATGAAGTCAGGCTGAGAGAGTTGGGGTCATTCAGCCTGGAGAAGAGAAGGCTTCAGAGAAGTTGTGGATGCTTCATCCCCATAATTGCTCAAGGCCAGGTTGAGTCGGGCTTGAGCCACCTGGTCTAGCAGAAGGTTCACTGTCTATGCAGGGCAATTTAAACTAGATGATCTTCAAGGTCCCTTTCAATCTAAACCACTCTATTATTCTATATCCATTTGATCAACCTGTCTGCTTATCAGCTTGATTTAGTTTTGTTTCTTCAATGTTTATTAGCTTATGCATGTTAAAGCACACAGTGCTAATGTTTGCTTTGATGTCAACCCTTTTCTGGGTTTCTCTGGGAAACATTCAGCATTGCCCTGACTGCCACACTTGCTGCAGCAAACAGCATGCCCACCTCCTCCCACGTATGTGCTCAGACCCAGGGTGATGCTGTCACGTAGATAGAGTGTAAGTGGAAATCTCTTTTCCAAGGTTTTCTCTCCCCACTCTCAGTCTTTTTTGTAAGGAAGTTGGCAAAGAATCTGGAATCACATCTTCCACAAAAAAAGCTGTTCCTAATTAGTGTCTGGGGCAATGAAAGTGACATGTGGAATAGCAACACTCAATGAAGCTAGACTTTCTCAATACATTATTTATTCATTAAAATGGTCTATCACCATTTTTATTAAATGTTAGTGAATTCAGAAAAAAAAAAAGGCAAATAAGTTCAGCCACAGGAAAGGAAAGAAAAAAAATTAAAACAGTGTTCATCCTTCTTTTTTAATATTCTTGTTGCTAAGATGTCCATGTAGCATGTAGTAAAATCCTGGAATTTGTCTGAAATCATGTTCCTACTACTAGAAAGCCTATTTCAAGGAGGGTAATCTCCTTCTGATGCTTTACTTTGTAACAGGACTTGAAATAATCACCGATTCTCTATCCTGGCAGTGAAGATAGGCTTCATGGTATTATAGGATCTAGGTCCAAATCCTTTTCTGAATCAGAAGCAGATTGAAGTGGAGCGTAGAAATTTTTTTTCTTTGAGCACCAGACTAAAGGTTCACTCTATTTTATGAATCCTAAGATTTGTGTTTTTTTAATAACTGGAACTGCTTCCAATAAAAAAGAGTGATGACAACTCTTCCCAACACTGCTTGGCAGCAGAATAGGTGGGAGTTACATCCTAAATATCTTCACTAAGAAAGCTGCCAGGTTTCTTTCCAGGTTGGAAACAGTGTTGATAATACAGAGATGTTTCTGTTATTGCTGAGAAGTGCTTACACAGCATCAAGGTCTTTTCTGCTTTCCCACACCATCCCACCAGTGAGGAAGCTGGGGATGGGCAAGGAGCTGGGAGAGAACTCAGCTGGGACAGCTGACCCTACTGACCAAAGGGACATTTCAGACCGTATGGCATCATACTCAGGATATGAAGTTGACTGAAGGAGTCATAGTGCTTGTCTTCCAAGTCACCATTACAGGTGATGGAACTCTGCTTTCCTGGAGGTCGCTGAACACCTTCCTGCCCATGGGGTTCATTATATTCTTTCATAGAGACAATAGTGCTTTGATCTGCTAAAAGGCATATTTTGTATGGAATGTTTGCCTCCCATTAAAGTGAAAACACTTGATGTTTCTAAATTATCCCTGCTTTGTTTCTGTGTAGAAACACATAATAATTTTAAGAGTGTTTTCAAATCCAACAAAATGCCTAAATATGGGAGACCCCCCAGCTGGTTCTGGGGGTCTCTGTGTGTCAGGAATTTGGAGATTGGGCATCTGTGCTTAGCCAAGGTGGCAACATCGGACAAGAAAGACTGTTACACAGAATGGGTTTCCTGCAACCAGGCTGTTTACTTCCTGGAACTTTGCTGAGTCATTGTTTTAAAACATGCCCAGCCGTGTGTCCAATAATAGATTGCTTATATGACTGATAGACCAATGGCACTCTGACATGTGTAGCCTTAAGGTGTATAAATGTAGCAGCAGTGACTGTAATAGAGAGTTCCTGTTCCTATACTTTGGATTCCTGAGTTCCTGTTTCATGCAGCCACGTCGCCTGTCCACCGCTACCGCAACATCTAAAGAACTGGGAACCACCTGAGCTGCTACTCCAGTTTGTTTCCTTGCTGTGAATGGAAACACCTATTCTTTCAAGAGGCTAAGCCCTTGGACTTAAGCCTTTTAACTTGTTTAAAGATGAGTTGAACATACTGAAGCCTTGTGCTTTCTAAAGCTGAAAAAAAAAGCTGAAAGCAAATTATAGAGCCCATGACCAGGATTAGGTGGTGCTTCCTCCTCTGCATCACAAGATCATGGAGATCTGTTGCCAGTGGTTGAACTGTGACCAGATACAAAGTGTGCAGAAAGGGAAGTGGCATGGTATGAAAAAATGAGAAATTAGTCAATAGATAGCCAAAATGTCTGTGGACTATATGCTTTACTTATAAAGGTATATTAGCTTTGTCCACATTGATGGTCTTTTCCTCTTTAAAAAAAATGCCTTTTCCTACCATCATAATTGTGGAAAAACTGCCTGCTTAGGGGGAATTCTTAGGGATCTCAAAAATCTGGGCAGGAGCCTTAGTTGGTATCAATTTTACTCAGTACTTCCAGACATACGAAAAGGCTCTCATTGTAGCCAGTATCTGAACAAGTTACAAAATTACTTTATTTGGCATTTGTCGTCTCACCAATATAATGATAATTTGATAAGAAAGGAGAAAAATGAAGTCAAATGCTAGAAAAGAGAAGATGACAGATGTGAAAAAGATGATTAGGAAGGGGAGAGAAGAAATTTGGTATGAAGAGATAAAGGAGGAAGAAGGGAAAACATTTGGACAAGAAGGAAGATTGAGAGATGCCTTTTTGAGCATCCCTTTGCGTGAGAGTAAAAGAAGAGAGGGTACACAAGGAGCTTAGATGCTTCTTGGGTGGAAAACTGAGAGCCTTGGAAACTACTGGTTCTCACCTCTTAAAGCACTGCTGAAGTCTTTCCTAAAGCCTGTGACTTACAGTGCTTCAGCATAGTCTAGTGTTACTTCTTTTGAGAACCGGCAGGACAACAGCTAATATCAAGTTTTCAGTATTTTTAATGCTGTCTAAAGTGCTGTGATTAATACATAGTCCAAACACAAAGAAAATGTGCAGATGTGTGAATAGCAACCACGGGCTTTCTTCAAATCATGCATTATTCTATTCTGTGCACTATTCTAGGCTGGTGTGGAGCTGTCTTTTTTTTTTAGAATGAATTCCAGAAGGAATATGGTAATATGCCACAACCATCAATTTCATTAGTTGGAAATCACATGAAGGGGAAATGTCAGCTGGCAAATCAACTCTGGCAGCTTCTCAGGCTTAGCCTTTATCCTGGAAACCATATGCTCCTCCATGTTTTTCTCAGCTTATATGCTTAGTTTTATCAGCTGACATTTCAGACACTGGCTGATATAAGATTCATGGTCTACTAACTTTTGGAGGCATGCTAGCTTGTTGGGTTTTACAGAAATACTTTCAGGTACTGAGTCATGGCTCAGATGTACCATAAGCTAAAAAGTAAAGTTTTTCTTCTTGCTAGCCTCCATTTAACACCATGCAAGGAAAAAGTCTTATTTTTTTCTAGGAATGTAAGCAAAAAGTTATCCATGCTGAAGGAGAAAAGTCACTGTTAGATGGTTATATAAAAAATTTTTAAAGATATTCTAAATGCGGTCCAAACACTGCTTCATCATAAAATCATGAGCATCTATACATTTGTAAATGGGATGGCTTTGTAAAGGCATCTTACTCATGATACTAGATACTTAATCTTGATTAATATGGGCCAAAGTTAAATTTAAATACTGATTTCATAATATGAGAAATCCAACTTGCAGGATTTTTTTTTCCACCAGAAAATAGGTTTTAGTTTTCAAGTTAAACATGTTTCAGTTGTTAGTTTTTGTGGTTTTCGGGGGGGGGGGGGGGTTGTTGTTTGTTTGTTT
>JAWMRA010000041.1:42329445-42370494 GCA_035584735.1 Pseudotriccus pelzelni | reverse complement strand
GCTTGGACGGTGGCAGCGAGGTCCTTAGGACGTAGGTGGATTGCCTTACAGGGCTAACGAGCTCCACCTGCCCGGGAATGCAAGGTATTCAAATATAAATAATCATACTATCTTATTTACAATTTTTTTAACATTTTGTAAACAAGTATATAGGGTATAAAACACTACAATATATGCAACACAAAATACAAAAGCAAACCTAAGAAAACACATACAATTTCATATTCAAAATTCATACAAAATTGGGAAAAATTTATGCTAATGAGAAAAATAACTGTAAGTCATGACCTCAATTTCACATTTGCTTAGAACCTTGAGGAAACTATGTTACTTGAAATCCTTTATAATCTCTATCCACAAATTAAGTGTAGTACAATTGCGTTCTTTTGAATGAACGGGTATGTCAACATACAACAAAAAGCCTGTGCTCTAGTGAATTCCAAATCCTTGTCTTATTGAACTTTGTTTCTGGTTTATTTTTGAATCCCAAGGAACATCATTCATCTTTTAGTGATAAATATGATAACCTAGTTCTAAACTGTACTTGCTTAGCTAAGCGAAACCATTCAGAAGTCTTCCATCTCTGGGGCCAGGAACTGCATTTTCCTGAAAGGCCCTAACACCACCAGTCCACAGGCTGGGCTGGAACAGCAGACAATAGCTCTGTATGCTAATAAAAACCATTCTGCTACACCACACGCTTGTACACTCAGCAGGGCTATCTTATATTCAACTATGTTTAAAGAAGGAACAGAGATTTCTTTCCCTTCTCCTTCTCAAAACTGATGCAAATTATACCTCTTAAAAAGCAAACTGTAAATTTGGTTTTAGAAGAATGACAGTCTGTCTAATGCGAGTGGAATTTAAGCCAAGTATGTGAGTCTGAAGCTCTGACTCCCATCTTTGGCTTCAGCGGGAATTCCTGAACACACCTTCATTAATGAGCTACAGTATAACGTGCATTTGCGTGCATGCATGTACACGAAAGACCAATCCACATTCGTTGCAATCCAATTACTTATGAAAAGAGTAGTTACAAGGTAGAAAAAACCTGACCCATTATGATTTCTCCAGCAAAATTTCAGAAAATCCATTTCTCTTTCTCTCCTACGCATGTTTACATGGAACAAGAAAAATTTTTGTTGTAGGCACCAAACTCAATTTAGAGTATATTTCAGTATTACTTGTCAGTTGTTTCCAAACCAAAATTACTAAATATCCTTAAAAACCCCACATTCTCCTAGACTTTTTAATTAAATAAAAAGAAGTGAAAGGAACAGAATTTATTATAGAAGATATTTCAAACCTGTTTTAGCCAATTTTGAGTAAGAAGAGTATACAGTATATATAGTAGCAATCTGATGAGCTTTTCACCTGCTTTAAAATTTATAGCACACCAAAAGGGTGAACAGCATGCACTGATGGGTTTAACTTGTGGGCTGATTATACCAACAAATGTCAGAGATGTAAAATTAGAAATGTATTTAAGGAGGATCTTTGAATTTTATAAAACAGTCATGCCAGCAAGACTGGCTTAAGATGATTAAAAGCAGTAGGTTTGGATCTTGCTCATAGTTTGCAACAAAGTTTAATAATTTCAGAAGCAGATATTGAAGATTCTAAATCACCCTTTCTGAAAGAAAACTGGAATCTATCCATTCCTGTTGCTGTAACTATAGATTTGTTATTTGATTTTGCTGTAAATGGTCTCTGTTAAAGTTAATGCTTTCTTTCTTGACAGCTAAGAAATTCCAAGTAGACTGAAAGCAGTGGTGAACCAGAGACTATACAGATATGGTGTTTTTTTCTTACACTTCTTACATATGTAAGAAAACAATATTCTGGGTGCTCATTTAGAAAAGCATGAAAGCCTGATAGACCAGACTGCATGAAAATATTCAGAAATTTCACTGTTGGTAATCAGTATTAAGCAGATCCAGCATATATCTGACAAATTTTAAATAGCCATGTTGTTTTACCCTGGAAGATTTAAAAAACCCTAACCAAACAAAACAACCAAAAAAACCCACAAAACCCCAAAACCAACCAGCTGGACAGGCAGTACTAAAAAACCAAAAACTATTTGAATGACAGGGGGAAAAAATCATACTACAAAATTTGACACTTTAATCAGCCTAAATCAAACATGAAAGTAAGAAGTGACAATAAAAGTAAATGTGAAGGAAAAGAATAACAACATTAAAGTGCATGTGAATTGAAAGGAGAATCCTCCAACAAAAACCAAAAATCAGGCAAATGTGAGAAATAAAACACTTGAGTTGATCCGTACATAATGGGTAGTTATTTCTGTGATTCTTTAAAAATATTTTTTTATTCCTTGCATTCACTGTTTATGCAGAAATAATTAAATCTAAACAAGACTTTGCTAGTAAAAACAACTGCAGCTATCTCACATTTTCTGTTTAAATCTCTTCTCCCTTCTGTTTATGGTGATTTGCACAGAGGATGGAACAGTTGGAGCACTCTAAATCCCTCTTTTGTGCTTCTTTTAACTTTGATGAGCAAAATGGAAATGCTAATCCCTTCTGCAGACACGTGGTTTCCTTCCTTTCTCCTTCTCTCTGAGACGTTTGTTTTTCTGTTCTCCAGCCTTTGTTCCCTAGTCCCAACGAGGTTCATATGATGCTCCCCTTTTCCCAGGGCCCTAGGGTGAACAAGGTTCCACAATCCAGCAATTCATGAAATACAAATAATACTGAAACAGGCAAAGGATCTATCAAAGCAGTTTCCTACCTTTCCGTCCTCTCACTCTGCCTTTAGAACAAACAAATAAAAAGAATCAGCGTTCAGTATCACAGAAGGAAACATTCTACACTGGCCTGAATTTTAGTCCTGAAACTCAATGTAGTAATTTCAATGATTTCAGGATTTCACATCAGGATTTCTCCTTGTTCAATATAATTCTGACAACATATTTTAATCTGGAAAATGAATAATAAATAATGATTCAGGAAATAACAAGGTCTCAGACCAAAAACAGGGCAAGAAAAACTTTTATCTGGTCATGAAGCAGACTTGCCTTTATTTATATTTATTTATATAACATTCATGAAAATGTTGGAAGATTCTAGTATTAAAGGCCTGGGAGAAGTAGGATTTCAAAGAAGGGTAATCCAAGTGTAAAAAGGGAACTCTCTTTGCTATGCACCTTAGTAAAATTCTTCATGAACATTCAATGAACATAGTTTGGAACACTAAATACTAATTTTGTTTAGAAAACTTAACCCAATCCATTTGAATTAGGTTGATGTACATATGTGCAAGTTAGAGGATATTGTTTGAAAAATCATATTTTAAATTCTAAAATATTTTTTTAAAAAATCACAATATAATCTTTCCAAAGAATTATGAATGTCTGTCAAAGGAGTTGCATCTACTTTGTAGCAATTCTCTAAAATAAAGTCAAAGAAAACAAACATTCATTGTGGGAATTTTTTTTAGTAAATGGTACGTTTGCCACCAAATAATCTGAAACCTAAAATAAGCAGATAAGAGTTTATAGGCACTTAAAAAGAAGCAAAGATTTAAAAAATTAAATAGCATATATAAATTAGCAACTGAACTGACAAAATATATGACATTTTATTACTTCAACTATGAATTCTCTCCTAGTATATGATAAATAGACTACATCTTACACAGGGCTTTTAGGGAAGCAATAAAAACTTGCTTTTTCTAGAAATAATCTTTCCATAAATTAAAATACATAAGAAACATGCCAAAAATATAAATTTTGAAGTTTAAGGCCAGTGTTTTCTATACCTGGTGAGGTGACATTCTCTTAACGACTTTATTTGGAATAGATGACTCTTGCATCTGCTTGGTGAGCATATTCTGTAGTCTTTGGTTTATGCCCAGTGCTTGGCACTAGCTCAACATGACTATTTTGCACTGTTTTCTTTTCCAAGTGTCCTACATTTGCTTCCTCATACTAACTTTAACAAGCTCATAAGGCATAGCATATCTTGAGAAATGAATACTCACCGACCTCCCACTTCTGAATAAAACACAATTGTCCCTGTCACACAATGTGAGTGACCCCATTTTGTTCATCTGATAGATGCATTTCTGATCACAGAATGTGGAAGAGTTGGAGGAAACCAAATGTGACTTCTTAAGAGATTGTGTAGCCCAAGCAGCTGAACTTATATGTCATCATTAACAGAATATTCATGTATTACTTCCCCTTTTGTAGAATTACTTCCCCTTTTGAAGACTGGCCCCTGGAACAGGAGAAGGCGACCTTTTATTTTGTTACTACTGTTTTATATGAAAATACATAAACATCTTCAATATTTTGCTCTATTGCTCTTAGTCTACAGTTTCAGATCAGGAACATCTTTTAGCCAGGTGCCAAGGTGAAAAAAGCAAATGAATGAGTCATTTTGGGGCTCCCCTGTCACTCCTTCCAAAGCTGGATATTATCTTGCTCTCCCTGTAAAAATCAGTTCTAGAACTTTACAGAGCTGACACAGTACACCGAAGGTTCTGCTTCTGTTCAGGCTGGAAGACTGAGAAGTTGACAAGAGGGAAACTTGGTACTATACCCAAGCTCTTTCTGAGGATCAGACAGGATTTTTCATTTTATGGCAAAGCTAGAATTCATGCCACACATTCTTTCTTGTACAAGTTCCTGGGGATGAATCTGTGAGGACCAAAAGAAAAGAAAGCAAAGAAAAAATTATATTTATATCAAGTGAATGCTGACAGTCTGAATCAAAGGCTCAGTGCTTTATAATCAAGGTTTCGGAAAAACAAGAATAAGACAACCCTGAGGCTTTGGCACTGAGTTCAAGAACACAGTTAGGAGTCACTGCACCTCCAAGAACTAGGAGAACTGAAATGGAAACAAAGCTGTCTCAGAAAACAGGGAAATAAATTAATTCATTTACTACTGCCAGGAATTATGCAGTGGGAATGCATTTTAGCTAGGAATGTGTTAGGCAATGGTCAACAGCTGGATATGCTTCCAGCTGAAGTAGTGTTCAAAAAAAGCCACTGAACAAGATAGAACTCTCCATTAACTCCAGTGAGGTTTTAATCAAGACCAAGGAAGTAAGACAGCAAGATTTAGAGACAATTGAGGAAGTTCACAAGACAGTAACTTAAACTGCACAAGGCCAGAGGATCTGGAAAAAAAACAAGTGTCAAAGAAGGGACTTATTAGAGGACATAAGAAACTCACTCCCAAGTGTCCTTTAGTCAGACTCAGGAATTTCATTATCTTCTGTGATAACAGGATTCAGAAAGTGCAAGCACTGATCTGAATACATTTCTAGCTCAAGCACAGATTTTCTGTCAGTTTTTTTTAAATGCTTGGTTTTTTTCTTAGCAATACCACAATGCCTATAAGTAGTCTTCTTTTTCTTTAATCTTTTTTTTGTGTGTGTCTCTTGGGTTTCTAGCTAGTCCAGGATTGCTAGCATCAGGCCTTCTAGCAGCCAAAATCAAACAAAATGCCAAACATTAATTTAAGCATCAACTAAGGCATGTCCCCTACAGATATACCACTCAATCTCCAAGCTCTGCTTCTTTAAAGCGTAAACTGAAACAAACTAAACTGTGTTCTTATTTGTGTGCTGTATGAAACATCATGCTCATAAGCTTATAAAATTCTTTGTGTAAAACATATCCTTTTCAGATAAGCTTCCATAGCCCTAACAGAAAATAGAAGACATTTGAATGTTTTTAAAGTCAACAGTTGCCTTCAATTAATTTTACTTGCTTATTGTTTCTGAAAAACAGGACCAGCAAAACATACTGTAGTCTGACAGGAATACAGTAAACCATTAATATCAAGATCTAGAGACAAAGTGGTTTGAACTTCACTGGTCTTACAAAACCAAAAAAAGCAAACCCACAGACCAAAAGATACAAAGGTTTCAGGCCCTAGGTCTTGGTACATCTGAATCAAGTTAATTGTGAAAGAATGAAGAACAACAGTAAATATATGAATAAGCAGTTGCAGATAAGAATTTTCCTTAAATAAACAATTGAAAATTGGGGTCTTCTGTACAGGTGAAAGCAAAGAATACTGGACCTGCCTAGAGACAATATGTTTTGTAAATAAAGGAGACATGTTGACAGGGAAGATTTAGCACAGTAAATCCTAAATTAGCAAGTACAGAAGAAAATAATATACTTAAAAGTGAATTAATGTTAATTAATTACAAATGGAGCAGCATAACAATTACCAATAGCAATAAGAAAATGAAATTATGAATTTTGCTGCAGAAGATGCAGCTATTTGCTTTCTTGTTGTGAAGAATTGTGCACGGGCATAGCAAGCAGCTAGGTCACTAACTTAGGGAGTAAACTGAGGGACTGACCTGAAGGAAAAGAATAGCAACAGGACACAATAGTGTGGTGTTTCCACCGTCTTTACTGCCCTGATTCTTGCTGGAAGAAGATGCATTTTGCAGTGGGAGAGGACAGTGAATAAGGAAATTAAAAATATCAGATTTAAGGACTCAGATTGCCTGTTTTCACAGAAGCAACTCATGCTGAATCTTCCTTAGAAAGAAGTATGTCATCCGGGAATGGTCATAATATTATAAGTCACTGCACATTTGACTCAGCTGCCAAAATAGTGCATGATACCTAGTGCCACTTGGTATGTCCCACAGTACCCTACCCTCTACCTATCTGCTAACAGAGCTGTTGTTCCTCTACCCATTGACTTATCTGCCAAACCCAATCAAACATCCAGAATTTCCTAGGCTGGCACTAGAAATTTGATGCTGGATATTCAAATTATTGACAAATGGCTTGAAATTCTTAGTGTGCTTTCAGTGTCTCATGCAAATTTGGTTTTCTAGGATGGTCTTCTTATTGGAATAAAAGCTAATATGTAAATTGCATAAAGCAAAGGGAATAAAGTGTCTTCAGTTCATTTAACCTTAAACAGGAATCTTATATTACCTCCATAGATACAGAATTGGTTATGTTGTTTCCTGATTGTTAATACAGGATGTTGACAGTATTAGGAGGCATATTACATTGAAGTGTTGGAAAAATGATGAAAACATTCAGAGGAATAGCTGCATGTTATACAGATACTGCTAATGTAAAGGTAAGCACAGAATTAAGTAGGAACTGATAATAAAGAAAGTATGACCAATTAGGAAAAGCGATGACTTATGTAAAACCTATTGCTTGACTTATAGCAAAACCTATTTCTGCTGTAGTAGAGCACATGATACTATGGTTCATGCCTGTCATTTGCAGCATATGATAAATGTTCATATCTATTATGGAACAGATATTTCCTCTAGAAGAAAAACACACTGGAAAGAGTATATTCTATGAGTATTGCCTCATAAATATTTATATAAAAGTAAAGGGGGAAAAATACCTCTGAATGCATACTAGGTAATATTAACAGTAGATGGAAATTCATTGAACATCATTACATATAATAAGCCACAAAATAGAAATGTTACATTTAGGAAATATGTTGATATATAACCCAATTTGTTTAAGCCTTGATTTTGGACACTGGGAAATTTGCATTTCTAAGCTATCAGGCCTGTTTCCAGAATGCAACTGAAAATGTTACTGATATATTGGTAGTAGCAGTAAGAAATTTGAGGGAGAGGGGTAAAAAATTGTGATGTGAAATAAATGTCATTTTCTTACAACAAAGCTTTGTTTGACCTTCTGAAAATTCAGTTCAGGAAAATCACATATAAAGGTGTTTGAAGTCTGAGGAACTCCCTGGGATGAGGCCTCCAGTTGAGGGTGGAAGCTGTACTACCTCCCACAACCCCAGAATGCCATTGCCATTGGTCGGGGTCTAATACCACTGGCTCTGCATTCTGACTAAATCCATCCCATTTGAGAGAGTGGAAGCTAAAGGTAAGTTTTGGTACTTCTCTCTTAATTGAATGTTTATCGCTGGAAATATATTTATAGTGTTTGTTTTATTTTATCATGCATAATACTGATTCAAAGTCTTGCAGATTGTGGAGACTATTTATTTTTCCTTGCATATGTCTTAGTTCCTTCCTATGAGAGGTGTACATAATCTTCATCAAAATATTTGATCTTACAGCTACTGCAGATGCCAATATCATTACAGTGTGTTCCAACGTATTAAATATAAGGGAAATAGAGATATGCAAACCCTGCAAGTAAATGCAGATACTATAGCCATAGGCAAACAAATTTTTTTCCACAGATGTTATGTTTGCTGTTTTTGTCTATATACGTAGGTAACATTTAATAGTTATCAAGCTATATACCCTTTAAAAACCTTTCTTTTTTACTACGCAATTTGACATGAAAATAATTTTGAATAATGAGCAATTTTTCATTTAAGGATTGTTTATTTGGAGGAAAAAGTACAGCAGATAGATTAGTACTACATTTTGGGTTAATGGATAAATGTCTTTTATAGCTGAATCATCTGGGATAAATGACACACAAAAGAAAAGCAAGACCAAAACCAATGTTGTCAAAAATAGGCAGAAGAAAACATAAAGACAGAAAAAACCCCCAATCTATAGCATACTTATTTCAGAGATTGATTGCATTTTTATTTTATTTTGTTTCATTTTTGTAATGAAGCAGAATATCTTAGTAATAGTGAAAGCTAATACTGAAAGGTGCAATTCATCTAAGCCTTCTCAAAGAGAAGCCCCAGTGACTACAGCTTCTCCCTGAAGCAGCTGAAATCTTTCTGAATAAAGCAAATGAGAGAAAAATGAATGCCTTGTATTACTGACCATCCCCAGAGGAATTTCATATCCTCATGCCTAAACCAGTTTCATAAAGACCTCTTTTCATGAAGCTAAAATTCAGCGTGTTTCTCAGCACATACATTCAAAAAAAAAGTCTCATATACTTCTTATATTTAATCTATTACAAGTAGCTATAATTTTTAAATTAAATATTTAAGTGTGTGTCTTATGGCATCACATCAGGAGTACAATTTTTTACATATATGCACTGCACATTATCACTGTGCTTTTGGTAAAATTACTGTGAGCTGTAACTAAACCAGAGTGTAAGTAAAGAATTCTGAATAGAGCCTTGTGTCAGGCATTTTATATGATAACATCGAATGCATCACTTACAAGGAAAAGGAAATGCATAAACACTAATGTTCAAGCCTAACATGAACTTTCTACTATTTTGCAAAATTCTGGAACTCTAAACAGGTTCTATTGTCCAAGAAGAACAGGTGACTGTACTGTACTACCATTTCTCACTACTTTAAAAATGGTATTGATTGAATAATGAAGGAATTCAGAATACTGCCTCTTACAGGGCTATAGAGGGCACATTTTTTAGTTTACTTCCCAGACCTTTGCAAAAGTATGGTCCAAATATGCCACACCATTTAACCAATTAAAATTGTATTCTAACAGAACAACAAGTGGGTGTAAAGTGTTTTGATTACGCTCATCCAGAGACAACGGAGAAAGAGTTTCTGATGTTTTCTAATAATATTTTTTTTGTTTTCTTTTGATTTTTATTATGGTGGAGGAGAAAGATAAAATTACTTTGTTGCACATTTTGAAAGACTATTTATTGTGATAGAGACAAATAATATAATAATTTACCTTTTGTCTATTTTCTCAAAAGTTCTTTTCAAATGGTGCAGTGGAAATAGGTAAAGCTAGAAGAAAGAGGGAAAACACAGTTAAGATACTTTCTCACTGAGGTAAATTTACTTTTATACAAATAAAATTCAATAGGTCTTTTCTAAATTCTCTGAATGTTAACATGGCCAAAGGAGTCTGCAGAAATTCTCAGACTCAGGGACTCTTCATGAAGCAATCCAGACTAAACCACTGAGTCATCATGAATAAACATGAGTTATTCATCAGAAATACTGTGTTATATATATAAGTACTGTATTTGTGACATTAAATTTTCATGGATTTCTTGCCAATACCAGATTACTTATAATCTGTCAGTTTTCTTCTCTTTCAGAAGAAAAAACAGAATGCAGACCTTTGTAAATGCCTTTCTGGGATTCTTTATCTTTGAGTCTGTTGGAGCTGCACGTATCACTGATACCATAATTTATGATTCTGAGTTCTATGATACAGCACTTGAAGAACTGCCTCACCCATTTGTCTATGATGAAAACAAGCAGTTTGATGAAGTAAAGGTAAATAGAACTTCATTTGTTCTGTCTTTCTAAAGTACACAAATGCAGTGGCAACTGATCAGTTTTTTCTGGCCATGAAAACATTTATCAGACAAATCTACTCATGTGGTTTCTGTTGCTTTTTCAGTTCATTCACTTTTTCCCCTAATCTACAAACACAGTCAAAATATATCCTGATCTTTTTTGGTGGGTTTTGGTGGCAATCCTTGAGAGAAGGTGAAAGGTATCATGCTTTTCTCAGGTCTCCATGGTTTGCTAAAAATTCTGTTCGAGACTGTTGTGATTTATCTGTCTGGATGAGAAATAGAGGATGCTTAAACAGGACATCCAACATTTCCCATTAAAAGAGGTAGCAAAATGTCATTTTCTTAGATTATTTCTTATTGTAACAGATTTGTTCAGTACAAGTATTTTAGTCTATAAAAGCTAATATTTTCTATTTCTGTCAGGAAAATGAGCACAAGGAAGAAAATAGAAAGGGAAAGCACTTGAATTTAAAAACAGGAAAGTAAAAAAATTACTGAAGAAAAACGCTTGAAATTATTTTACAGTATGAGTTATTAAGATTTGTTGCCTGTACAAGTAAGGGACTCCACTTGTGACTTCAATGCTTCCTTCCCCTCCTACACTCCTTTATTTCTCTACAATTACTAAAAAGCTATATGAATTTTATTCTCACTGTTGATTAGACATGGACACAACTTCCCTGAAGGTAATATATTCACTCTGTGATTCAGTATTGAGTGTGATAGGAGTTGAGTGAAAAATATAATATTTTCATCATAATATGGAGGTTTCATTTTTATACATTTTTAGTACTTTTTCACATAACAATACATAATTCATGAAGATACATTCCTTTGAAATATTCACGATTACAGCAGGAGGGACAAGAGCTAGTCTTTCATTAATGTGAGACTGAAATTGGATGGCAGATTTGAAATCCAAGGGCAAGGACAATTTAAGAATAAATATATCCCAAAACTGGAGAACTGAAGAGACAAGAATAATCTCAAAATTTGCACAAAATCAGAACTTTACAGTTTGGAGGAAATAAGTGTTCAATCTAAGGAGGACTGAGAAGAACTTTGCTGTAAAGAAATTACTTTGCCTTTGGCCTGCTTCCTTTATGACACACAGAATCAAAGCTCCTTATTCACTCGTGTGCTTGAGCTCTTGTCCTTGATGAAGTCCCCACCAATTTTAGTTGCTGTGCCCTCTCTATTTCACATTGATTAAGAAATCACAGACTCTGTCTCTTTTTTTCTCTTAAAAATGAAGCCTTTATCATTCCTACAGAGACAGTTTCCTTCCCAGAAATGTTCATATGCCTCACCACTGAGGTTTTTGTCATTCAAACAGTAGAGTTCTAAATGCCTTGAATGGTAGGTGGGATTCTCCTGTGCTGTGTTCACTCTGTGTGGTCCTAGGACACCAAAGCATGAGGTGCCCTTTTCCAAGTTTCTGAATGAAAGATAGAGACAAGGCAAGGCTTCTGTGTTCTTTTCCAGCTGAAAGGAAATTCAGGATGATTGAAGTGGCACTCAGCAGGAAAAGATACAAGAAGTATCATCACAGGTTACTTTTTTTAAGGAAGCATGGAATAAACAGAGTCCAGAAAGATTATTCATATTGTCTGGTAAGCTTTTTTTTCCAGAGCAGGATTATCTCCCATTACTGAGCTCTCCAGTAAGCCTTCTTAAAATTCATCAGATGAAGGTCATCTATCATAGCAGTCAAACAGAATTTTATTTTACATATGGATGGACCTCCCTGTGAGAAACTTTTTTTTTTCCTAGATGTTTAACCAGTTGGTTCTTTTTTTCTTTTTTTTTTTTTTGGCTTGCATTCCTCATACCATGTACCACCCAAGAGAAACCTAAACATTCACAATTCCCCACATCCCAGGAGAGATGAGCGGTCAGTGCTGTAGAAATCAAGCAGCTTTTATAGACATGTCAGTGCACTATTTGATAGTGTGTGTCAGTCTTGCAAGTTATACTTTAGTCACTGAATGTTATTGATGTTGCTCAAGTTTTAAACAGAATACATTTGATTTCTTGACTGTGGTTATGATTTTTCTGCCTACAATCTTTTTTTTCATAAAGATGTGAAATACGTAAGTGGGTCTATATGTAAAACCCAATATTTATGCAAGGTCACAGGTTAGTTTTTATTATGCATGGCTTACACAATGAGCAATACCAAAGAGATACACACAAACAGCAAGCCTTCAATAGATCTAGCCTGTGTACAGTAACTCTTTAAGGCCTGCTTTTCTGTTTAGAGAGCTTTGAATTGTGTCTTTAGACTTCCGACATAGTGGAGATAAAACCAAAACAAAATCAGCATTTTCTGCTGTTGCTGTCTTCAATTTAAGATTTTAAAATTCAGTTAAGTGCAAATAGAAATCAATCTGTTTATCATGTTTTTAGACTCACTGGCAAAACACAAACTTTACTCAAGTTGTGTGTCCAACTGATTTTCAGCAAGTCAGGAGACTCATTGGTTCTAGGACTTCTATTGTGTTCAGTGTGCTGCCTCTGTTAATTTCAATGTGAATTAAGCACGTGTGCATCTTAAGGACTGAAGCTAAAGCACCTTTGTAGTATGTCCCTTCCAGAATATTACCGATTAGGTGCTATGATCACTCATTCAGTGTGTAATCAAAATGAGGAAAGACCTAGAGGTAATTAGGGAGGGATTTTTCCCACTCACTCTATCTGACTAAAACTATTCTTTGCATCCCAAGATCATCCTCCAAGACAAGTATGACTCATTTTCTTGGAATATCTATTGAGGGGGTTGACCTTGGCTGGCTGCCAGATGACCATCAAGATGATTTCTTACTCCCCTTACTCAGAGACACAGGGGAAGAAATTAAGATTTAAAACTCATGAGCTGACATATACGGAGTTTAATGAAGAAAGGCAAAATTTGCATGTAGAAGCAAAGGAAAAAAAAAGAAAAAGATTGATTCTCTGCTTCCCATAGATAGGTTATGTCCAAACACTTCCAGGAAAGTAGGGCTTGAGTATGCACAGCAGTTGCTACTGAAGACAAACACCTAAATAATAAAGATACACCTCTGCCCTTACTGCCTCCTTTCTCTTAGCTTTTATCACCGAGCAGATGCCACTGGAATATCCCTTTGCTCAGCTTGGGTCAGCTATCCTGTCTGTGTCCCCTCCTGAGATCTTAACCACCTCATGCCTTCTGTGAGGGAGTAATGTTGCAGAGACAGCCTTGGTACTGTGCCAGCACTGCCCACCAGCAGCTAAAACACACCTTTGTAGCTACTAACACAAAGCACAGCACTATGAGGGATGCCATGGGGAAAATTAACTCCATCCCAGCCTGACCCCATAAACCTGTCTACCTCAAGTAACTTTCGATGAACCCTAGGCACCTGTCTCAGGCTTAGTACCAAAATTTCATCTTAATATAGTTAATCAAGAGTGACTAAGTCCAAGTTCATGACTTTGCTACTTCTCATACTCTGGAAGTATTTTTTCTTGTGAAGTGTGTACAGATATATACACACAGACTTCATTGGCTTGTGATCACTTTTCTGAAAACATTTTATCTAGATAATGACTACTGACATTTTTCCACTTATAGCGTATTTTTCTCATAGATTTTAAGATAACTTTAAGGTTCAGAAAAGGTACTTAACAATGTATATACGGAATACATTTTAATGCAAATATTTTGCATTTGGAAAGTAATTACAGCTGGGAATAATTTGTGAGAATTGCACTGAATCCTCAGTTAAAGCTCTGCATTGTCAGGCGTTGGGTGGGTCAAATTTGGGATATAAATTCCGTGGTTTGCAAGATCCCGTTAGTGAGACATGGAAGATCTAGCCAAAGCTTTACATCCAAAGGGAAATTGTTACTGGAAAAACCTTAAGTAATATATCACTCAAAAATAAAATGTATGTAGAGACATTACAGAGAGCAGTATAAACTCTTTCACGACTGAAAGAAGGCAATGTAAAAGAAAAGTCAATTACCAAGGAGTGAATTCCAAGGTTCTAAAGGAGAAAGATACTGCAAAGGAATGGCACTTTGTGTTGGACTTATCTTCTGAAACTGACAGTAGCAACAGTATAAACTTGAGCTGCTGTATCCTTTTCATCATCGTATGTTCATTAGTATTTTCAATTATTATTTATATCATGATAGGGTCTAGAGGCCCCAGTCAAGACTGGGTCTCCATTGTCCCAGCTGCTCTGTAAATGTATACAAAGACAGATTTACATCTTCAAAATGGATACAGTCAAACCAGACTTTCAAATGTGTTTTTGTGTAAGCTTCTCACTCTTTCCCTCTTTGAAACCAAAACTTTTTTTGGAAACTGTGTGAGAAAAACAAATTTTGGAGAGGGATTCTTACATATATCAGCTGAAACTCCAGTGAGCTTACACAGAGCTTTTACAGTAGATGTTTTATACTTTGACTTCCCTGGTCCCTTAAACCTTTCTTTCTTTTCAACCCAGACTTACAGTTTTGTGGCTTCTTTTACTGATGTGGGATATGAAACAAAGATACAGATATTTTATAAAGTTATCCCAAATTCTTAAATTGTACCCCTGGCTATATTTTTTTAGCACTGACTGTAAATAACATGCATTTCTGTCCCATTTAAAAATCATGTAAGATAAGAATAACTTCAGATTCAATCAAAACACAATCCAGAGCATGGTTTGGTACACAGCTCAAAGGTGGAAGTGTTATGGTTCCAATCTGAGTAATTTCTATCTTTGTTCATAGTAAGTGATTATCTAATGCAGGGAGAACTAATAATTCTTTGGAAAAAGTTGTTGGTCTCAGTTGCTTTTATATTCAGCTACAAAATAATGTTTCCTGTGGCTTGTTTTCCTTCTCCTGCCATGAGTTTTGCCTCTTTAGATGTATTCCAGTTTTGTTTCAACATCCTATCCAAACTCCCCTCTGGACCCCACTTGATGATTAGAACATCTTCTGGAAGAGAGGTCTTTGGGGTACTAGCCTACTCAGGGTAGCAACTTACATCTCAGCCCTCTTGCTTGGACATGTCGAGAAGCAGCATTTCTGTTTCATCTGAACCAAAATGGAGTAAACCAATTTTTTATTAAGTTTATATCTTACTTAAAAAAAAAAAAAAGCATCTGCTGTAATCTAAGTTAGATATTACATATCCCTCAAAGCAGAAGGTTCAAAATAAAAATGCAGTGCTGGAATGAGCCTTTGACTTTTTCTTCATTCTCTGATAACAGAATTAATAAATAAAACCTCTACAACAATGCAGTGCAGCACAAATGTTTTCACTCAGCTGAAACTGGACATGACATAAATACATCTGCTTTGAAACATGAAGCTTTAGGATCGTCTGAGGTTGAGGTGCTAAAAAGACTGTTTCTCTTTCTAAGACTCTTTGAAAAAAACTCATAATCTAACTATATTCTCCAAGGGATAAACCAAAGACATTAGTTTCTAGAGAACTGGGCTACAACTCCAGAGCTCTGAAACTTAAATATTAAGGTTGTTCTTGCTGAAGTGTGAATGGAAATTTATGCATGTGTATGTGTGTAAGACCCAGCAGAAACAACAAAGTAAATTAAAAAAATTAGACAGCTGAAAAGGTTGGAAAAATGGTCTGTGTTTGTAGCAACAGATACTGTACTCGACTGCACCACTTCCAGAACACTGTTTCCATTAGTAAGACTGAGGAATGTGTTGTTTATGTGAAAATCAAAGTTCTTGCACCCTGATAACATTGCAACACAGATAACTTCTCAGTGAAAACTATTCATCCTCTCACCAGCACACAAGAAATAGATTGTAGAATGGAATATATACCGTTTTTTCCACATGAGCCATCAGGAAATCACCTTCCCAATGAGTAAAAGAAGGCAGTGAACAGCAACCTAGCATAAGACTAGTGGATGCTGAAGTATCCAAGACTCTAAGAAAAAAGACTGTCCCATAACAGCTGGTGAAACTTAAAGGAGATAAAAAACTGTCCAAATGTTAGTTTTCAGTCTGTCAAGAAAAATTCCAGAGACACTAAAAAGTAGCTTCTGTCCCTTGTCTTAGGTATGGAACACAGGTGATCTTGTCCAGATCACTTGATCATACATATTTAGAGATGTGGGAGTGTGTGGGTATAAATGTGCAAGTGTTTAAAATCTGAGAGAAAGACTGTGAGTAGGCAAAATCAGTATAATTAAAAATTTTATAACCAACTATCACCTTCCCCAAGATCTCACTGAGTTTTATTACACTGGTTTCTACACATAACTTATTGATGTAGCTCTGTAATAAAAAAAAATGACAATTTATCTGAGCTGCATAATTTGCAGTACAAGTGATTATTGCATTAGCATACAGTGGCTAGCAGGTCTATTTCTCTTTAAGATAGAACAATAGGGCAAAAAAACTCTTTAAATGCAAAATTCATGCAAGTGTAAGCCACTTTTGCAAAGGAAAATGTAGGCAGGGAGGTTGGAACGATATGGTCTTTATGGTCCCTTTCAACCCAAACCATTCTGTGATTCTATGAATAACCTCTACCATAATTAGATATATACTTGTAAGCCTTTGGTAACTTTCGAATAGCTGTGGGGGAAACTAGTTCCTTTTGATGGGTCAGTGTGTGAAACAACTTCAAGTTCATGCTTCTTTTAAGTTTTGAATTTTTATTTGTGTTTTAAAGTGTATTTTTTGCATTAAAAGAAACACTGAAACAGCACACACTTCAGATTCTCCCGTGGATTTAAACTTATCGCATGTAATACATCAACTTTGATCCTCGAGATGTAGACATTAAGCAGTTAAAACATGTGCCAATGAAATTACACCACCTCAGAAGAAAAATGTAGCATCTAATGGTGTCCAGTCTTATTGCTTGCCTCTTTATTTATTTTCTGTATTTTATTTCTTTGCATACATTATGTGGGTCCGTAATCCTCACAGGTTACTCTTATGTACATTTCTGTTCTGTTCCAGTCCTGCTGACTCCTAGACTACAGGTATTCTGTATTACTTCTTTTTTTTCCCCCACAGCTCGGACTCCTGAGCCATTTCTAACCTTTCATTTGCCTTGCCTTCTTTACAGTCAGTGGTGAGAGATAGAGACCTAAAGACCCCACCCTAAAAGGAGCATCTGTGGTCAGTAGCTGGAGCTGCTTTTCAGAAGTTTTGTCTCATTCCGTACTGACTGTGAAAGGATGATAGTACAGACTTAACATCCAGTCTATGGATGGCAAGTTCAGAGTTGGCTTTCACCAATTGTATTTTATTGCCCACTGAAACATTCTGATTTCTGTGTTCTTGACTTTCAGAATTTGCAGGTCTGAAAGTGCCTCTAAATGGGCCATCCACACTAATCAGTTTTATTTGAAACTGGAATCACATTGGATAAATACAGAATGGGTTAAAAATAGATACTCCATGTAAACTTAGATATCTTTCTCATTTGGCATGCTCTGTGGCTAGTATTCTACACTGGTATTCTCCAAGACTCTTGATTGATTCCAAAGACAGAATAAGGTAACTATTAACCACATAGTTAAATGGCTAAAAACAGGTGATGTCATACCTTTTCATTTTTTTCTTATGCTCTGTATTAAATCTGTCTTGAAAGGCAGATTATGATTTGAAGACTTGCAATTATTGTCAAAGAGAAACATATTTTACTGTATTTCTCTATAATATTCTTCCTGTTTTGTGATTTCTCATAAAGAATATTACTTTAATTAGGAAAGGAAGTACAGCTCCACCCCCCTCAACTGACGCCCCTCCAAAAGCCCTATGGAATATAATGCCATTAAGTAATACATTATAATTTCTGCTTCCTTTTTCTTTTTTTTTTACTAAAGTGAATGTTGCCAAAAATAAACAAACATCTGGAAGATGAGGGATCATTCTGTACAATATGCAATCCAAGTGACATCTTTGTCTTGTTACAGTCTTGCATGATTTATCAAGATTTTAAAAGATAGAAAGCTGCATATATCAGATAACCAATAACGGGAAACAGACTTTTACCTTTAGGTTACTGCTTCAAGTCCAAACTATGTAAATAGCAAGAAAATACTTCTTATGCTCTGGGGCTGGTATGTAATACAGATATCAGTGAACTTCTACTCTGTTACCAGTATAAAAATGTCATCATTAAGTTAACTGCAATAATTTTAATTTTTTTATGACTGTCACAACTGGTGCAGGAGAGTGAATAGATAATGCTAACCATTTGGAACAGTTTCCCTTAAACCCAGACTTAGTGCAACAGCAGGGAAACTTGCAACTGTGCATTTACAAAACTAGATAATATCCTATGGTAAGAGAAAGATAACAGTCTAGAAACAGAAATACTGAGGGTTAATACCTCTGCTTTGGTACCCAACAGCTACAGTGATTAATCAATAAAGAACACCTCAAAAGGATAAAGTAAAGCACAAATCCCAAGATAGTAAGTTCCATAAAGTATGCCCTCAAATATTCAGAGAGACGGCAGTCAGGGTAGATGACCCAAATCCCATGATGAGTGAAAATTATCTACAGTCTGAAGCCTATTTACAAACTCTATCTTAAAAATATTATTTTCAGTAGAACTGACACAAAAGCTGCATATAAAGCTGTTAACAGGTCTCAAAATCTCCAGATTTTATTCCAAAGTACAGAAGAGAGACTTTTATCTGATTTCCACAAAACTGGTGAAGTAGACGCCATACGCAAGAACTTTAGTGCAGTACTGACCTGGGTCAATAAAAGTCTGGAATGTATCTCTCTCCCTCTGGGCTTCCTCCATTCAGAGAACAGCTGTCCCATTTCCTTTGTTCCCAAAGTCTTCTTTTGATTTGTCCTCAAGTCCATTCCTGGTTAAGCTGTCTACTGTCAGCACTGCAGATGGGAACACTGTGTATTTATCTGCACAAAACTCTTACACCAATTCAAGTTACGTAGGCGTAGTTCATTTGAAGGTCATCTTGATCACCTTGCATTTTGCGAAGTTATGACCCTTGAACTATATCAGGCCATTTTTATCCATAAACTCTAATTAGTAATAGTATTAGTGGTGTATTGGAATACAACTAAAGAATATAAGAGAACCCGAATTTGCTTAGTCAAAATTGGAGCCTGTGAGCTTCCGAGTGCTTACTGGTTTCTAATTGTCTCATATTCTCTGTCTTCAGTGAAACTCATTGCTGGAAAATATTTGAACCTGTGGCCATTATATAAGCTAAACCAAATAATTTCTGTGAAAAAAAATAGATTTTAGGTAGTTATTTGGATGTTCTCAGGCAGTCCATGATCATAATGTTTAATACCCCTTGTAATGAATTGTAATGAATATATAGCTACACTACAAGATTCAGTGAGTCTATTATGAAGTGTAAAGTGTTTTCTTCCAAAAATTTTCATAGATCATAGAATTGTTTGTGTTGGAAGGGAGCTTGAAGGTTCCCATTGTCAGGAACACCTTTCATGAGACCAGGTGGCTCAAAGCCCCATCCAACCTGGCCTTGAACACTTCCAGGGATGGGGCATCTATAACCTCTCTGCTCAACCACTTCTAATCTCTCGTCACCCTCACAGTAAAGAATTTCTTCATAATATCTAAAACTTTCAGCTTCAAACCATTCCCCCTTGTCCTGTCACTACATGTCCTTTTAAAAAGCCTCTCTCCAGCTTCCTTGTAAGCCCCCTTTAGGTACTGAAAAGGTGCCATAAGATCTTCCCAGAGCCTTCACTTCTCTAGGCTGAACAACCCCAACTCTCTCAGCCTGTATTCATCTTCTTGGCGCTTCTCTGGACTTGCTCCCACAGGCCTGTGTCCTGTGCTGGGGACCCCAGAGCTGGGTGCAGTACTCCAGGTGGGGTCTCAAGAGAGAGGGACAGAATCACCTCCTTGACTTGCTGTTCACATCTGAAATATATATACACATACAAAGTGATGCAAATAGGGATCAGAATACAGCAAAAGCTTTGCTTGTGCTTGGGACACAAATCTCAGATGTGTTAGTTCCTTTAACTTGTATAGTTTACATAGAAAATACAATTTTAAAAAATCCTAAATACTTTGCCGGTTAGGATGCAACTACTTTTTACCTATCTTTTACAATTAGAATTAAAAGCAGTACTGTGATTGATTTCAACAACTGGTTCCCCATAGAGACAGCAAATCCAGCAGTAGGTGAAGGATGTTCTCAAAAAAAGGAGGTACTTGGTTAGGTGAGAGACTTAGGATTCAGTATTTTTATGGTGGGGTTGTGCTAGAAAGCTGTAGTGCAGGAAAATCTTTATTGAAGCAGAATTTTAGGCTTTGGTACCTTCTCATTTGGGATAATGATACTGTGACAAGATTCCTGTGTTTGGTCATGCCTGAGAAAAAGGTAAGGAGTGCTAAGCAAAGTGCAGGGGTGCAGTGCCCACAGGGGTAGATATATTACCTAAGTTTTAAACGGTACCTCAGATGTGCAAAGCCCTATAAAGACACTAATTAATTGCCTTGGATTTAAAGAATAAAGTGTATTTTCAAAAGAGACCCTGGCATGATCAAACAATATTATTACACATGGGAAAATTAAGATACAGCAGTAAAGTAACATGCAAGGTCCTACAACTCGAGTGAATTCTCAAGGTCTGGGTGATTACAGAAAACCGCTCTGCCTCTTTGCACGCATAGGTCCCTTTGCAACAAGCCTGGAAAATCTACAATACTCCTTTTATGAAAGGTGATGTGATGCAAGAAAATTGTTAAATCTTAATTTTTATCCTGAATTATTCACATAGAAAAGTCAACAGAATGACAAAATTTACTGGTTTGACTAATTATTTTGAGTGCAGGACAAAAAAACCAAAGTTTTGTAGTCCCATGTAAGGGTCTTACAACTTCTATATTTTTTTTAAATCAGGACTTTATCTAATATTTTTATATATATTTAATTTTTCATAGCACATAATACAGCTACTGATGAATGAAACTAACCAGAGTCTTTTGGTATTTAGATTTAGAAAAAAAAAAAAAAAAGACAAAAACGCTGCCAACATATTAAAAGTAACATGAGAAGTCAGAGTTCAAAAATCTTCAATAATAACATTTTTAAAGCATATTAGTGTCCTTAAAAGAGACCCTGCACAGCTATATCAGATTTAGATTTATGCTGGTACAATTCACAATTTTATGGTAAAAGACTTGCATCATTTTGATGTTTCACAACAAATTTTCATTTGTCACACACAATATATCAATTTTTATCACAAATCTAATTTATCTTTAAGTGTGGAAAAGTAATTATTTTAGTGCACAAAAAAAGCATTCAAAACACTGAGATAAAAAGTGAATAAGTATGTTGGATTTTCAGGAATTGTTTATACATCATCAGAATTCATTAAAGCTGCTAAATAAAATGCAGCTCAAGCACTAAATTTCAGAAAATATGTGACCTCTAGTGGGAGAATATGGATAACTGGAAGAGAAACAGTTGCCAGTGGAAGTAAATACTAATATCTTCTCTTCATTTTTCCTAGGCAGAGATTGGGACAGTACTACCATCTACAATTCAAGAGATTTATTCTTCTGCAACACTGACAGAAGAAACTGAGGACGAAGCATCAACATCAAAATTAATTGATGGGTCTTCAGCACAAGGATCTGGGGTTCTTGGACTCCAAACTCAAGATGGTTAGTAAGAAAGAGCAATGAGTTTTGTGAGTGTAGCTTTGATTTTGAGCAAGCACACTTTATTTGCTTATGAATGTCTACCATTTTTACTGAAGCGGAAGTTCATGATTTCTGTACTTCTCTTACTGAAGAAAGATATAACATGTCTATCTTGAATGCAAGTCTTATAGTGCCTAGTCAAAATGTTTCCATACTATTTCACTATGAAAACAACTGTGTCAATGTCGATTTACAACTTAAAAATTTACTGATGGCTGGCAAATTCTACCAGTACATGTTTTTTTTGTCTTAGATTTCAATGTCATTATCAGCTATCTTTGTTTTATAATGATTTGCTACGTGGCTTTTATAAATATGGTCATACAACATATAATTAAAATGCTGAAGAATTTTATATCATGAAAACTAGAACTTAAGGAAAGGAAGCTATTTAGAAATTTGGGGTGAAGATGCTTTTCAGTTCTTCTGACTTTGTATAATAAAAGAAGAACTTTATACATCTTGCAGGGGAATTAAAATTGCAAAACATAATCTATCCTTCTCCCACACAAACTTTGCAATGTTAATAATTGGCATTTTTCAGAAAGTCCTCTAAACTCCTGTAGCTGAAGCTCACTAAGTTGTCCACTGCTGTGACGGATCTTTGTGTTGTATGGTGAACAACATACAAAGACAGGAAAATCCCACTTTTTACTATGCCTAACACCACAGCTGAGCGTAATAGAAGAAAAATCAAGTTATAAAAAAACCTCAGTCAAACAATCAAACAAACTAAAAAAACCCAAACCAAAACCAAAAAACCCAAACCGAAACCCCAGAGTTCATATTTCCAAAACTGTGTGTTCAATAGAGTTAATAATTCATGGTCTTATTTTTATACATATTACAAGTAAGCCTTGAACAGACAAAAAAATTACACTGATGTCAAAACAAATAAAAATTGAATGAGAATTTCCCAGCAGATTTCAGAAAAATAAAATTTAAAAAGCTCACTTTTTTTTTCAAATTTGAAAACTACAGGATGTTACAAAATATCATGTAAATAGTATGTGCAATGAATTCTTTATGTATCAACATTTTCAAGCACTGGATGCAAACCAACTAGTGGTTTAACTAAAGGCACACATGGGAGGCTCAAGGCTGTAACATGTCAAATCAGATTGCTTTTGTGTCTTTTTTTGGCTTTTTTTAGCAACATATTTTCCTGTCCGATGTTGTTACTGCTAGTGGCCTGATACTGAATAAAGGACTGTAAGGCTCAGGAACATCAAGCAAAGTTCATTTTTCTTTTTGATATCTTTTTGAATCATTCCCCTACTTCTGTTCTTTTTCAGTATACACCATCCATAGGTGACAAATACCACTCCTCCAAGACCAAAAATAGGACAGAAGGGAAAACCCTTTTCCTGTACTATGTTGCAATATTATGAAAAAGTGTCAGCCTTAACTCTACTTAACTCCTTAACTCTACATTCATTTAGGCCTAGATTTGCTGGAATATTTCAAGGTGTGACAATTTATTTTTTTTCCCTGTGTCAGGCTTGCTCCTTGTAGCCAGTGTAAGCTGTCCCGTGGAGAAAGTTAGGGAAAGCATGAAAAGAGTCTTATCTCTCCATAAATGTTTTTCCTGGATGTCCAAGTAGAGATTCTCAAATAAATGAATACTCTAGTTATTCATTCTTTAATCTTGCCTGAAGAGGCGCCTCAATTAGCTATTGGCATTTAATACAGATTAAGAAGGCATATCTGTCATGTAGCCACAACTGATCTAGAGAAAAAACTAATCTGCAAGAGAAATATTTTCATACTCATTAATTATGCTACTATTCTGTAAGTAACCAGAACAAATAACCAGCCACCTGCTACAAGAAGGAGGAAAACATGAAATAGAAAAATATTTCTATGGGATTAAAAGCTGATAAACAGATACGCTGATTTATACCCATAATCAATAAAAAGAAGTATCAAAAAGTCAGTCTCACAAGTCTCATAAAATTTGAATAGTTCCATCCAAAAAACCTTCTGAATTCATAGTATTCATGCAGTTTTGTGATTGAGATGAAATGGCTTCATTTTCACAAAGTTGTGGTGGTAACCAAACATTTTGTTAACACGGTCTCCAAGTTACCTTAGACTGATAGATTTTTCATGACTCTGAATTTCTGAATGAGAAAACATAATTAAACAACATGCAAAGGAAAATGAGGTTCTTCTCCACAGCTCCGTAGGAAAATACTCATTTCCCTACAAAATATTCAGAAGTACTATTTAGAGAACAAAACAGGAATCGTAACCAGTTTCAGTCATTAGCTCTGAGTCCTCTGTCTAGAGGGAAGTACACACTTGTTAGCTTAGAGGGAAACTGACCTTTGGCTGGTTGCTGTCACCAAGCTTTCTACGGTTGTAGTCTGAGAAACACTGTATTAGAATAAGCTACTTTTTCTTCTAGGCATAATAAAAAAAAAATTTTAAGAAATTAATCACTTTATTGTTGGAATTATATGATGTGGTGATCAAAACGTAATGGGAGCGAACTTTACTATAGACAAAGTCTAATTGTTACATGTTTAGGTGAGCATTTAATTGTAGTAATTTACATAACATTTTTGTACATTTCCTTTCTAACAAACTGTTTTCTTTTAAATTCCTTCATAGGCCTTCCCACCTGCCTTTTGTGTACATGCCTGGGAACTACAGTCTACTGTGACGATCGTGAGCTTGATGCTGTTCCACCATTGCCTAAGAAAACCACGCATTTCTATTCACGCTACAACAGAATCAGGAAGATCAGCAGAAATGACTTTGCTAACTTAAGTATGGATAACAGTATTGTTGCAATTAGCTTTAACTTCTACTATTTCTGGCTTATCCTAATCTAAAACGCAGTGATACATTTTCTATAATATTTGGTGATGGTAGAATTTTACACACAAATGCACACATAGAAAAGCAGTTTGCTACTGTGGAGCATAAAGGTCAACACTTTGGGTGCAGATTCTCTGTCAAATTTTTTAAGTATTAGAAACAGAAATGATCACTGATTGTTTTCTGTTACTTGCAATCAATCATCTTTAGAAAGGTAAAAAAAAAAAATCCTAATGTTCAATTTAATTTTGTTTGGGTTTTTTTAATTAGAAAAGTGCTTGAATGTACAAATTTCTTACAGATAGGAAAATGTTAAAATAAAGAAATGTGGAACAAGGCAGTAGAGAATACGTTTATTTCCCTTTAAGTGTTATTTTTTTTCAAAAGATAGTAATTTAAAAGATTTCCAGAGCACACAGAAACCTTAAAACTTTCAACTTTGAAGTCTTTCACTGAAAGACTCCTTAGGAGAGCTGTGGAAAAATGGATTATTGCATTATATACTGAGAACACTGTCACATAGTGGGCCAGGAATGAATATGATTCAAGGCATTTCACCTGCAATTTAAATGACCCATTTGCCTTTTTCTATTTCTGAAATTTCAAGAAATACATTCTTACATGCTTCTTGTATCTTATTTCTCTGCCAGACAACTTAAAGAGGATTGATTTGACTGCAAACTTTATATCAGATGTTCACAAGGATGCCTTCCGAAGATTGCCCCAGCTTCAGGAGCTGGTGCTCCGTGACAACAGGATAAGGCAACTCCCCGAGTTACCATCAACGTTAACATTCCTTGATGTTAGTAAGAACAGGCTTGGTCACAAAGGAATACGTAATGAGGCATTTAAAGTAAGTCTGGGTTGTATGGGGAAATCTTTTTTTCCTGTCTCTGGGGTGTGGTCAGAAATGCAGCCTGTCCTCATAAGAGAGATGCTCCAGTCCCTTAATCATCTTTGTTACACTCCACTGGACCCACTCCAGAAGCTCCATGTCTCTCTTGTACTGAGCAGTCCGGAACTGGATGTAGCACTCCAGATGTGGTCACACTAGGGCTGAGTAGAGGGGCAGGATCACCTCCTTTGACCTGCTTGCAATGCTTTTCTTAAGGTACCCAACAATACCATTGGCCTTCTTGGTCACAGAGGCACACTGCTGGCTCATGAACAGCTTGCTGTCCACAAGGACCCCCAGGGCCTTTTTCATAGAGCTGTTTTTCAGCCTGTGCTGGTGTGTGGGGTTATTCTTCACCAGATGCTGGACCCCGCACTAACCTTTGTTGAATTTCAGGTGGTTCCTCTCTGCCCATCTCTCAAGCCTGTTGAGGTCCTTCTGAATGGCTGCACAGCACTCTGGGGTGTTGGTCACCCTTCCCAGATTTGCCTTGTCAGTGAACTTGCTAAAGAGGCATCTGCCCCTCCATCCAAATCATTGATGAATAAGCTAAACAATACTGGGTCCAGTACTGAACCCTGGGAGACAGCCTTAGTGACAGGCCTCCCACTAGACCCTATGCCAGTGATTATGACCCTTTGTGATCTGCCATTCAGTCAGTTATCAGTCTGCCTCCCAATCCACTCATCCAGTCCATACTTCCTGAGTTTGCCTATGAGTATGTTGTGAGACAGTGTCGAAAGCCTTACTGAAGTCAAGGTATACATTATCCAATGCTCTCCCCTCATCTATCCTGGTAGTTGTTTCATTTTAGAAGGCAATCAGGTTGGTTAAGCATCATTTACCTTTAGGGAATCCATGCTGACTACTGATCGCCTTCTTGTCATCCACGTGGATAGAGATGGCCTCTAGAATGAGGTGCTCTATCACCTCTCCAAGGCTTGAGGTGAGGCTGATTGGCTGGTAATTCCCTGGATTCTCCTTCTTGCTTTTTCTGAAGATAAGGGTAACACTGGCTTATGTCTACTCCTCAGGCACCTCTCCTGGTCTCTGTGACCTTTAAAGATGATTGTGAGTAACCTAGTTATTGTGTCTGACACTCATTCACCCACTAAGGCAGAAAATTATTTACCTTTTTAAATGGAATGAGAAATGTATTTTTAACTCAGGCATTGCTTTTGCAGTCTTTATTTGCTTCAACACCAAAACACTTCTGCAAAATTGAGTAAGCTTGTCACAAAAGAAAGGAGACAGAACAAGAAGCCTTTGTGTATAATGACCATAAGAGGCAGTATTTTCTCTTTAAAACATAATCACTGAAATTATGTCTCTAATAATTAAGTCTGTAGATATTTCAGAAACATTTTCCCCCTTCGTTTTAATCCAAACACCCAAATCTTAACAGAAACATTCTCAGCATATGCAAATCAAAGTTCATTACTGTCTTGGAATTTCTGCCTTTTCACCCATATCATGCTAAAACAAAATGTTACTATCCAGCAGTGCTCATTGCAGTGATAGATTTCAAACTTACTTGCTAGAGATTTTCAAATATGTCTGTCATTTCCCCCTGCCTTTTTCCTTTATCCTCTAGGATCTGAATGAACTGCAGCATCTCTACATCACTGACAATAACTTGGATCATATTCCCTTGCCACTCCCTGAAAGCCTCCAAGCTCTTCATCTTCAGGTAGGCTACAAAAGTAGCAGCTCAAATAGTAAAACTGGAAAGGCAACTATTGCCATGTACTGTTTCTTCTGTTTATTTGGAAGTGTTCTTACTTGACTAAACAAGCTACTGGAAACATACAATTAATTAGTGAATGCAGTCTTTCAAATAATTAAAATTTAGCTCAGCTAAGCATTAATTTTTAGGATTTGTAATACAATATTTTTCAAACATTAAATTCTAGACCTATTAGTACAAGTTAAAGTTATGTTCACACCTGTCAAGATCATCGTTAGTCTTAGAAACTTCAAAGACAGAAATCCCTTGCACTGCTTATACAAATCTTCCAACAGGAATACTTTCAGACACCCAGAGGAAGTAATTTTACATATTGATTGTATTCTATACTCAGTGCATTTCATTCTTAATAAAGGTAATTCCCAGTAAACATTTTTCAGCCAAATGTTTCCGTTTGACTACCTTGGAACATCCCATCCATCATCTTTCTGCAATTCTTTTATGAAATGCTTTCTTTCTGAATTCTTTCTTTTAACCTTTTCCAGCGCTGCTTCTTTCCATTTATCTCCTCTTGTATCAATGCACAGTTTTGATTATCAGGTGTTACATAATACAGAAAAAAAACCTTTTAATAAGCAAATTAGTGTACCACATATTATTTAACCCTTATCTTTCAATAAGTAAATCTATAGAAACTCTCTGCCCATTAGCTGATCTTTTTTGTGCCTCTTTGTGCCTAGAAATTATATATTCAGTGATATGTGCTACAGAACAAAGTTAGTGAGTTATACTTTTCCCACACTAATTTATGACTAGCAAAGGAATGGACAAGAGAAGAACTTTCAGACAGTCCTCACTTTAGGAGGTGAACTTTTTTAGTCCCAGTTTCCTGATAATATTGTATTCCAGCAATTCATTGTTGAAAATTATTCACTTCAAGAACAAAAGATCAGTGAATATAAGGCATATGAGAGGAATTTAAATCAAAAGAATAAAACCTAAAGCATTCAATTTTCCCAGTATATATACAGCTATGGGGTAAACCTATGTGGGAGGGCCTGCAGGAAAGAAATTTGTCACAGATTAAATTTTAGATTTGTGCCTTTGCAGGCACATCAAGCTATCAGGATGATAATTCTGTTTCTATGATTTTTGGACTGGCTTACGCTTGTTCCTCTTTGTCCTAATAAGTCTCTTCAATATGATCTAGACAGGAAAATGCTCTATACTTCTACCAGGTCCCTCCTGCAAAGCCTGTCTCTGCTACATGATTTGAGTTACCTAATTTTGAAGCTTTGCATTAGCCAAGAAATTTTCCCCCTGCTTGGAAAATTTCTCAGTTGATGACTTGCTGCCACAATCTGAGTCCTTCAGTTCAAATCAGTATCTCTCTAGGTACCAAAAATACATACATAAATGGTTCTTCAAATAGTTAAAAATTACTTTCAGGCAACTATTCTGATAGCCTTTTTTTTTTTTCTTTTAGAACAACAACATTCAAGAGATGCATGAAGATACTTTCTGCAAAATGAGAGATTTTACTTATGTGCGTAGGGCTCTTGAAGACATCAGACTGGATGGTAATCCCATCAACCTGAGCAAAACACCTTATGCATACATGTGTCTGCCCCGTTTGCCAGTTGGGAACCTCATCTAAGCTTTGACAGCAGCCTGTCCTGTCATATGCTATGAGAATCTTATAAGACAAATCATTAACTTGCTGCTATACTAAGATGATTTTTTCAAATCTTATTAATTTGGGAAATATTTCTGTTAATAATTAAATTAATTATTATGATACAAAGAAGATTATTAAATGCTAGAAGACAAATCCATTATTTACCCAACTGCAAGCTATTTAGCAATATCAAGACAAATATTTTACTACAAAAACCATGTAAATGCCAATTTTTATGCTGAATTATTCAGATCTAATGTATGAATTCTAAAGCTAAATAATTTTATATATTAAAGTTTAACTATTACATGATAAACAAAGAAATAAAAATAAAATTTGTGTACACAATTGAATATTTATTGCCTTTTATTTTAATCAAATATTTTTTCCCAGAGACACATCAATTTTTCCACTTCTTTCTGTAAAGGTCCCTTCATTTTGAAAAAGTACTAGCAATATTCCAAAACACATGTGTTTTTTAGGACACAGAACAAGGACATTGAATCAATAGTGAAATATAGAGCTTAAATTTGTATCAGATTACCCTCACATAAACTACTAATGCATAATTTTGCAGCAATAATTTATCTTTGTAATGCTGATGAGGCCCAAAGCAGTATTCTTTATCTTTGATAAACTTGGCTGACAGATTATCTGGCTAAAACAAATCTCATGTAAAGTAGGCTACTTGAGAAATACTGAATTTTATTTTGCAGAGAAAGTGAAAAAAACTCCCCTTGGCATATTAATACAGTCACACAAAATTTTGGATTTCAATACACTAAGGACCAGATTTCAGAGACCAAAGTCACAAATAACCTTGTGGAGCTCAATTTCCAGTTACTTGAAACAATTTCACTGAGCTTTTCTGCTTTACTGTTTGAGAGCCTTATCAGTTAAAGATTATAAGATTCCCTCTCTTTGGATTGTTTGAATAACTCTCCTCCTTTTGTGGGGGAGATTTAATACATTTTTCTAGTGAGAAAGCCCGCAGGAAAGATCTACTAGATACAGTATAGGTACTTGCTCACTCTATTCTGCAGTGACAAGCAGCAAATAACAGTTGCACATCTTCAGTAATAACGGTTTGATGGAAGACTTTGGGGAAAAAAAGTCCCCTTTAAAACATACCAAATCCACTTAGGCAATCTGAAATTTGTTCAATATGAAAGTTTCTTTTCATCTAACTGAATATATATGGTCATTTAAAATGTAAATCATGGATTTCTATCGGGCCAGGTGATGAAAACTCTTCATAGAGGCCTCACTCTTCCCCCTTATTGCCATTTTCCAGAAGTGAACATACAGGAAACAACCTCAGACAGAGTAAAAGCAGCGCTGGTTGAGCTGGGAGGAAGGAGGTGAGATGAGGTGAAGTAGGGACAGAATATGTAGTGGTACGTTGAAGCCAGAGAGGAAGGAAACAGAGCTAAGAGCAGAGACAGATTATTCTTGTTCTACCCTGTCTTGCTAAAAGGCAGAGGGAGAGCAACAAAATTCCAAAAGTCTTAGACCTTAGCTGCCTTTAGTTTTACGTTCAAGAGATTCTAGCCTGTCCTTTCCATTCATACATCACCTCTGATGCCATCACCAGCTTGTCATGTTCCCAGTAGAACACATGTTCTCTGGGAAAGACAAAAATTCAAAGGTTGAAGGAGAAGTGAGAGAGACCACTAAAGCCCCTTTCACAAACACTGTAGTAGGATGAATCAGACCCAGAGCTCTGGTACAGAGGTCAAGCTCCATGCTGTAGTGACAGATTTGCTGCCCATACCACATCTGTTTCAGAGAAGATGCATTTCAGTGGGAGAGGATAAACCTTACTAATCATAGTGCACCAGAAACATATGAAGGAAGGTGGGTGTTTGCCTGTCTAGTCCCCAGGCATATTCTATGATGCATAGCTGCAATGTGAAGACTGTTTTGCAAGCTACTTTCAGATCAAGGACACTGAGGAAAGGGTATATTGTATATAAAAATCAACTACAGTGTTCCAGAAGTCAAGAAATACAGAATGGAATGTTAACTCTCTGCCTTGGAAGAAACCTCCAAAACCATAGACCAGAGCTCCCTCCCTTGTATAGTGGTCAACTGTACTAATCTACTGAGGACTTTGTGCAATTGTGGAAATCTAGCCAGGGAGTTTAGGGGTTTTGTGTATATATTTTCCTTTTGTTTGTGTGTCTGTGTGTGTGTGTTTCCACTTATAGCATGAGTGTTATCAGAGGTAATATAGTTGATGCTCTTCCCACTTCTGAAAACAGTACAAAGGTTAGCGCTAATACTGCCAGGGTTACAAGTTTGAGTTATATATGGGTCAATCTGCTATTGTTTTCTACCATTCCTGTCCAGACACATAGCAAAGTTACGGAACTGGAGAGAGCCAGTCTCTTCAGGAGTAATTTCTGCCAGTTGCTCTCTGCTGGGAAGTCAATGCTCTTAGAAAAGATCAGTTAGTAAATCACAAAAGTAAAACAAATGTGATTTTAAAAGAAAAAAAATTGCTATTACATTTTATAGACTCCTCAGTGCAGCAGTTGTGTGCTTGACATCTTTTGAGAATGTCATCTAGGACTATCACAGGAGAGATTAATAACTTGTAAAATATTTCTTAGCTTGGGGGACTGAACTGTGATGGGAGAACATAAGGTGTCTGAAACAGTGGAGCTATTTTACCGTTGAGGTCTTCTCCATAAATCCCGTTAACTCAGGCTTTTTTCAGCAAAGTAGCCATTTCTGCTGCTACTTCTGGAGCTGGGAAGGAATCAGGGTTATCTCAGCAGCACAATCCATTGACCAGTACAAATATTCCTTCAGCCACAGGACCAACCAGGCTCAAATTGGAAGACTGATGAGCATCTCAACATGCAATTACTTTAAGTTATAGGGAGTTGATGTTAAATGTCTAGTTTCTGTTAAAGATCTCATCCAAAAGGAAATTCGTGAAGACATACTGCAGAAAGGCTGAAGCTGTCAATGTTCAACAAGGAAAGAAGTAATAACATTGGATCAGATCAAACAATGTAATTTTACATGTCTAAAAGACTTTTTCTTGACTCACTGAAAGTGAAGTGGCAATGCAGTTTGGAAGAAGTTGTATTTCCTTAGTCAATACATGTCCCCAGTAAGCACTTTTGATACCTCACTCAAAATTGATCACAGATAAGAGAACATTATTAGCTGAATGGGATGCTAAAATCTTTGATTTGAGAAGGTCCCCAAAGTGCTACAATCTGACCAGAAGACAAAGAATATAGTTAATGTGATAAGACAGACAAAGCTTTCCAAAAAGTCATCATGGTTAATGAAAGCACCAGACTGCCACTTCATACACGTGACAGTCTGGTTTGGGATTACAAACTGAATGTGAGATAACAGCTGGGGTGATCTTGATTAAGAAAAGGCTGTGAACCTTCCTCTTTTTTTTTTTTTTTCTTTTATTCCTCCGTGAAGCTGAGCTTGGAAACTGTCAATATTTATAAACCAAAACTTCAGCTATCTCTAGAAAAAAAAGCCTAGGACAGATTTTGTTCTACTAAGGTACAGCCTCAGTTAATCATTTCATGGACCACTACTGCCATCGTGTGTTGATAAATAGTGACACTTGGTATCATACCAAAGCCTAACACTAAGGGTAAATGTGACTTGTTTTTATTTGTTTGTTAAACTTAACCCTATGCAATTTTTTCTTTTTATGTCTAATGAATGCTAAAGGAATGGAAAACTCTTTCAAGATAAAACCAAAGGAACCATTATGTGGATTCTTTTTTGTTTTGGTGGGGGGAAGAGAATTGTTTGTTTAAATTTGGTGTTGCTTCTGCTTTTTTGGGGGGAGTTTAAATCAACCCAGAAAATTTAGAAAAAAAATTTCTTTTTTAAAATATTCTGCTATTTTTCTCATTTTTTATTTAAATAAGTAGACTATAAACGCCATCAGAACAATTTATGTCTCAGGGCATGATACTATAATGATGCTCTTATCATTAAATATGAAAATTCAGGCTCCTCAACGATATTTCTCAGAAAAAGATAGACACAGATTTTGGTCTAAATGCGAATATGCATCATTTACTATGAAACCATAAGCCTGATCTGATGGTATCAGTGTATGGAGAGGGAGTCTAAACAATAAATACCTACATTCCCAGCTACACAAGCTGTGCAAACTTCCAGAGACAAGCATAGCCACAGTCCAGAGACAAACTTCAGGAGACAATCTGACCCTTATCTTTGTGTAGTAAGAATGAGGGCACACTAGTCTTCAACCTAGCTGTCTTGTATAAAGCTTTTTCTCTCACCATAGAAGACAAATTCATTTATTTATCTATTCCCATCCCTGGAAGTATTCAAGGCCAGGTTTGATGGGGCTTTTGAGCAATCTGGTCTAGTGGAAGGTGTTCCTGCAGTAGAGTTAAACTAGATGACCTTTAAGGCCTCTTCCAACGCAAACCACTCTATGATTCCGCAAATAACATCTGGTGTTATGTAAATACATTATGTATAGAAAATTAATTCTGAGATAGTCCTTCTATCTATCTTTCTACCGTCCACACTAAAAAGGCAGAAAGCAGTTGACATAAAGGGCTGAATGCAAGATTTTGAGTCAGGAGAGCAGCAAAGGCTTTTTGAAGGTGCTGACTTTCTGTGCCAGCTTGTGACAGCTACTTAGTCCCTCTGCATCCTTCTGTGCCAGGTGACCGGGACAACTTTCCCTTGGTCCCTCCCACAAGGTGTTCTGAGGGAATGAGGAATCAGGACTGGCAATCGTTACAGCGAGGCCTGGCGCAGGGCCTGCAGGGCCCCAGGCAGAGGGAGCCCCCTGCTGACCGATGGCTGGTGTCCTTGTTACCAGCGCCATGTTGCCCCCACGGGCCGCTGGCTCCTCCAGGCAGGGTAGCAAGGCAACCTGTCACTCTGTCCCCACGAGAAGAGCCTCTCTGGGATGGCAGGGTGTCAGTATGGGGAGGGCAAAATACAAGGCTCCTTCACAAGCCTCCAGGCTAAACACCCCGCATGGAGCCAGGGACGCTGCCACTGCTGCAGGACCAGGCCTCAGCCGAAGGGGAGACCACTCCCAGCAAAGCTCCCCGAGAATTGACATGCCACCGGCTGCCATCACTCCCGGGCAGCACAAGAAGGCATGGCAAGGTGAGGGCAGGGGCAAGAGGCAAAGAGAGCAGCAGCAAGTGCAGGCAGACGACATGCTTATCATGCTTCTGTGTAGCAACAGGGCTGGCAGGGGCAGAAGACGACAGCAGCAAAGGAAGCACAAGGGCAGAAGGCATGTTAACAGAGACAATGAGCAAGGGCAACAGGAGAGAAAGAAGTATCTCATGGAGCAGGATCCCTGTGCATCTTTCTCAAATGGCTGTGGGAGCCGGGGTGGCCAGCGCAGTGGTCCTGTGCATAGGTCACAGTGGAATCAGCCTGGGAAGGCACACTGGTGGAGTCACAACTGGAAGAAGAATTGGAAACAGCAACAACAATCACTATGCAATGAGCCCACCCACCAAGACCAGGCAGGTGGGCAGAGCAGCAGTGGTCAAAAGAGAGCACTGTTCTGGAATGCGAAGAAGCGCTGCTGGGTCCCAACCTTGCGTGTGCCAGCAGCAACCTGGCGAGAGGCAAGAGCTCGCCTCCGCCCCATGAACATGGCAGGACACCGCCCGCCAGGGATGTGCACACCCCACAACACCAGCCAGTACATCATGGACCAGCACGAGTACGTGCAGGGAGACGAAATGGAAGAGGCAGTGGCGGGGTCTGGAGAAAGGGGTAACTGCAGCACTGCAGGTAACATTTCCCTCTCATGTTCTCTTTCCCTTCCACAGCTCAATAGATTGAAGGCACATGAACAGAAGAGGAAGAGGAGAGCACACAGCCTGCCCATCAAGATTGCAAGTGCCAAGACGATATCTACTGTGAAAACTAAATTGGAGTGACAGCAAAAGGCAAGCATCTGACTTGTAAAATGATCAGCTATTAAGAGCAGGGAATCTCTTAAAATTCAGCTTCCTAAATAAATATATATATATGCACTTCTAACTTTGCTGCCTACTGTCTAATGATTCACATACACTAAGAGAGGCCTGGTAGTATAAGAACCAGAAAAAGAAAAACGTTAGCACTGCATATGCCAAAGTGGTCAAAACTGCTACTCCAGAGATTTATCTTTAGAGACTGTTCCCCTCAGGTACATAGATTCCATTCAGGAAGGTTTTTAACTACATTACTATGGTATTCTGAAAACAGAAGGCCCAACTAGATGACTAAAATAAGAGAAAAAACAACATGTATTTCAGCACACATTAGAATGGACCCTTTTTTGAACATTAGAAAAAAGGAAGAGTACTTAGATAAATATACTTTTTTATGTAAACAGACACTACATCCTGTTTATCAATGGCTAAACTGTGTATTTGCATATCATGTAAGCAAAATAGATGAAGCTTAAAAATAGAAAAAAAAGAACAAAAAAATCCTGTTTGGGTCACAGATCATTCACTGTGACCTGTCACAAATGCACATATCATTTTCCTTTTACCAAATATCGAGAAGAGAAGGAGGTTTGGTGATATGCTCTACCTTCACTTTTTAAGGTGGCTGAAACTATAGACATGGAAACTACCACAAATATAGTAGTATTTCCAGCTCAAGGTGAAAGAATCATATTTGTCTATTAGCCATCATAAGAGAAAAGCAATAATCAAAAACTCTTGGCTTAAGAGGTTGCTTAATAGAGAGTTATGCTGATGTGGTCTAGGGATTTAAAATGGGGAGAAAGAAAAATGTTAGCAGGAAAGGCTTTGGATCTGACCTATATATTTGTAGCCAAACATAAAATAAGGTGCCATAAGTCTTTTTGTGGTCTTATGGTCCAAGTTAAGACAAGGTCTAAAACTCAGCTAGTTATACAAGTGTTCAATTTTTCATGTTTCTAGTGAAATAAGCCACTAGAAAATAAAAATAAGATCAATGATAAATACAATTTTGCTACAGATGTTGATAGGCCTTCTGTGCAAAACAACTATATATAAGTATATAGTTATACATATAAATATACACATTTTAAGTTTCTTGAATATCTTATGGAAAATTGAGTGGCCACCTAGATTTGTGGATTTATTTCTTTTCTTTGGGTTTTTTTCTCCAACTAATTATTTAAAAAACCTAAATAATCTTCCTGAAATTCACCTTTAAATCTTGTAATGCTTTAATACATTTTGCTCTTCCTCCTTCACGCTTTTCTTCACTAATAGTTAATAAAAACCCTCTTAAACAATTCGAACCTGAACATTTAGCATGATGCAAATCTCTTATTTGGCAGAAAGCCTCATTTCCAGCTCCCATACCTTGACATAGCCCACAAGATGGTATCATGGACTGTAATAGGACAGAGTGGTGTAGAGAGAGAGGCAGTAAAAGAGAGGCAGTAATGCAAGAAGAGGTTTGATATGCCGTCAACTAATTAGCAGAAATTGTTAATTCATATTAGACTTCTCAAACCCTTGCCTAAGTGAAAATCATGTTCCTAAATTTATTCCTAAGTCAGTTTAATTTTCTATCTTTTTAGTGCCTTTGAGAATGACTTCAAATTTACTAATCATGAAGAAAACAATTTGAGGAAGTGTAAGGCTTATAGCCTCATTATAGTATCCCCTTTTGGTATGTTTCTGTCTTTGAAAGGCAATAAAAGCTTCACAAAACTTTTGCTTCTCAAAAGGGATCTCAATAGATTGCAGCACTGGGCAATCATTAAAGGGATGAAGTCTAACAAGAATAGATGCAAGCTTCTGCAAATAGGACAAAGTAATGCTGGACACTATAAATTCAGAGAGGAGTAACTAGAAAGCAGCCCTGCAGGAAAGGATCTGAGGGCCAGCAGCAGGCTTAACACAAGTCAGCTGTGGGCTCTGGCAGACCAGACCACAGGTGCAAACTGCATGCTGGGGTGCATCAAACATGTCATGACCAGCTGGGCAGAAGAGGTGGTTATCCCATCGTACTCAGTGTTGTTATCTCACCTTGAGCACTGTGGACAGTCCTGGGTCCTACAATTTGAGAAGGGTGTGAAAATCCTTGAATACATCCAGAGGAGGGCAACAAGGCTGATGAAAGGGCTGGAAGGCATGTCTTGTAAGGAGCAGCTGTGGGCTTTGGGCTTGTTTCATAGAAGAGAAGGCTGAGGTGCTGTCTCATTGCTCTCTACAGCTTCCCAAGGAGGGGAAATGGTCGGTTCTCTTTTCCCAGGTATCCAGTGACATGATGCATGGGAATAGTTCAAATCTGTGCCAGGGAGGCTTAGCGTGGACATTGGGTAGCATTTCTTTGCTAAGGAGATAGTTAAACACTAAAAGAGCTTTCTAGAGAGGTAGTCGATGCTCCAGCCCTTTCAGTGTTTAAGAGGCATTTGGACATTGCCGTTAACCACACGCCTTAACTTTTGGTCAGTCCTGAAGTCCTTGGCAGCTGGACTAAGTGATCATTGCCGGTCCCTTCCAACTGATAATATGCCATTCTATTCTATTCTAATCAAGCATTTCAAACATGGTCTCCCTTCCTTTCCATTGTCTCATGGGCCCGAGGCAAGAGATCAGGCTGATCAGTGTTTCACTTTAGGTATTACTTGCAAACAGTGTCCAAATATAAGCTAAGAAGAACTTTGCAGCCACTAGTTCAGCATTTTCCCTCAAAAGATAAGAGATTTAGATTTTTATCTGTGCCCCATTACACAATTTATGGTACTACAAAGTTGTATCAAGTCAAGAGAACAGATTAAGGTCACACTGAAGAATCAACACTCACGTCTCCCAACTCCTAGGTATTGAAGTTCACTGAGCTGTTAGATGGAGAGATAGCAGTATCAGCCTCACCTTCAGAAACTTTGAGAATCTCTTCTTTGAATCCTTGTAGCATAACTAGAATAGAAATTTTTCACACCCTATCTCCAGGGCAGTATTGGTAACAGATGTACTGATATGAAATACCTATGACCTCATAGGTTCACAGGGATAGTTAGCTAACTCTTAAGAATGGCTGCTACATCACCAAGGATAATTCAGCTAAGCACGATGCATCCACGTCTCCTCTACAGATAATTTACCCTACAGCTGTGATATCACAGTGACTCCTGAAATCTCATTGCTGCCATTGGGCTGATCTCTTAAATACTGCACTGTGTCAAGAGAATGACTCTGTGTTGGGTGTGAGGATGGGCATGTGAAGGACAGTTCAGGTTCCCTGAGAAAACTCTAGAGAAAATGGAACAGGATTATAAAGAGAGCCTTTTAAAGAAAGGCAGTGGGATGCATCCATTCCTATTCTACTTTCATGTTACTCTGACACAAAAAAGCTTTTGAGAGAGTCAGACTAAGCTATGTCTGAAGACATGAATATAACAGAGAGAGTGCAAGGAAGGGACAGGAAGATGTTTAGGGTATTGGAGCATCTGACATATGATGAGTGGCTGAGAGGGTTGGGACTGCTCAGCTGGGAGAAGAGGGCAGAGAGCTGAGGGCAATCTTATAAATGTGCATGAATGTCCAATGAGGGCAGTTCAGAAGGGAGTCAGAGATTCTTCTTAGTGGTGCCCAGTGAGCAGACTAGAAGTAATGGGCATAAAATGGAATACAAGCAATTCCATGTAAATATGAGAAATAATGTCCACTTCAGTGGAAGTGGTCAAACACTGAGATAGATTACCTAGAGAGGCTGGGGGTTTTCCATTTTTGGATCTTCAAGACCTGACTGAGCACAGTCCTGGGCTACCCTGTTCTAGCAGACTTTGCTCTGAGTATTAGTGTTCATCTCAACAATCTCCACTGCAACATCTGAGCCTTAGGTATTGTGTGATTCTGTAACCACTTTGTCTTAGTTGTATTTTTCTCCTTTGGCAACACAGAGCAGTTGTTAATCACTACTTCAGTAAACCTGTGAGTCTACTAAAAAGACAGCTCCACACCATTAATGACAGCATGATAATGCTCCCTTGCATTTACCTTCCTAGTGATCATGAAGGAACTTTTCAAAATGTAATAAAATTCCTGCAGGAATTATAGTTTAAATGGGAGGTGGGGCTTAGAATACACATCTGAAATGTAAACATTATCAGTACTTCTAATTGGTAACAAATTATGCCACACAGATTTACGAAATTGCAAGGCTAAGGATATGCTTAGAAGAAATCCAAAAAATGTAACTTTGATTTGTTTTTTTCTTTGCTTTTTTTTTCGTTTTGCTTTGCAAATGAGATATTCACATGATTTACGTTTCATTATGTATTGATATCATTACAAAAATACAAGAATGTAACATTCTTCAAAATCCATGAAATCTAATCTGGGACTGCAAAGCCCCAGACTGATGATCATTCTGTCTGACTGTTGTTATTGCTGTATCAGAATAGAGATCTGGGCATCTTGCTTTGTTAGATGTTTAGGAGATGAGTATACACATTTGAAAATTATATAGTTGTTTACAAAGACTGTAATTAAACTTTCTGATCCCAGCCTTCCCCATCCAGAAGCTCTTCATCCACAGTAAGAGATATTTCTAAGTGCTCTCTCCCAGTCTTGTGTTTTCTGTTTAGCCCCTTTCCTTGGTCATCTTCTCTAACATTCCCAGATTAAGCTGTTGAATGTTTTGCCTGTTCCCACATCACTACCACCGGAAGCTTCATCTACATGAGAACACATAAGGCACTGTTATGCACCTCTGTATACCGTCAATACCGGGCTTAGCATTATTTTTATCCTGAATGAATTAACTCTTTTCTAGGCAATACCTGCACTTATCAAGGGCTGGAGACCACTCAAAGTCAGCAGTCTGGATGTGGCCATCTTATTCTGGGTGGGAAGTGGATTTATACAGAAATAAGCTATGCTGTCAGTTACCCTCAAGGCCAAATGCAGACTCAGAGACTTTGTTGTAATATGTATGCCCTTTCCTTCCTTGTTTGAGCCACCTTTTCTCTCCTCCAGGTTATGACATTTTCTGCTTGGTAGCAGCACAGTAGTAAGCTTCCTGTTACGGATTTAGTCCACAGCCTCAACAGAGCCTGCAAGAGATCAGAGCTGCTCAAAACCTTTTGAACACCTTCCAACCTGCACTGGAATATGGGATAGTATATCAGCCCATGTGGATAACACTCGTTTACTCAGAGCAAGTGCAATCCTCAGTCAAACTGTAAAACCTTTGCAAGCCCCCTATAGTCATAACTAAAGTGTGCTTTTTTCAAATATTCATAAATGGAAGGAAAATTAGTGGGTTTTTTGTTCCCAACAGAAGTGGTGTGCCCTAAAATAAAAGCCATTCTGCAGTTCAACATTGAGTTCCTGCTCTTTAGAGGAAGTACACAAGGTTGAAAAAGAGGGAGTACATAGATTTTTAACAGGGACATGACACCTTTTCATAGTGTTATTTTCTGAAACAGCTAAAATAAATTTGGTTATCAATTTCCCAAAAGTTAAAACCGAAGAATATATCCAACAGGGAAAATTTCAGTCTCATGTTCAAACAATTACAAACACCTGAAGGCAGGGTACTATAGTGAGAATTACTGCTGATAATAGGCAATGCTTAAAATTACAAACTAGTGAACTACCAATAAAAACTGCACATATATGAAGCAATTGTTTCTCCATGAAATTACAACTGAATAAAAACATATTCTAGGAATACAACAGGATACTAGATAGAATAAAGAGCTTTGATCTATTTTCAAGTTTTCATACCCAAACCTGAGATGGGAATTGTACCACCTAACTTCAGACATCTACATCAGTTGTCCCCTACAGGAGACCCCTATTGGGTCTCTGTGGCCAGGTTTTGGTAGCAGGGGGGCTACAGGGGTGGCTTCTGTGAGAAGCTGCCAGAAGCTTCCCCCATGTCCAGTAGAGCCAATGTCAGCCAGCTCCAAGATGGACTTGGCACTGGCCAAGGCTGAGCCAATCAGGACTGATAGTAATGTCTCCGGTATAACATATTTAGGAAAGAAATAAAAAAAGCTATTGTGCAGATGAGATTTGCAGCCACAGAAAATCAGAGTGAGAACATGTGAACAGCTCTGCAGACACCAAGGTCAGTGAAGAAGCACAGGCAGGAGGTGCTCC
>JAWMRA010000041.1:42304397-42329345 GCA_035584735.1 Pseudotriccus pelzelni | reverse complement strand
GAGCAGCCTGTGCCTGAAGGACTGCACCCTGTGGAAAAGTGACCCACACTGCAGCAGTTTGTGAAGAACTGTTGCCTGTGGGATGAACTCATGCTGGAGAAGTTCATGAAGGACTGTCTCCTGTGGGAGGGAGTTCACCCATGGGAATAGTAAAGGACTTCTCTCTCTGAGTGGCAGTGGAAACAAATGACCATAACCCCCATTCCCTGTGTACCTGCACTGGTAGGAGGAGAAGATAGAACTTGGAAGGAGGGTGTGGTGGGGGGGAAGGCGTTTTTAAGATATATTTTGCTTCTCATTCTCCTGCTCTGATTCTGCTAATAATAAACTTAATTAATATCCCCACTTTGAGTCTGTTTTACCCATGATGGTGATTAGTAAGTGATCTCTCCCAGTCCTTAACTCGTGAGCCCTTCATTAGTGAGAGCGGCTTTAGTGGGTACCTGACATCCGGTCAGGGTCGACCCACTGCAAAGGCTTTAAGAACATGGTCCAGATATATAAGAAAACAAAAATGATCTTCAGCCCTGAAAGCGTAAGATAAATTCTTTAGGTCACACTGAGCTCAGCTGCATGCCTCATCCACAGCATGACTAGCTTTAACCTCAGGAGCAAAAGGTGGTTTCTGAAGCATTACAGGAGTTCAAACTAGTGTAACATTTTGGCAGACTAACACACGCATTATGGAAATATTAGGAGGATACAGTACTTACCTGTCCACTAGTTCAGATGCCCATGAAAAATTTTTGTCTTCTAGGTAAGAACAAGCTGTCCAGAGCCGTGAGTCATGAGGTTTTCAGTTAGAGGGCTGGACGGGTTGTGATACTCAGCTATGACAAATTTGAGATCCCAGTACTGTACCATTTCTTCAAAACTGTGGCTTGAATTACTTACTTATCTTTCAAACTCCCTTTGAGTGTGAAAAACTTGGATGGAAATCCGTAAGTAATTGGGGAGCCAGCATGACGACACAACGGAGGGTGCATTTACTGAATTAAATGTGGCATGTTTGAGGGGCCGGTTGTTGTGGTGTTGCGTTGTCGGTTTTTTGTTTTGGAGGGGGGCTTGTTTGTTTGTTTGGTTTTCATCTGCATATGAATAATTTCCAGCCCCTACATTTTGCTCTTGCTTCTCAGAGTTGTGGCGGATTCCTAGGCGAAGGCTGCTCCCGGCCGGCGGCGCTGCGCGCACGGGAAGGCAGGGAGGCGGAGGCGGTGCTGGGAGGAAGAAGATTGCTCCTGCTCCTTCTGCCAGCTCCGGCAGCACCGCTGCGCCTGCTGCTCCCTTACAGCCAGGTCGCCGGTCCTTTCCAGCAGAGGCACAATTCCAGTGCATTCAGGAAGCTGCAAAACAGGGGAGCGGCGGCATTTAAGCACTGTCAGTAGAACGGGTATTTCTCACGACGAAAATGGCAGGCTCTCTGCAGAAGAAGGTTTTATTTATGATTGTAGCTTTTTGTAAGATCCAGGCTGTATTCCTTGCACTGAAGCCCTTTTCTGTTCAGCAAGCCTTTTAGCACCGAGTGACTGCAGCCCGAAAAGAACAGATTACAGCTCAAAATGTCCTTTCAATTTCCCTAACAAATGATACTTGGGCATTAAAGCGCTACATTATTTGGGCATGGAAGAGACAGTCATCTTAGGACAAGTCCATAATAGTTTAATAGGATTAATACTTAAGAGACAAAATACTTCAAGCAAGCATGAATAATCTGCCCTCAGCTATGTAAAACCTGAATTTCAATCTCCACTTCAGTCCTGGCATGCTGAATGGTGATAAGCGAGTTGCCAAACTTCTTTAAACTTTGATTTTTCTACAGATAAAATAGCAGTCTTTTATTTGATATTCCTAGATATGTCAGTGTGTTTAATCCATTCATAAACTGTTTAGGAAGCTCTGGATGCATACTACAAAAGAAATACAAGTGTCTGTGTATCCTGGGGTCAATCCTAGCTCTTATTTCAGGTGGGGAGTATTTTTAACTATTACTGAGAAGCAAGAACTGAAAAACAGGAGGGAAGGCTGGTTTCATCCCCAAAGAGGATTGAGGGTTGAGAGTGGGAGGAGAAAAATCTGAAGCCAGTAAAAATTCCTGGGAAGTGAAAAGCATCAACCCCCTGAATCTCACTGCTGGTGGGAGTAGTATAAGTAGCTTTCCATCTGCTCATCTCTAGTATGCAGAACTAGTTAGAGTCCAACAAAGCATTTTCCTCCTTGAAAACAACAGTTTGTCAAAATTAAAGCATAGTTCAGGGTCACAGTGAAAAATTGTCGTTGTTTAGAAAGTAACAATGGTGACAGAGGAAAGATTCTGCTAAAAGCAAAATGGAATATGTTATGATTTTGTTTCCAAATAATTTTTCTTTTCTGTTAGCATGAGTTTGGCGAAACTGAATTATCTATACATGGTAAGAGCAGGATCAAGTTACATCATACACTCCAAAAGACTGCTCAAAATGACTGTTATATGCCACTGTCATGTTTTCTGGATACACTATGAACGATGCATAAAAGCTACTTTAGAAATGTTTTGGATACTTAAAAGAAAAAATCCGCACAAGGATTTTTTAATGTCATTGCCTCTATGGAATAGACTTGAGAGCACAAAACCATTCTGAATTCATGAAATATAATGGTTATTATATGTCCATAGTCTGAAAAAATGAGAGTTTTTTTTACAGAGGTGCCTATAGCTGGTGCAATACTCCACTGAATTTGGCGATGTTTAAAAAAAAAAAAAAAAGTTTTATCATTCTAGGGCTGATTCTTCTTCCTTTTAAGCTCAGCAAAATAAAGGATAGGGATGTTGTTGCTCTTAAATGTAGATGAAAGTCTGCTTATAATTATCTGAGGAGACAGATGCATATCAAAATATCAGAGTAACTTGCAGAAAAGGGGATGCTTGGCCAGAAAATGTCTGAAATTCAGGAAAATTCGTGAGGACTTCATGCTCTGGCAGAGTTTAAAAAAAAAAGTTCTCTTCAGAAGTCTATCTCTTCATAATTTTGCTTCTTTTTAGGTAATCAAGCTTATGCAGACTTTATAAAGGCTAACAAATTGTCCAATTTGTTGTAGATTTTCAGCATAAGGGAAAGTGCAACAAAATTATTCTTCTCTTTCAGTGACTGTGGGAAGACCCTCTAACTGCCTGGGGAACTAAACTGCCTGACTATATTTTATCTTCTCTCCCTGCCTCCAGCACCCAGTTCATGATAGCAGGTAGCTAAGTAGTTTGCTAGATAAATTACAATAACCCAAAGCACATCAAGCTTAATTTTCAGGCTGTATTAATAAGGATATCATTTATATCAGTGGAACTCTATCATTTCATAGAAGATATACATGTCATTCATGTTATTTAAAATGCTGGGAGATTTGTCTTGATCTTGTTTTCACCAACTTTTTCTGTCTTGCCTAATTATCACAGTAATGTCTTGCCTCTAGAGAGAAAGTAAACTGATATGTTTTTCTAGTTGCTGCAGTAGCTGAGTCATAATACGTGGCTTATGAAATTACATCCTTTCTTTAGTGATGACAGTAAGAAAGAGGGAGCTGCATGAATTAGTATATACATAGGAGAGTTTCAGAGAAGAGATGTATTTTGGCAAGGTAAAGTCTACTTTTAATCCACAGAAGTATATCTACTGTAGAAAAGAGGACTAAAAAACCCACTGGCAAACTAATGTTTTTGACAGAATATTTCTCCAGAAAACATGCTTCAGTGTGAATTGTCTCTAAAAAAACCCCTCAGCTAATATATTAAAGTAGCTTGAAAGTTATTCTTATGCATTTTTATATCCCTAAGCATGTATTTTCAGGGAATCATGTTTTTAAAAAAACAGGACTTCTTTAACAAGAAGATGGCTAATTAGAACAGACATGACCACAAATCACGTAATTGCCATAATATACTGAAAAAAGAAATCTTCAAGAGGAATTTTCTGTCCTTTTTTAGCAATTGATCTTTCAAATAAATGCCTATACTGATTAAGATAACTATCTTGGCCAAATAATTAATTAAGAAAGCAATCAAACAGAAGGCACAAGTGAAGAAAAAGCCCTGTGACTGGAGGGCTTTCGAATGTATCACATGTTCCTGCCCGTCAGCATTTCCTTTGAAAGGCTGGAACACCCTTGTTTGCTCTTCAGTGACAGATTAAACACAGATGGCAATTCAACAGTCTTGTCTGCGCTTGTTGGCCTAGAGAACGTGACCTGCATCTTTTTTAAGCAAGAGACAAATGTGTTTGCTCAAGACACCAGCAGCCGTTGCTGATTAATCCTTAGATTCCCAAAAGAACTTCTTTTCTTGCCTTTGAGCCTTTTAATATGTGGAAGAGCAGGTGTTCATGTGTGCTTGTTCTAGGTTGAAAGATGGCTTTCTGGAACATGGCTGAAATTTCTGTTTTGACAGATTTTTGTGGAGAACATGAAAATGAGCACATTATATTTCAGAGAAAAGTTAGTGGAGTGCTATGCCACAAAAATTTTGTTCTTAATATGATAAAGAAGCAAGCCATGATTAAAATGTGCATTTTAAATAAAAATCAAAATATTTGTCTCAAGTCTAAGAGTACTTACTATGTAGATGTATAGCATTTTTTGCAGACCAGCATTTTTTTTGTGAAGTAGATACAAATCTACATGTAGCAAGTTTGTAATCTGTATTCCTACCTCTAAAAAAAACTTCTGAAGACAGCATTTGCCTTCAAACTAAAACTTAAAGATGTGCTGAACTACCAGAAATTAAGACAGTACCTATAATGTCCTTGGCCTATCTAGAGGTGGACCAAAACCTGGGACACTCCCAAATGTAGCCCTCACGCCCATATTGATCTAATTGTTCTTTGCCGTTTAAGTTAGGCTGTTGGAAAATTTAAGTGTCTTTTGAAAAGAGCCTAATGAAGTACACTACCCGCTGTAATTTTCCTGTTGGACACAACCCTGGGGATATCACTTTGAGGGGCAGATAGTCAGAGGTCAGGCCAATATACGCTGGGGCCCATCTGTACTACACTTGTGAACATAAATACAGTAAGGCTGAGATGCCAGGTTTTCTTACACCCACGCCTCTGTGTGAGACCATGCCTCATAAACCATTCTATGCTAGAGGCAAATGTTTAATCTGTTTCAAAATATAAGGTATTCTCAGAATACCTCTTTTAATTTTAATAAGAATGTTTCTTAGTTCAACACACCAAACCCCTATAAGAATTTCCTTATTGTGTAAATTTCTCTGCAACGCTGGGTAAAACTTAGCATATATTTTGTCCTTTGTTCACAAAACTGGTAAGATATAATTAACGTGGAAAATAAGATTTTGTGAATTTTCTGGAAAGAATTCTAAGGTACTGCCCTAGAGATGTCAGAAAATGCTGAGATCCTAACAGTCAATACTGGCTTTATTTGTTTCTGTTTGTTTGTTTGTTTTTCAAACTTACATGAAGTCTTCACCATGTGTGTAACATTTAAACAATTGCTATTTCTAAAAAAAAAAAAAAAAACAACCAAACAAAAAAAAGTTTTGAAGAGTTGCTCAAACTTCATATTAGTAGGACTATCTATCTGGTTGTGTTACAGGGTGTTTTTTTCCAAAATCAGTTTTATTCCTTCTTTTTCCACTGTGATAATATTGCATCAGACCAGGATACGTTCACAAAATGTAAATTTTGATGTGTTATGGCAGAAAGGCTGAGGACTGCATGACAGCAAAAAGATGAAACTGTTCATAATCTAGGGACAATTGTAATTTTTAGACTTTTTTGTTGTCACCTTATGTACATTTCTTTCAAAAAAAATAGATCTCATAGTTCTCAGACAACTGGGTTAGCATGGCCTGCAATTCAGCTGTTAATTTTAATACCAATAACTTTGTTTTTAAAATCAGTTCATAAAACCCTTTAAACTCACAAATAGAATTAACTTGAAGTTCAGTCTAAATAGACATATAATTTAACAGGTTTTTGCAATCCTTCCAGCTCTTTTTGCAATATTTTTTTCACTACTGCTTTACAAGGAGGACAGGATATAAATTCTACAATTTTAAGGAACTAAGAATAGCAGATTTTGGAATTAGAATATTAAATCTTTTCTTGATATAAAACTCCCAGAGCACATCCTTGCACTCTGATGAATGTCTAGTTCACAGTACTACTAAAAACCAGCTAAATAATTTATGTCAATTTTCAGCACTAAAAATTTGTAATTTCACAAATTTTTTTTTTCCAAGAGATGGTAGTTGAATCAGATAATATTTTTTCCTCTGAAATCAAACTCTTGAGCCAAATGGCAAGATCCAATGAATATGACTAAAGAAAACCCGCGACCACTTTTTCTGCTCTCCTTGGAAGATATTTTTTGGGAAAAATTATAAGGCAAGAGTCTTTTTTTTTTTTTTTTTTTATGAAACGTGCTCTTCAGTAAAAAGTGTCAGAAATTAAAACTTTAAATTTAAAGATCACATCACTGGCTAATATATTTTAAAAGAAATACACGTAATAGTCACTGAAAGCATCTGCACTTTCCTTACCTTAAGGAATCAAGCAATCTTCATCTAATAAATACTATTACTTGAAACAGTTGGAACAAATAGATTTTATTTTTTTTTAATAAAGGCAAAAATAAAGAACTAATGGGGTCATATGTAAATATTTTTCTCTGGAAGTGTTGGATTTTGTGAATTGGAACCACTGTTTGAGTTATCAAAGCTATTAAGAATTATTTTCATGCTAATTTAAAGCCTCTATTCCATTTCACCCCAAGGAATTTAATTTACTTTTTCATTACCTTAACGAGAAAACTGTGTTATACATTATGTGAAAAATAACACCTGCTCTAGCAAATGATTTTTGCAAGCGGTGCCATATACATTACCAACATATGTATCAGGGATATTTCTCAGCTAATACAAACTGTCATATCCAATCAACTCAGTGTTGCCAGAACTAATTTTTTCACCTGAGGACCTGGATTCCACAGAGGTTTCTGCTTTTAAGTAACCAATGTCACGCTAAATACACTGATTAGTTATTAGAGATTTAACAAAGACTGCTATTTCTTTAACTACCAAACCAAGCTCACTGGAAACAAACAAACAAACAAAAAATAAACAAACAAACCTCAAAAACCCACCATATAACATTGATCATAACTACCGTAATTGTGATATCTTTTTTTGTCTTTTTTTTTTTTTTTTCAAGAATGTAAATAAAATAAATTCCGGTCAAATTCAGGTTGTAGAAACCCATTTATTGACACCACCAGCCTCCAGGCATACCAGGCTCTCCAAAGCAAAATGCTTTGAAGCATTCTGTTTTAAGCTCCTGTCCTGCTATTCTTTTCAAGTCTGTGCTACCCATAAGCCACCATGTTTATAATACAGGAGTTTTCCAGAACAAGCTATAGGTTGTGGGTAACCCTCCCAACTGTATGTCCTGTCTGGCCTCAGCCAAGAGATGTCCCTAAACTAGGGTAGAGAAGACAGACATGTCCAGGACCTGCCACTCGGGAAGCCTATTGGTCTAGTCCTCCAGTAAGGCTTCTAGTATCCATGATGATGCTGAGTCTCATAGTAGAGGATTATCAAGTGGTTCTGATAAGAACCTACTTGTGTTGAGGTGAGGTCATTTATCATTGCCAGAAGAGCTCCCACTATTTCCACAGGTCTGTCAGTTTGCTCTGGCCCTCAGACAGCAGGACATGTAACCATTTCCAACACCACAATCTGTCCTTATGTAGGATATTATGACTCTGATGCAGCAGGATCTAGAACTTGCTTTCAGAAAGCAAGAAACAGGACTGCAGGGCTGTGCTATAGCCAGCACTTTGGTATCCCAAAATGCATTCCTTCATGTTAAACCTTTCCTAAGACAAGATTTATGATAGTGAAGAGGGCCCTATAGGTAGAGCCTTCACCATCTGGAATTCAGAAACCTGAAAAACATGGCAGATAAAAGGAAGGCTTGGGCAAATGTGGGCTCATTGCTCAATGAGTTGGGGGCCTGTTTACTCAGGACTCAGGACATGGAAAAGATGAAAGTACTGAATACCTTCTTTGTCTCAGTCTTTTCTAGCAAGACTAGCCTTCAGCAATCCCAGGGGGAAAGGTTAGAGCTAGAAAGCTGGATCCTTGGTGGAAAAAGATCAAGTCAGGGAATACTTAAGAAACTGGGATTTCATCCTAGTGGCTGAGAGAAGTATATGACGACAGGATGAAAGCAAATGTCCCCAACATCTTCCAGAAGGGTAAGAGGTAGGACCTGAGGAACTACAGCTGGTCAGTTTCACTTCAGTCTCTGGGGAGGTATTTCTGGAAACTATTTCCAGGCACATTAAGAATGAGAGAGTAATCAGAAGTAATCAATGCGGCTTCACCAAGGTGAAGTCATAGATGGATGAACAGAGAGTAAAGTGGATTGAAAACTACCATAATGTCTGGCCCCAGAGGATAATGGACAGTGGCATAAAGTCTTGTTGGAAGAGAGTGACTAGTGGTGCACCCCTAGGATCAATACTGCATCCAATCCTGTTTAATGTTCTTCATTATCTGGATGATAGGACAGAGTGCAACTTTTCAAATCCCAAACTGGGAGGAGTGGCCAATATGCCAGAGGGTCATGCTGCCATCTGGAGGGACCCTGACAGGCTGGAAAAACGGGTTGCCAGGAACCTCATGAAGTTCAACAAAGGGAACTGTGAAGGCCTTCATCTAGGGAAGAGCCACCCCTTGTACCCATATGTGCCATGGATGACACAGCAGGAAAGCAGCCTGGCAGGAAATGACCTAGGTGGACTCCAGGTTGACTGTGAGCCAGCCATGTGTCCTTGTGGCAAAGAAGGCAAATGTTTCCCAAGCTGCATTAGATGGTATTGTCAGCAGGGCAAGGGAGGGGATCCTTCCCTTTATTCAGTGCTGTGAGGCCATCCTGAAAGTACTGGGTCCTGTTCTGGGCTTCTCAGTACAAGGCAGACATCGACATATTGGAGAGAGTGAAGGTCCACATAGATGATTAGGGGACTAGAGCACCTCACGTATAAGGAAAGGCTGAGCGAGCTGGGACTATTCAGCCTGGAGAAGAGAAGACTTGGAGGAGATCTTATCAATGTATATGAGAAAACCAAAGGGCAGGTTCAAAGAGGATGCAACCTCACTCTTTTCAGTGGTGCCCACTGATAGGATCAGAGACAATGGGCACAAACTTAAATACAGGAGGTTTCTCTGAACATCAAGGAAACACTTTTTTACTGTGGGGGTGACAGAACACTGGTACGAGTTGCCCAGGGAGATAGTGGAATTTTTTTACACTGGAGATATTTAAAAGCCATCTAGACATGGTCCTAGGCAACTGGTTGTAGGTGACTCTGCTTGAAAAGGGAGTGTGGACAAAATGACCTCCGGAGATCACTTCCAACTTCAACCATTCTGTTACCCTGATTTTGTGACAGACATTCTCCCTCCTTAGCAATAAGACCTTGCTCAAATTCCTGCAGAAGTGCAAATGTGTGCTTAAAATATACAGGAGAGAAAAAGAAAATCTGGACAGGGAATGTTGACAGATATCTACTCAACACACAAACTTAAAGTGCAGCAAGTTTTAATTACTTTAGTTCAGGAGAACAGAAATAGACATTACTAAGTATGTTATCCTTCCAACAAAGTACAACTTGAAAAATAAAGTATTAAAAGACTTTTAAAAAGATGATTCAAAACAATCAAATGAGGAGACATATGATGCTAAAAAAAAATAACCAATGTGAAAGATTTTATAAATTAAATTCCTGACATTACTGGGTATTTTAAAAGGAAAATTCAGTTCAAAATTATGCACATATCAGACATCTTCAATTTTTCATCCGTTTAGCACTATGGAGACAACTGTGTCATAGCAGTGCTATCCTAACTTTGCTGAAGTAACTGAACATTAGATATTTTCCAAGATCTTTCCTTCAAAACTCTGTTCCCTGCTCTCTCTGTAAACTTTAATCCTCATCTGCAGCATTATTCCATAATATTTAATCTTGTACATCTTAATAGAGTCTCAAACTTGCTAATTTTCTTTGAAGAGTATCTGTTGGTGTGCTCATTTTACTGCATCCAAATACGTCTTCAACCATAGCATAGGAGAACTCATGATTTTATATATTGCTATAAATACATTGCTAGAGAAACGCATAAGCTGTATTTATAGTAATAAACTGAAGCGTACAAAGATATATTCCCAAGTCCTGAAGCAATCAGTTTATAAAACTAAATTGTTAGAACAGGTGCTGTGCAGATTTGGCCCAACTCAGCTAGCACTGCTTTAAACACCTCCTGAGTGCTATTCAGGGGCTAACATGGGTTGAATACTGGGCAGTTACAAGGCTGCTCTTGTTAGAAGAGTTTAATAGTATGGAGAAAGGGCTCAAATACATTCAGCTCATTACTCTAGATCAATACTATCTATAGTCTTTCAATACCTGTAGTCTGAAAGTCTGATATATAGCCTGAAAGCCAGTCCTTCCATCAATACACGAGCCCTTTGTCAGTTACTTTTCTCTTTTCTTGGTCACAAAAAAAATAAAGTAGGCAAACTTCATGAGGGCCAAAAAGTACGAAATTCAGCCTCGTCGAGATCAACACAAGAATCTCATGCAACCTTTTTTTTTTCCCTTTCCTTAAATGAACCAGAGAATTTTTGGATGACCGTCTCAAAAGATCAGATTCAGCTTCAAGATCAATAACCTCTGTAAAACAGCATCACTACAATTTATCTGAAAGACTAGGACACCTAAATTTTATGCTCACACTGTTACCTAAGCTCTCAATATAACACAGATTTTCCCAGTGTAATGGCAGCCTGCACATCTTGTTCACTGTAGGTCTGATAGTCTACTTAGTAAAGATCCTTGCAGTAGGTGCCATAATCTACATACTGAGTCTCATTTCCTCCTATATCACTAAATCTCATTTCCTCCTATATCACTACAAATCCAAACTAAATTCTAAAACTAATTCAGGGTTGCTTTGTTGTGTTTTTTTTTCCTTTTGTTACAATGGAGCTATAACCATTTTTATTTACTAACATAGCTAAATGACAGCTGAGCTACCCCTAAAAAATGTATCTATGAATTAAAGCTCAAACTAAAGCAAGCTAAAAATAAAGGTCTTTCCTCTACTTTAATATGGCAATCAGTAATGACTTTGTCATCTTTCCTTTTCAAATTCTAATTACCTTAATGTTTTATTTCGGTTTTGGTTTCACTTCAAAGATATTCTGTCAACATTTTGGAGCATTTCAATTGGTCTTCCTGATATAGATCAAATCTGATAGAAAACAATCGATTTTTGGTCTCATCATTAAAACACTTCTCTCCTATTTCTTGTTACTCTAAAGTATTGATCCATGACATAGATAGGACTTTTAACATATGCCTTAGAAACAGTGCATATTAGTAGCTCATTAGTTCCACTATGTCTTCAGAGAGACCTGAATTGTCTTTACAGATAATTCACTTGAAATTGTGCCATAGATTTTTCTTACTGCATCTCCCCACATTAAAGGATTAAATATTAACTACCACTGTACCTGAACCCAGTGCAGGTTGAAACATCAACCCAAAAAATAGAAAGGATAGTGATCTGGACTATACATATATAATGACAGAAAAATAACTGGTTTTCTTTGAGAAGATGCTTTCAAATGCTAGCAAAATACCAAATAAAGCACGTGTATGCTAAGAAAGGACAGTGAACAATGAAATGGCTGTAAAACATCCATCTACAAAACTATGGAGCCTGGTGGGATTCATCCCAGAATCCAAAAAGCTGCTGTCATCACAAAACCTCTCTCAATGTTTTTTGAGCACTCTTAGGAATCCAGAGAGGTCCCAGCTGACTGGAAGCTGGCAAATGTTGTTCCGATTTTCAAGAACGGCAAGAAGGAGGGCCCTGGAAACTACAGGCCTGTCAGTCACACTTCAGTGCCTGGTAAAAGTTATGAAGATTATTCTGGGAGGTATTTAAAAACACATGAAGGACAACACAGTCATTGGTCACAGCCAGCACAGCTTCCTGAAAGTCCTGCTTATCAAACCTGATTTCCTTTTATGTCAAAGGTAATCTATCAGGTTGATCAGGGAAAGCCAGTTGATGTAGTCTTTTTGCATTTCAGTAAAGTTTTCAATACTGTGTCTCACAGGATCCTTCTGGACAAAATGTCCAGCACACAGTTGGATAAACACATCATGTGGTGGGTGAGCAATTGGCTCACAGGTAGAGCACAGAGGGTGACAGTGAACGGTGTACCATCAGACTGGTGACCTGTCACTAGTGGGGTTCCACAGGGCTCCATCTTAGGCCCTGTGCTCTTCAATATCTTCAAAAATGACTTGGACTCAGGACTGGAAGAGATACTAAGCAAGTTTGCAGATGACACAAAACTGGGAGGAGCTGTTGGCTGCCTTGAAGGCAGGGAGGCCCTGCAGAGAGACCTCAACAAATTGGAGGACTGGGCAATCACCAGCCATATGAAGTTAAGCTGTGTTAGAGAGTGTCCAAAGGAGGGTAACAAAGATGATGAAGGGCCTTGAGGAGTGGCTGAGGTCACTTGGTCTGTTCAGTCTGGAGAAGAAGAGACTGAGGGGAGACCTCATTGCAGTTACAACTTCCTCGTGAGGGGAAGTGGAGGGGCAGGCACCAATCTCTTCTCTGTAGTGACCAGTGACAGGACCCGAGGGAATGGCTTGAAGTTGTGTCAGGGGAGGTTTAGGTGAGATATTAGAAAAAGGTTCTTCACCCTGAGGGTGGCTGGGAGCTGGAACAGGCTCCCCAGAGAAGTGGTCACAGCACGAAACCTGCCAGAGTTCAAGAAACGTTTGGACCTTACTCTCAGGCACATGTTGTGATCTCTAGGGGATAGTCCTGTGCAGCTGGACTCAGTGATCCTTGCGGGTCCCTTCCAACTCAACATGACACATGATTCTGTGATCTAAATAGCTTTTTCTGCAATACAGTTCATAGGGCTTCATTTAAGAGAAATTCTATGAAACTGCCATAAAGAAAAACCGAAACAAAACACTATAGAAGAGGAATAGCATATATACAGATTTGATAGTTTGGTAGTCCCAAGACCAAAGAAAAATGTTAACACATTAAAATACAGGAAAATGTTTTTTTACCAAAACAAAATAATTATTATTCATAACATTTAATGTGATAAATACTATGTATGTTATCAAACCTAGGAGAACAATTGACTATTTTAATGTAATTCTTTTTTTTCTGTAAAATAAAATGCATTCAGCTTTGATAGGAAGAGTTTTCTAAATACAAATGTATTTTCCAAGAATGCCAAGGAAATGGCTTTAAAGACTGTAATCAACAGGAGACAGATAAAGAGCAGACATCAACAGTATTTCTGTGTAATTAAATGTAACACAAATCTATGGTTATAAATAAGAAAAGCATCTACATGAATCTCTGATATTTCTCCTATGAGTTGACAGCAATCAGCTGGGTTTTTAAGCCTTTCAAGAAAAAGAAGTATTTATCTAAGGTGGTCCAGCAGTTTTGGCATGCATTCTTGGCCAAGAGATTTGAAAATTTACATGTACCATTTTCAAAATTACATCACCAGCATAACCACCTCCAGCCCTCAATCTGAGAGCTGCCTCCTTCACTGTCTCTTTGCACACAAGTTAGAATTCACTGCTCTAACACGTCTGGCACAGACTCTTGTAGTCATGTGGCTTAAGAAGATTAGACTTTTTGAGGAACTGCTAAAACTGAAATAATTTTAAATATTGAACTGTTGTTGTGAGGGAAGGCTGTAACAACTGCAGCCCCAAACCTACGGATACACATCTAAATTCAGATTTATTTCATTACAGGTTCCTCCATAAGATCTGTGAAAAGTGGAAAACAACATCATCCTCAGTCTATGCAAGAAAGGAACATGCTTAGGTTACTGTGTTCTGTGCTATTAATGATTAAAAGGAAAAAAAAGAAGGGAAGAGTTCATAGCCTTTCACCTGTGCAAATTGTGACAATTTAAGACACAGTGTGTGAGACAGAGCATCCCTGCACTGTCCTTTATAGATATTTCTGTGATATGCTATGTTGCTTAACTGAGAGCCATCCTTTGACTACATTTAACAGTGGGGTTAAATGTCACAAATATCAAACAATATTCCTCAGAGGATAATGGCTTTGGTCTCTGCTTTTCTGAGGAATGCTTGTTGTCATCTTGATACATATTATGATTAGAAAAAGGAAATTAAGTTAAAGCAGTTTAGTTTGCTTTATACTTAGATTTATACTTCCCTCAAAACAAACAAGGAGAGACACTTTCAACTTGGATATATAGGGGAAAAGTGAATAACTTAAGAACTTTGAAAAGCATCTTCTTTATGATCGCCTGTATTTTTAGACAGGCATGTACTTTCAGTAGAATAGGCAGCAATTCTTCAGCAGCACTGAGAGAGCTCTTTGGCAGACACTGTCCCCCACTTCAGGAGCATTACCCTGACTTTCTAACCCATCCTTTTTTTTTCTGCTGCACAAAAGGCTTTGAGAATAGTTGATATTTCTGGTTGGTGAAAATGTTTTTGTAAATGTTGTATAGTCAAACTAAAATGATTTCTCTTAGTATCCAAAGTTTTAGATACTTTTCAAAACTTTTTTCACCTTTTCTCTCACATTTTCAACTGTAAAAGAAAAACTGACTCATTCCAAAGATAACAACAACAACAAAAAGTCTATGATATTTCCAAATTTTTCCATAGTCCAATTCCTTTTTTAGCTAATCCTGAAACAGAGTGATGTTCACTGTCTTGAGAGACCTTGTAATTTCCCTCCCATCTGATGGAGAGGATATACCTACCTTCTTTTCCAAGCCATTCCCCAAATTAAATGGAAATATGTAAAGAACCAAACTGTAATGTCTGACAAATTTACTTTTTAATTTAAAAATGTGTGTTTGTAGAAATATCATTTACAAATTAGTCTTTTGCAGTATAAGTTTTTCTGATAATAGTAGAAGTAACACAGCGACCTTTCAATACACTTAGTCAGCACGTGGTTGCTCAAAAGTACTGTAACTGGTCTGACTTTCTACTTCTAGCTGTAGGGGTTTTTTTGTTCTAGGCTTTTTTTGCTAATGATAACACATCTCCTTTCCAAATTCTGGTAGGAGAATCCTAGTGCTCAAGCATTATACAATTTAGTTATAAAAGAGATTTTTCTAGAGCTGGGAGTTAATCTCATTTTTCTGAAAATTTGAGTATGTTTAAAACTTCTTTAAAGTTTTTAATTTCTGCATGACTTTCTTGTAGTATACTAAATGAAGGTACTGTGGTAGCTGTGGCTGCCAGCTAATAAGATGATTATTTTTATCATCTGTAGTAGTTAATTGGAACGGGTCAGGTACCTGTAGGCAATCAAAAAATAAATCAAAAGGACCAAGTTAGGTTAGAATTTAAAATGTCTGCAGGAAGATTCTTTCCCATATAGTAGCTAGCTTTGAAGAAAGTGTCATAAAGTAGCATTGATGAAATAAATACTTTTTTTCTTTGGAGAAAAAAAAAACAAATTTCCATCTGAAACCTGAAATACAAAAGAAAAATCTTTTAGCAAGGATATGTAAGACTTTTATTCATAAAGTTACATTTCCAGTTCACTTCCTTTCTCATTGAAAAGTGGGGTTTTTTTGATTAGCATATGCATCTGAAATAAATCTCCAGTAGAAGACTTGCCAAGGCTTGGATTTCACTCTAAATGCTTTATATGTAAGAGGACTTTTTCAAAGTAACAGTCTTGACTACAGAAAGATTTTCACTTCACCTAGGTCTGATGATCCTTAGACATATTTAAATTTCTGCTTTCATGCTAACAAAAATAAAGGTAGATTCATAGAAAGAGAAGCTATGTAATTAAACCTTCAGCCTGAGAAACTTCATTTGAGAATCTACAAGAGGCTAACTCAGTATTGTGAGGTGGGAAATTACTTTCCTTTTTGAAGACTATTTCTTAGTAAAGGAGCAGTTCTATATGTTATTTTGCAGTTATTTATTAGAGGTCACTCTTCATAGTTGTTCAAAGCAGAGGTGGACATTAGCTTCATAAACATAAGTGAAGTCTGTTTTCTCGTCTCCTCCTGATTACAAGGACTCAAGGTGCTCTATTTCTCTTCCAGCTTGGAGAGCCATGTGTACTTCCATTACTGTTCCTCCATCAGAGGAGGTCCATGTACATCTTCTTTTCCCATGGTCCTAATTTGCTTTCAACCAACATACAAGTGCTTCAGGTTATCAGTATTTTAAATTATTCTAGAAATCATAGAGGTGTTGGGGAAAAGGAATGCTATTGTGCTGAAAGACAGTAACTCCACAGCAAGAGAGCTTGTTATGGCACCAGGCACAACTAGGATACACACAAGCCCCTTCTGACAGAGCAGGCATCTTGCCTGCCATGATCTCTGCTAATTCATTGTAACTCAGAAATATATAGTAACTCAGAATAAACTCATTTTAACTCAGAAATATACATGACCAGCAGTTATATATATATCTCTGAGGTTCTTCACTAAGTGAAGACTACATCTTTTCTAAAGGGCTTTAATGTCCTTTACTGCACTATCTGCTACTGATTTTATCATGAAACCCCTGTGTTAAGTCTGAAGAAGGTTTGCTTTCCTGTTTTCTACTTTCCATGACTGACAGTCCCTGTTCCTAAGCTTTCCATATTGTGTACCACTGAAGTCTCTTCTGGGGAACCAACTGCTTTTTGCCTGGGATAGAGTTCCTGAACAGCTATTTCTAATAATCTACTTGCTCACAACAGAGGATAATTAAACCTTTCATTTATACGTTTTCGGTGGCTGCTTAACTCAGGGATGTTTATACTCTATGACAATTTCCGTGTGTGCCTTGTGAGTCTCTGTGGTTTCCTAATTTCCAGTAAATAGACGCTCTCAGAGGTGTCTTGTTCATCCCTTAAGACATTTTGCTGTTCAAAAATCACTGTGCTTCAGTCATAAAAGCTCACATTTGATTTACAGGACCTTACTTTCTTTAGCCAGTTCTTTCAAGGGCAGTAGTACACCCAGTATTGGTTAGAAAGCAGTATCAGAGCTGAGTCATTAAGACTTTGATCATCAATAAAAGGGATCTGTCATTCAAGCCCTAGAGAAAGTATCTATGTATTAGGTAGCTGGATGAAACTGATTTAGGAAACACACTTATTGGTTGTAGATAAGGTGCTAGAAAATCATATTAATAAGTGTTCTCTTGTAATTTCTGAGTGCAAATTTGTAGAAGTTAAGGGTGAAACTACAGTTCACTGAACTTAATGGTGAGGCCTCCAGTTTATTTCATTGAAGAAAAATTTTACATATTCTCCTTGTAGCAAATTCAGTCTAAAATAGGTATGCAAGTTTGTAAATGCTGAACCACCAAAGGTTATCTTTCATTGTCAAATCATGTCTGTGCATGTGCTCAGAAGCCCATTCAGGTCATGGGCAACACTGAAACTCAAACGGAAAAATAGTAAGGAGGACTTTGAACACATTGCAGAAGACTTTTTAATAGTGAATTTAAAGAACAGAAATTTATATTGTAAAGCAGAGAAACGTGAAGAAGGAAGAAGCAGGATCTGAGGCAGTATAAGTTGACAGGATGTAACCCTACTTAACAAGCTCTCTAGCTAAAGTTTGAGGCTGAAGACTGAGTCACCACCTTCACAGATTCATGCTGTGTCAGTTTAAGGTGCCATTCTTTACTACTCCTTTAGCGTTCTGCTCTGTTCTCTATGAAGGCAAAAGGGAAGAAGGTCCTCTCTTCCTAGACTGGTGTATCAACATGAAATAAACTTGCTGGTGATTCAAGATAATATGTCAGCCTGTGAGGTGCAGTGGCTAAGCAGTATCAGAAAGACGGACTGATATTCAAATCCAATAACCTACCAAGCCTCCACAGAGGAAACATCAGAGATTGCAAATCAAAGCTCTGAGGAGTCATGTCTCCAAGTGAATGGCAGTCCCAGGGTTCTTGCAGTCATGGCCAGGGTGAGTGAAATGCTTGGGGATACACAAAGCTCATCACTAACAGGTCTGGGAGCAATGGGAAGTTTGAAGATGGAGTTTGGCAGTACAAGGTCACAACTACCTACCTGAGAAGCACACATTTTGAGTGTGCTACGCAGTGCTACTGTAGCAAGGAGATCTGGATGGACCAGAGCTGGGCAGCAAAGGACATGGCAACCAAGTACAAATCAGATACTTTTTCCTCACAAAAGGTGGATATAGATGATGGGATACAATGAGGTTAAAAACAAAAAGCCATGCTAAGGAATAAGAGACATGGGTTTTTCACTCGTACACCAAGGCCGCTACGTCACATAGTCACTCACAGTAAGTGATGTTCTGTTGCTTGTGTATTGAGATCAGACATGGTTTAAGGTTACTATCGCAAACCAACTGTGGAGCATTGTTTAGACTGATGATCTAAAGGATGGACCATTTGAGGCCCTGCTGTCATACTGCACTGCCTGCATGTGGGCTCACTGAGAGACTGAAAATAGAACTCCACTAGTTCATCACTCCGGTTAATGCAGAAAGAAGGACTGAGATAAATTAGTATTTTAATGGGTTGGAGGTTTTTTGTTCTTTTTCTTTGTTTGTTTGCTTGTTTGTTTTTCTTTTTTTTTCATTGGAAAAAGAGCTCAGATTATCTTTCTTTAGTCATACAAGTGAAATAGTTTCTAATTGATCTTCCAAGGCACTGACAGCGCTTTCAACCAGTCAGGGAAATGGAAAGAAGAGTGTTGATTTTCTATAGGAAAAGTTCCAACTTTCAAATTCATCACAGAACATTATCAAAAGATGTTTGAGATAGGCAGGGAGAGCACAAAGTTTGTACCAGCTGCAATTAAAAGTTCACAGAAAGTTTGCTGGAACTAATCCCTGAATACTGAGCAGATGTGAATCAGATCTGCAAGGGGCTTGACATTTTGATAGCGTGGTTCACAGACCTTTAGTGAATATATAAAGCTACAGAGCAATTGGTGGAAGAATGAATACATAAAGCAACAGACCAAATAACAGAAGAATAAAGCTACATAGCTAACAGGATACAGCCATTGTATGTGTCCTTCAAGAATAATGGAAAAAAATACTCAGGTATACAAAGGGATGTTGCCTAGATTTAAAAATAGTGATTTTCTGTAAGAAATCTGTCCTCGTTCTGGCCAGGACAGGGGTAATTTTTTACAGTAGTTGAGAGGGAGCATTGCTACTAGGACACAGAGGCTATTCATACCACCTCACTTCATTGCCAAGGGGATGGTAAAGGGACTCTGTTCCAAGGAGCAGGGATATCTTCAGGCTGAGCAAGCATGGTGGATGGAGCAATGGGGTAGGTAATGTGCCAAGCCAGAAGGAGTAGTCAGGGTGGAGTGGCTTAGGTCAGGTTGAGCTCAGCACTCTTTCTTTCCTGCACTTTGTTATTAATGTTGTTGCTGTTACTGTTAGTTTTCTTATCTGTCTCATTGCTGTTTTCCAGTAAATTGTTCTTATCTCAATTGTGATCTTTGCCTTTTGTGCCTTTGATTAGCCTCTCCAATTGCTGCAGTGGGGAGGAGGACTGAAAAGTGTGTGTGTGTTGGGGAGGTTCAGTGTGAACACTGAATTGGGGAGTACCATTCCTAAAACACAATAAAGTCACACTCATAATGACCTAATTAAAGATGGGTATTTTCCTATTATGGATCAAGTGACTGATTTTGAAAAGCACAGGAAAAATGAAGGTTTTAGATTTTTTAAATACAAAAAGGAACTGTTGCTTTGGGATCACATTCACATCTCCGCACCCAAAAGATGCTGCTACACATTCGTGGCTGGTGAAGGAAGTCGAAGAAGGCCTGGGAAGGAAGAGCGAAGGAGATGGCAGTCAGTTATCATTATCAACTATAACATAGCTTATAGGTAGTCTAATGGTCCAAACAGGTTGATAATGACAGATTTCCCACAATTGTTGGAAGCAGAAGACTGGATAATGCTGTCTGTCTATGGCTCAGAGCTACAGTGGAAGCCACATGTGCACTCACAGCTCATGTGCTATGCCTAGACCAGCACTGTTTCCAAAGCTTCAGATAAGGGTGAAGGCAAGACTGGCCAGCAAAGGGAAGGTTCCTGCAAGCTCTGATATGTGAGATTTTAAGGCCTTTCTCTGTACCAAACATTTGTTAATCTTTTTAAAAATCTTAGGGAAAGAAGAAAGAATGATCGTGGTGGTAAGGCTTTCTTTCAAATGCATCATTCCCTCCACCACTCTCCCAAAAGATCATAAATTTTACAGTATCACAGTGGAAATGGAACTTTGATATCCCAAAATATACAAAGGAAAGGATCTACTGAGCGCTAAAGCTGTGTGACTATCCTTTGCTGGCCCTTCAGAGACTGAGGAGAGTGAGAGGATTATAATTGACCTTGCATTGATGTAATTTTATTAGTGACATCCTCCTATGGCAGCTTTTGTTCCAGGAAGAGTCTGGAGGGGTGACAGGGTCATTCATCTAGAAGTAATGTCCACATTCAGGATGAAATGCACCTGTTTGCCAAGAAACCCTAGATTTATTTATAGAGAATTCTCATATACTGGTCCCAAATAAGCTCTTTGAAAATGGCCAGTGTGAGTTCTAGGCTTGCAGTTCGGAAAAAATGTCTGCCATCCCGACCTTCATGCTGGAATAAATAAAACTTGCAGTAATGTGCTACCGTACATGTCATACTGTGCCAGTAAGGCCCTGAAGGTAGATTATTTTTTCCTTTGTTTTGTTCTGAAAGGTTTCCATGTTAACAGAACAATCATCTTTTTTTTTTAATCATAAATTGGCATTTCTAATCTGTTCAGTGTGGGTGAACACTGTCACTACTGTAGGTTTTTGCTGCAAGAGACTATGGAATGAACAAATAAATGCTTATTTCTGACATCCCCCTCCTCCTTGAATTAATCTGTCACTGAATGAATCAGGAGAGTCAAGCACCACTGCCTTCCTTTGACACATCTAAAGCTCACATTCTCTCAGTCATCAGCTGAATTAATTAGATATTCTTCTAGAGACACTTTGATCACAGAATTTCATTCCTGTGGCAGAAGCTTGTTTTAATAATAATAACAATAAATAAAAATGGCAAAAGCAGCATCAACTCCACAAGCCAAAAGAACTGAGAAATGAAAATTCTGACTGATGATCCATCATGAATGTTTCAAGTGTGAAGAGTTAAAGAGACATCTAACTAGTATTAACAGGCATATTCCATCAGTGACTTAGAAATGGAACAAAGACTTGACTAGCATCATTAAAAGATAATTCTGTGACTGTGTTCTCAGTGTTCAGGTTTGCAATAAAATCAAAGCAATAAATAATTTTGACAGATCAGTCTTATGAGTTAGCACAAATCCCCTTTTTCGGACAAAATGAGAAGAAAAATAGATTTGATATCCTATTGAACATTGCAGAGGGGGAAGTATCAGGTAAGAGCACTGACTGGAGCAGAAAGAACATATAAGATAATAAGTTGGAAAGGATGCACAAAGAGTAAGGGCACAAGGTGTAATAAGGAGTAGGGTCTGTGTGCTTTGAATGAGCAGAGATGGTGCAACTTGAAGAGACGAGGTCTGGCTGTGCAGACCTTCTGGGGCAGGGACTGTAGGTCTTGGGATATTAAAAGTCCATCAGAAAGCAGAAGAGAACTTTTTTCTCTGAATAAAGCATTCTTACAAAAAGCCTAAGCATGGAGGAGAAGGGCCCTGCATAGTAGATGGAAGGAGTCCAGAACAGCAGCTCTTGGCTCAGTGCAGGGAAGGAGGTTCTTACAGTGGTGGTTTCCTTCATATAGGCCCTCATCATCAGGCAACTTTGATCCCTATCTTTCCTGCCCTTACCATTTCACTGCACTGAGCACGGTAAAAGCTTATACAGCCACAGTAACTGCTTATACAACCACTCTCTGGATACTGATTGTAATTTGAGCTGCAGTGGACCACGGACTGTATGTCAATAGGCAGCAAATGGGTGAAGCAGAAAACCATTAGAGGATTCAGGAAGGTAAGAAGACACCTCAGATCCTTTGGGACAAGGGATTTAAATAGATAATATCAAGATATATTAGTAATATATCCCTCTTTAACCTTACCATTGGATTTTCTACAGTACAAAAAAACTTTCCACGTTATCATATCCCAATTCCATTGTGTGCATCTCTGGATGCTCAGCACATTCACAGCCTTCACTAGTGAAGGAGGAGACAATGTCTTAGGCCAGGAAGCATGTCCTTCCTTCTTAAACTGATCCACTGCTTGCTCTCTTTGTTTTCTATATTAAGGAAAATAATGTTTTAAAGCAGTTTATGTCACTCTTTTCTCCTAGGTTTCTGAAGAAAAGTCCCAGCTCCCTCTTTTCCTTTTTCTAGAAATAGTTAGCTTTGTTTCTGGGCTTTCTGAAACAAAATCAACTTTATTTATCAAAGTCACTATTTAACTTTTTTCCTCACAACTATGAGCATATAAAAAACATTTAAAAATTATTTTTTTAAATCTGGTTTTGTCTTCTAAAATAATTGTTCTTCATGAAATATCTGCCTATCAGATAGTATCAGTCATTCTTTATAATAACAATCCCCTCCCTCTCCTTAGTACCTCTGCCTTATTTATATTACATTCAGGTTCTCTGCACATATTTTTACCTTTTCATCTTCAGTTATCTCGAATCTACTCTTTCTTTTTATCCTTGCCATTATAATTCCATTCCACTCTCCTGTGATTCCTTTCATGTTTCTTTTTTCCTTCATTCCATATGCAGTTCAAACACCTCATTCTCAGTTCTTAAGTGAATTCATAGTGCTATCCTTATCTAAATCTCTGCTTCCAGTTAACACAGTCTATTTTTGTACTTATTTTTTACAACTTTTTTCCTTCATCCATTAGGTTAAAGTACTTTCCTCCATTCTCCTCCTGGTATCTGGAATATTTTTTGCTTCTTAAGTGCCCATCTCCTCTGTCTGTGTCTAGTGCAAATTGTGTGAGATACCTCAGCATGTATAAACTTACATTTTATTTTGAATTTTCAGTAGTGTAGATGAAGCATTTTTTTAACCCATGCATATATATACATTACAGTACCACCTTGAACAGTCACATGTAGCCTGATTTTCTCAGATATTGAACAAATCGCACTTGCAGTTTTTGCTCTGTGCTTATTAGTTGCAAAAAACGTTGCCACTTCACCCAACTGCAAATTACAAGTTATTTGGCTTTTTTTTCATAGTGGAAAAAAAAATTGCAGGATACAATTTTTTTGTACCTGGTACCTCTAAGTCATTTAAAATCAATTTTTCTGATTTCAACAAAAGTTTTAAACTTTTAACATCTCCATTAGCAAAATCCATAACAAAGAAACTCATACCCATGAAAATGCAGAGTTTCAGTGGAAAAAACCCTTTAAACAAATTACTTTCAGGGACTTTCTTCATTTTTTCAAAAAGAAGATAGTGCATTGGAACTGTTTTTCTGATTTCTTTATTTGTATAGCCATTTAATCCTTAACAAACTGAGTGGAAGTAGGAGGTACCTTTATTACACCTAATTTCTTGCTGACGGAAAATGGAAGAGGCATTCTGCTCTGCAAAAGCTGAGGCACACAGATGGGATATGAACACTGCTGTGCTAAAAAGTGAACACACTGCATAGCTGAGAGAGGCTGGGTAAAGTAAGAAGTTTGACAAAACATTGGTTTGTGGTCTGGAAACATGACTACTGAGATGAGGTTTTATTCAAGTAATAAAGAAAATGACCTCGTGAATTGCCTGTTTCTTAAGAATGTGACTACCAAGCATAGACCTAGAAAAACTCAGAATGTTCTATTTTTGGTAGTGTTTGCTGCCACTGGATTAACTCTTCTTTTATGTGCTCTAAATTATTTCTGAAAAAATTATTTCATAGCTGATATATAGCTCCATTGACTGATAAAAGAATATACAGGTTTTTGACAAGATCTCATATGGGTAGCTCCTGACCATACTTTTAACAGTCAGTGCTTCTGATTGCATTTCTGAAATAGATTGGGGTTTTTCTACAGACTAATCCCCACATTTCAAATGTTCACAGTGACCAATCTACTGCCTTAGAGTTAGGCATTTTCATTTCATGCTTTGTTGAGCTGATTCACCACATCAGCTCTGTCTTCCACTTATCCCTTGTCCTTATGGGGGACTTCAACTTGCCAGAAATTAACTGGGAGCATCGCACAACTGGTACAACCCAGGCCAGAAGATTCCTAAAAAAGCTGAATGACAAGTTTACGGAACAAGTCCTAAGGGAGCTGACTCAGACAGATACTCTCCTTGATCTGCTGCTTGTCAACAGGGTGGATCTTGTGAGCAAAGTGAAGATTAGTGGCTGTCTTGGCCACAGTGACCACGAAATGATTGAGTTTAAAATCTCTGTTGATGGAAGAAAAAGTGCCAGCAAAACCTCATCTATGGACATGAGGAGAGCAGACTTCAGTCCACTCAGGGAATTAGTAAATAAGGTCCCCTGGGAAAATGCTTTTGCAGGTGACGGGGTCCATCATTGCTGATCACTTTTCAAACGTCACTTCATACAGGCACCTCTGCAATTTAGAAATGTCAGAAGTCAAGCAGGTGAGGCAGAAGGCCAATTTGGCTTAGCAGGGATCTTCTTTTGGAGATAAGGCAACAAAGGAAGGTGCATGCTCAGTGGAAGCAAGGCCAAGTGACATGAGGAGAATGCAGAGATGATGCTTGCTGCTGCTGTAGGGAGAAAATTCGTGTGGTGAGAAAGCAGTGCCACGAAAGGAACCTGGGGGTCCCAGTCAACAGCAAGTTGAATCTGAGTCAGCAGTGCCCTGGCAGCCAGGAGGGCCAACTGTGTCCTGGGGGGCATCAGGCAAAG
>JAWMRA010000041.1:42247134-42304297 GCA_035584735.1 Pseudotriccus pelzelni | reverse complement strand
GGCTTTTGTCCGGAAATTTATCCGGACAAACTATTTTCAATCCCCAAGGAGGGGGACTTTTGCAAACCCATGACAGTAGCATGTAGGTTCTTCATCTTTACATACAGCTAAAGTTTTTTAAATACAGTTCATTACACTTCAGCTGAATTAATCTGAAAATCAATATGCTCAGGACTGTGAAATGTTATTTAAGCTTGTGGTTATAGAAGTAGAGAGAAGAAAACGTTTTAGAACAAAAGAAAAAGGTAGAGTTTTACAGCTTTTTTTTTTTTCTTTTTTTCAGTAATATACTTTAAGGCTATTCAGCCCAATTAAAGCACCATGAGCACCTCAGTGTTTCAGGGTACAATTCCAGAAACATTAATTTTCTCCTAGGATAAATAGGGTAGATTATCATCTATTTTAAAAAACAGGAGAACAATTCAAGACTGTGACAAGGTCATGGTGTCCTAACACTGTTCTCATTTAGGTTATAAACCACCATTTAATTTTCACTACATAGATCCAGTCTGTAAAGATGCAAAATCTGACAGTGAATGAAAATAAATGATTTCCTAGGTGGCAAGTGAGGAAAATAGGGACACATTGCAACAGAAAGTGATTCATCCATGCAGTTGTACAATAGTGAGGACATGCACTTTTAAATGGTGAGTTAGCCCAAGGGTGTCTTCCTTCTGTGTGCTACTGTGCTTCCAGCAATGCATGATTTGTCTGTCAAGGAACAAAGGCCTGCTGTAAAGCAGCAGGGACAGAAAAGGAATTCTGGCCAGTGATATTGCATAAGAGCTACTGTATGATTTACAACGCATCAGGAGTGTCCAAATAGGTTTTCCCTAAATTGAGTGTAGGGTAACAACTTCCACCACAGAGGAAGCGATGATGACAAGAGCAGTGTCTCTCATTAATATCTGCCTATACATCAAGTTTAAACCTAACAAGGGGCATTGGTTTAGAATCAATATTTTTCTAGGAAAATTTCCAGGAAATTTTGTCCTCAAAATTTGCAAAGATTTGCAGGTGCCTGACTGCTACAAGTTTCATTTGGTGCCATTTCCCCAAAACTCTATCCCTATGGACAAAGTTGTAACAAATACAGGGTGAGAGTGATACAGTAAAAACAAGGGCAAATATGTGACTCCTTCTGTCCACAGCTGTTAATTATTCACAAGTTCAGGCTCAAGAAGAGGGAAGGAATAGGCTGCAGAATGTCTTCCTGCAGCTCTGCAAATGGACTTTTACCAAAAAAATTAATAGAGATTAAACAGGGGGATAAACTACTGCTTTTCATTTTGGTTTTCTAAATATTTTATTTCAAACAAAAAGTAATACTTTAATGAATGGGAAAGTACAGGCCTAAATCTATAGCTGCAGGAGGAGCTATGCTGCATAGTGTTTTCATTTGGATGAGGAATGTGTTTTTTAAGTGAATATCCTGATCTTTCCTCCTCGCAGGGCTTCAGATCACATCATATAGCAAATGAATAGTATTCCTTTCAAATGAAATTAAACCAGAACATGCAATCCCAGTGTGTAACCAATAAATCCAACTGCTAACGGGCATTCAAGTCCCCAGGTAGAAACCAGAGCTAATCCAAAATAAAGGTTCTGAAATGCATAATGTGGACAGCAAGCTTTCCACATGAATTGTTTTTCTGTCAAGATCCACTTCTATTGGGCCACAGGCTTGGTGTGTTGGACTGAAGCTTGCTGGCCAGTGCCACCAGAGACACAGAAAGGCAGAATATGTGAGACTTTGCCCATCATGCCCAGTACTCTTCCAAATTTCCTTTGAACAACTGATGTGTCACAACCTGAAAAACAAATATTCCCTTCAACCATCTATGTTTCCCATTTAAGGATTGTGAGGAGGACCAGACAGAATTTGAGCTGAGACATTCAGAGCTCTATGTCAATTTTACTTCCATATGTCAATCCTTATTGGTGGCTTTTCTCCCGTGAATACTATTTGTGCCTTATCAGTAATGTTAAAGTATGAAAAAGATTTTTCTATTTTAACTTTGAATTGTCATCAGTTTCCACGGAAAATTACCTTACCAAGGGGATACATAGTGAGCTGAAATAATATTGTCATATTAAAAAATATGTATAAAATATATGTCAAACATATTAAAATTGTTAATATATTAAAAAATAACATTGATTCTTTCCTTTTCCACCCACAGAAACAATTTTTGTTCTTCGTGTGAAAATTTTTTCAGGGAAGTAGATATTCTTGCCTGATCTCCTGTTACATTACATTCCCTTACATTTAAACATATACATAGAATTGCTGAAGTCATGCTTTGCAAAAAAAAGAAAAATCAGTTCTTGTGATGGGCATTAGATATTGGAAACTCCATCGCTTCCATTGATTTTTTCCCATTTTCCATATTCTAGTTTTAGATTCTGTATATCAATTTCTATGTTATGCATAAAAAACTTCACAAATGTGACAAGTTTCTGTGAAGATAGTTTAAGGCAACCTTTCAGCTTTTCATTTGAAAGGTTACATTTATGAATTCTGTCATATACAGTTATGTTCAACGACTCCTCAAAGATTTTTGCAATTCTTATCAACTCCCTTTCCAATGTTCAGCATAAATGAAATTATAACATTGGTCTCACCAGTGAGAATAATCATCCCTCTAACCTATTTTCTTTATTTTATTGTTAATTATAGAGTTATCCACTTCATTTTAAATTCCACATTGCAAAGAATTATTTTGAATAAGAAACTTTGTATTTTGAAGTTTCTCAATTTTTGTACATTTATATGATGAACATATCTAATAATTTTGATGTATTATGAAACAATCATAAGCACTTTCAAAGACAAGACTGTGAAGATATTATCAAAATTATATATACAATATTTTGATAATACAAGCATTGATGGCAGGCTTACACTTCTGCTCAGTATTATATGGCAATAGAATTTTGCACATAATTGACATCTAAGCATCAGTATGATTACATTGGCAGTCTGAAAAAAATAAAATTACTTTAAATTTTAAGCATTTCACAAACATTGAATCTCTGAAAATTTAAAATTCCCTAGTAACATATGTAGGTTTTTTCCCTGCAAGATGATTTTGTCCATTTTAAGACTGAATCTATAATTTCTACCTCAACATTTTTAAGGTAGACGCTATTTCATTTAGGAAGAAAAGTAGCCTTTTAGCCTAAGTAACTCAGGTGTTTTTTAAGTGTTCTGCATTATTGTAAAGTGCTTTAAGTACCACAATTTGAGGTTGAAGCTAACACAAGTTGTATAAAATACATAATTCAGAGAGTAAAAAGAGAAAAGCATAACTGCATACATTACAGGCTAAGGCCCTTCTCAAGAAAGCTTAGACCTTGTAAGAAGCAGGAGACTCCTGCCATGGTAATGTCTTGACTATGGAAGAAGAACAGCTCCACAGTTTCAAAATTGCTACCTATCCTTCCTTTCTTTTGTCACCTTAAATTCCCTCTTCAAGAAGTATCACTTCACAATCTCTGAATTAACCAGTGTTCAATAAATGACAAATGAGGCCATAGAGTACCTACCTTGCAGCCACTTACTTGTTTGGGCAGCTTTCTCCAGTCAGTGCTTCAGGCTGCATGGCATATTTACCCTATGTAAGTTTTGTGGTATTGATGGATAAAATAAAAGCAGCTACTATCTTCCAAAGGAAGATTTTCAAATGAACACTCTGTCTGGGAGTCATACAAAACTAGAAAAGCTAGTGTAAGATTGGGGGATCAGAAGGGTCCTAAAAACACAGAAGCAACTTGACAGTGTAAAATATGCCTAGTTATTCTACAGCCTTCATCAATGAATATTTTTGCTAATTAATTTAATCTCTTTTGATTTAATAAATACTTATTATGATTTATAATTGTTGCAATGATTGGACTGATACAGAAAGTCAATGTTCAAGATATATTTATAGCTACTAACTGCTTCTTCATCATGCACTTTGGAAATCTTTATTAACCTTAAATATCTTTCACGCTTTAGTATGAAATTTACGCTAAATTTGTTTTAGGATGAAGGTGACTTTTACTACAGCTCTTGTCCGAGGGAAGCTTGGCAATATACACATGGTCATCAGCACTTTAAGTGACAGATTATTATCTGATCTTGCATTCCACTTGCACAGGCAGTTTTCCAGTAGATTTGACATTGATCATCTGTCCATTTGATTTGTTAACTTTATAAAAAAGTGTGCTTTTTTACAAAATAACTAAAAGCTTGCAACATAGTATAGAAATGCTGTTATTTTATATTTTACTACATCATAAATCTATTTTCCAGAGAAATAGCTTTGATTGGTGAAACCAATGACATTACTTTTCTTTCTCTATCAACTCTCCTTAGCTAAATGAGCCTCAGGAATTTGCAGTTCAAATGTGATTCATCTGACTGGCACAAGAGAATCAATGCTGGACTGACAGAATGGGGAGACAGTAAGAATATGCATCACTATGGACATGAAACCCTCAAGTTACTTTATGTATCACAGTCAGTTCCTGTCAGCATATTCACTTTATAATAAATCTAATTTTCCTGTAAATTTTCAATGTACCAAGTGTTTATGACCAAAAAAAAAAAAAAGTAGGAAACCACAAAACAAGATAATGTGTGACTCTAGAAAGAAAATCATCTCTCCCAAATGGTTTGGGGAACACAAAATGTCAAGGTTCACATTTGTAGAGTATCTTATTATCTAATTTTTAATATTCATTACATTTTCACAGGGAGGATATCTTTTTAAAAAAACCCAAATATTACAGACTACCTATTTTTTCCCTATTCAAACAAAAGCCCTCTGATACTACCCAGGAATGTTTATAAAGAATGGATGAACCTGTGCGCAAAGAGCCAAACATTTTCTGCAATATAAATGCATACAAGAAATAAATAAAAATTATCCAAAATTTGCCAGATATGTTTGTGATTTCTTAAAATTTACTCACAATTTTTTTAAAACTGGATGATTTGCCTATAACCTAAAGAAAATAGGTACTAAATAGTCAACATTATTATGAATATTAATGAGAAACAAAATTAAGATCCAGGCCAAGCAGTTTACTAATGACTAAAAGAATAAATTCTACCTCCACTTAGCCTTGAATACTTAATTGTGTTCCTCTTAGTAAAATTGTTTCTACAGAAATACTTTGTTTTACAAGATTGATTGCTTTATATTTATAATAAAATGATCCAAGGTCTGACTAGGCACCTATACACCTCTAGCAAGTATATTATAAAAATATCTCAAAATATTATTATCAAAACATCATTTATTTTATTGAAACTTTGCTGGTGTAATAGAAAATTGCCAACTCTCCTCAGAAGAAATAAAAATTTATTTAAAAAAACAAGGATTTTTTCAGAAAATTAGGAAAAGCGTGGCCTGAGTTCCACAGCTGGTTCTCCTGAGACTGTTGCGTCCAGAGTGTTGCCCTACACTGTGAGGACACACAAGGATCTTTGCTAGTTTGGGTTACTTAGCACTGTGTTCCACCTGTATGTGTTTCACCTATGTGAGGTCAAGGTGTGTGGGATTTTTGCTACTCTTCCGTTATTATCTTCATATCATTGGAAAAGAGAGATCCAAGCCAAAGATCTGTCATGTGTGGATTTTTCCCATTCCCTGTTCATCATCAAATCAGTCCAATGCTGCTGTTAGCATGATACTGTGTAGTCAAGGGTCTGCTTGATTTCCTACTCTCTTTCTTGATGGAAAAAGTACGAAGCAGATACCACATGAGCATAAACTCCTCTGGTGGGAGCAGTTATATAACTCCTCTTCAGAGAGGCAAATAATATTTTGGTTGTGCACTGATATGAACCTAAAATACCACCATAATGAAGGTGCTTGGAATTTTTAAAACATTTCAGATGTCTTATTAAATTGATTTTCTATCTTTATAACATATTTTTGTAAATATTTATATGCCTTTCATGTGATTATTCTCTCTCTCATATCACGCTCTTCATTAGCAAAGGACAGCTACTACTGATGTTACATGGAAAAGGCCCTTGGAAAATGACCATAATTGTCCTGGTTACTTCACAAAAGAGGTTAAATTTCATTACTTTAATGAAATTTCTTAAAGATTTCTACTAATCAGCAGAACTACTGAGCAAAATATTTTAAAATGAAACATGAAATTATACATATAATTTAAATTACTTTCACAGTTATATGAAGATTAATATAGCACATAATGTTATTATTTTAGTACAAAACTAATATATCAAGAAGCTGTCTCTGGAGATGCCAAAAAAAAACAAACTGATTCTGTGAAAGTTCTTGATACCTTCTACAATATCTCTTCAACTTAGAGATGTCCTGTCTCACTAAAGTATGAAAAAACATTTATGTTTTTTCATATATGTATAAATAAAAATAGTTATTATACCTGTGTTATGTTGCTTTCTTTGAATCTTAAAAAATATAAAGGCACAATGTCTTGGTTTAACATAAACAATAAAGGCACAGTCACAACTGTTTAATTCAGCCTATGTCATGGTTTTCATGACCAACACAGAAAAATTTTGTGCACCAAGAAATTACAGTAATTCAGGCTTATTTGCAAAGTGTTTTAAAAAATGTATCAACTACATTTTGGATAAATATTTCTTTCAAAGAATAGATAGTGTATTTAAGTAAAATTCCCTAAAATAATCATCCATGTTTACAACTTAAACAGCAAGATTATAAAACTATAATGAGAATGAATAGATAATTACTAAAATGAAATTCAAAACTCCTTTGATCTGGGAACTCTCCATTATAGTTGGGTGGGCTTTCTAATGGCTTTAGGAAATATTTTCTGTCTTAGAAATGAAAAAAGCTAATTTCAGAAGACAATTTCTTTGCTTTTATTGAACAGAGAACAGCTTCTATTTAGAATATGCTAGTAAGTACAAACATTCAGTTGCTAAATCACATTGGGAATTTTTTTGTAAGAAAATCATGTATGAGTTCTAGTCACAGTTTTTTATTATTATCATATATTTTGACTCAAATACAATTGTCTGTTCTGTGAACAATAACTCCTAAACCAGGTAAACTTGAAGTAACCTGTACACTGCTTGCAGTAGTCAGCCAGGAGAGGGATAGCAGTGCGAAAACAGTAACATTGAAAGTAACTTTGAACACCTTGGGAATATGTTCATCCTGTCAAATCTATAATCAAATCAAAGTAAAAACTTTTCAAGATATCTTAAATAAGCAGTAGAATTCCTGTAACCTATTATGCATTACAAAGTAAACCCTTAAGCGGGTGTGTAGGCCTACATATAGCCCAGACTTTATCTTTCTAATCTGCTGATGAATACAGAAGGCCACCATCTGGTGTGCATGTACATCAACAACTACAACACAGCCCTACAATTTAATAATCACAAACTTTAGCTGCTACTCACCACTTATTTCCAGCTACAGATCTCAGATTAAATCTGTCAAATAAACGTAGAAAACCAGCACAAGATTAACTGTTTTTGTTCCAGGTTTCAGATGCAGGCAGTGAAGCTGGGAGAGCTCTGCTGTTGCTAGGGAAACCTGACGCTGAGGATTTAATGACAGCATCAGATGGTATTGTACTAGAGATTGTCTGCTTGAGGGACTAGACAGCATGCTGCTGATAAGAAATAAGAATGGATTCCAAATGTTTTCACTTTGCTTTACCAGGCGAATCCTCCAGTTGTCTGAAAATTTGATAGCAGGTACAAAGAATTTATATTAATGTTAGAAAAATACATAATAGTGAAACATAATCTGCCTGGAAGCTCTCTAGGCAGGTAACTAATCTTCCTAAACCTTTACTCAATATGTAAAGTTTATAAAATTAATACTGCATTTTATTCTGAAGAAAGTATATTTTGCATCTTCAAAAAAACTGTCTTTAAACTGATAGCTTATAAAAATAATGACCTTTTAAGTTCTTGTGTTGTAAGTTCTTTAATTATTGCTAAAAAGGAATTAAAAGAGGAAAAATTTTCAACAAGTTCCAGATTTACAGAGGCCTGAAACTATTTAAATCCAGGGATTTATTTTATACTCAATCATTCCTTTAGGTTTGTAAATATTTTTATTTTGTGATGTGAAGTTTAAAATACTATTACAATTCAAAACCAATATTTCTGAACACAGCCTGAATAAACTGCAAATCATCGTCTGTCAAAATGCATACTGATACACATCTTTGGCAGCTCAAATTTTTATTTCAAAGTCTTTTTCTATTTCACAAATCTTTCTGAATTTCATTTACCTCTGATGATTAGTTGATTGTTATCAGATTAAAAAATATCATAACAATATTTTCTGAAAACAAAAAAACCATGCTTCTTCTATCGAATAGGTATATTTAGTAGTACATCTGGACTCCAGGATATTAGTTCAGTGGAAAGTTTAACATAAATGCACAGCAATAATATTTTATATTCAATTGAGAGTCTTTTGTACTGAGGCATTTTACAAAGACATTGTTTCCCACCACATAACACTGGGACGACTCTTGAATATAGTCACGAAAACAATTCTCCTCCTTCAGGGATAAGGCCACTGCAACTTTACTCTCCAAACAGAGCAGAAAGGACTGCCATACCAAAGTTCTAAACCACACATCACATAAGACCATTTGATCAATATGCCTTTGAAGGCTAAAGATTGATTCAGTCCTACTGGGATTTAAGACCGTATCTCCAGGAGTCTTAGATATTTCAAACATGAAGATAACCCCATCAACAGGCTTCACCACTGATGTCAAAGGGAATTTCTGATTATGCCAATGGTAGGACCATGCAATACCTCAACCTACTATCCCTCAAGAGGAAAAAAAAAAAAGAAAAAAGAAACAAACAAACCAACCAACCAAAAAAAGACCCCAAACCAAATTAAAAAATACGTCAAGGAGATATCTGTGAATTTCCTTATTATTTATTTCCCTATAAAATTTTTGCTTTGAATCTTAAATAATACTGGAGGAAAAGAATTATTGATCCATGGCCAAATTAAAACTTTAGGCAAAATAGTTCAGGTTGAACTAATATTTCTTTCTATTAATTTTTGAATAAGAGTTAGGACGTTCAAGATAAAGAGTAGGGTTGTCTTCAACAAAACAGCAAAACCAAGAAAATAGTATTAAGTTGCAGACAATACAGGTAATCTTGGGTTAAACACAATCATCTCTTTTGAATTACACATTAAAAAAAATCTACATAAAAATGTGGGTTTACTTTCAAATTAACATTATTTTGAATGGAAAAGAATTTCTCCTGGAATAGCAAAAAAAAATGTGTTAGTATTTCAGAAATGAGTTACTTTCTACCTTTTTGGAAAACTTCCCCATATTCTAGTCCAAGCTGCTCTCCAATTTTAAACCCAATTTCTTGTTTTAGACAACTTCTGCTGAATTCTTTTTGTAATTAAGCAATGTAATGTAATGTAATACTTGTCAAAGCCAATAAAATACCCCACACAGTATATGTTGTGCAATAGCTTTGAAAATCTCTTAGAAGGAGCATTTCCAAAATATACCATTACAAAATATAATATGTAAAATAATATGTGGTATTTGAACATAAAATACTGTATTTACATTCACCTTTTTTATCTTAGGAAGTTGAAGAGTTTTGAAGAGGCTTCAAGAGAGGCTTTTAGGAAAACAAGGGAAAATGATTCTGAATATTTTTGAAATAGGGGGAACTATTAATGGAGATTACCCAGTAAAACAACTGGAAAAAAAATTTAAGTGAAAACTAGCATTTAAAACTAGGTTAAAATGTAAAGAAAATAATTTTAGAGTAATTTCATCAAAAATTTAATAAAAAATATACATCTGATTTTTTAAACATGTGTATGTCATGTACTAAACACAAATCATAGAGAGGCTGAAATTATTTTAGATTAATTTGTGCTTTGAATATTTGTGAACTCTAGTATCTTCTTTTGTTTGTTTGTTTGTTTGTTTTGTTTTGTTTCTTCTCCTGATTTTTAGAGTGTATGTGTTATTAAAAGTGTTAGAATGGCTCTTTCATCTCTCTAAAGACAGAGGGAATTCACTCCTTCTCGGAAGCAACCAGGTGTACTTAGAGAATGTCCCAGAAGGCTACAGGTTCTTTTTGGCAAAAAAGAGCAGTGAAAGAATGCAGGTCTGTCTGAATTTTATGCAGAGACCGGCAAATTGCTGAGAAGAATGAGAAGCACAAAGGTCTCATAGGCCACAAATTGGCCAAAGGACAATCATGCAGATGTTACTAAAACTCAAAAAGTCACTGAGCAGTTGAAGCTAAGTTTAGGAGAGAGGAACTCCTAGTGGTGGCATGCACAAGAAGAGGGCAGAGTTGCTTACAAATATTTTCCATTTCTATTTTCTTTATCTCTCTGAGTTTATTTCTTAATTAAAAATATTAACTATATAAGAGGTTTTTGAATAATGTCTTGCTCTTTTTAGCTGATAAAGATTTTTTATTGTTCTTATTCTTTTGTTGTTATGGAATTCCTAAAGGAAAGATAAACACATATAATGTTGTAAGTGAAACAAAAAACTTTTCAGTCTTGAGCAGCAAATCCTGAATGATCCTGAAGTGGCCATTAGGTGAAATAAAGATCCTTGTACTCAGAAGTCTAACCAGGAATGAATTCCATAATGCTTTTCTGAATCTAAGACACTTGTTGTACCCTTGCTTCCATGCAGTGAAGGAATGATATGTGTCCAATCTACCACTGGTGACCGCACAGAACTCTAAGTAGTGAAAACTGTCATTCCAGCTTCCCACTGGAATGTTGCATATTTTAACAAGACAGAAATAGTCTACAAATCATTAGATAACAGACTATAATTGTCTCCCATCGTGGTTAATTCGCACGTCTGAATAAATTAGACTGTAGTAGCTACTCTGTTAATTCACATTTAAAAAAAAGCTAATTTTTTTTTATTTGGGGCTCAGCTTCAACAGCACATCAATGAGGAGAGGCATATTAATGGAAATATCAGAAAAGCTCAAAAATTCTCCCTGCCCATTCATATTGCAGTCCATGTTGTCAGTCCTGTGGTTTGCAACAGACTGATTCCGCCTTCCCCTCTCCCTTTAAGCCCTCTTACTCCTCAAAAAACCCACACCTGGACTACACAGGAAATTACCTACAAGTAATTCTATTCTCACTTTATCTGTGTGCTCTATTTCTTTCAGTTTCTTTGTAGGATCTGGTCTCTTTTGGGCAAGGACCATATATTTTCTCACTCTACTGTTACATGCATATATTTGAAGCTACACAAAAATGTTAAACAATGAACAATAGAAAGCAATTCAGAACTCTCTCTTTCCAAAACTTAAATATGGCAAGATTTCAAGGAAACAGTATTGGAAGCAAACTGGAAATAGCCATCAGTAAACCATCTATAGATTTATGGTTGGCAGTAACTTAGAGCAGACAGCTCTTTAGCCATGTAGATATTACTTCACCTCATCTCATCTCATCTCTGTCCTTCAGTATATATACATGTATATGAAACCTAATAAATAAAATAAACAGTTCAAGGCATCTTGGTTCATGTTGTCATATTCCACATTCTCATACCTATAACTCAGACATTGTGCAATATTGATACATCATAGTGATATGGCATTTTATATATGTGGCAAAGTGATTAGAATTTTTGTACTCTGTTCAGTAAAAGTTGCAGATGTAATAATTAGCTATCAGTTTAGTCATCTTACAGTAGATGGAGTTGTACCCTTTTATGTAAAACCTATTGAAAAAAACTGAAAGAAAAAATTATTTTGTCAATGGATAGGCTTTTTCATCTCTGGACTACAGTTTAGTTTGGGGTTTTATTGTTGGTTTGGTTTGGTTTTGCTTTGGGTTTGGTTTTTGGTTTTGTGGTTTTTTTGTTTCCTTGCTTTTTTAAAAAAAAAATAAATCTATTTCTATAATTTAAATTTTACCCTTGTTTTCCATGACCTGCAGAGAGACTTCAACAAATTAGAGAAATGGGCAACTGCCAGCCATAGGAAGCTTAGCAAGGGCAAATGTTGTATTCTGCACCTACAGCAGGGCAATCCTTGTTGTCTCATAGATTAGGGAAGGAGAGGCTGGAGAGAAGCAATGCAGAAAGGGACCAGGATATCTTGATTGACAACAAGTTAAATCTGAGTCAGCAGTGCCCTGGCAGCCAGGAGGGCCAACTGTGTCCTGGGGGGCATCAGGCAAAGCATCACCAGCCAATCGAGGGAGGGGATTGTCCCGCTCTGCTCTGCATTGGTGTGGCCTCACCTTGAATACTGTGTACAGTTTTGGGCACTACAATACAAAAAAGATATTAAGCCATCAGGGAGTGGCCAAAGGAGGGTAATGAAGATGGTGAAGGGCCTTGAGGGGAAGCTGTATGAGGAGCAACTGAGGTCACTTGGTCTGTTCAGCCTGGAGAAGAGGAGACTGAGGAGAGACCTCACTGCAGTCTACAACCTCCTCATGAGGGGAAGAAGAGGACCAGACAATGATCTCTTCTCTGCGATGGCCAGTGACAGGACTTGAGGGAATGGCCTGAAGTTGTGTCAGGGGAGGTTTAGGTGAGATATTAGAAAAAGGTTCTTCACCCCGAGGGTGGCTAGGCACTGAACAGGCTCCCCAGGGAAATGGTCACAGCATCAAGCCTGACAGAATTTTTGAAGTATTTGGATGATACTCTGAGGCAACATGGTGTGACTCTTGGGGATGGTCCTGTGCAGGGCCAGGAGCTGGACTTGATGATCCTTGTGGGTCTGTTCCAACTTGGCATATTCTGTGATTCTGTAAAGCATTCTTCCTGTATACCTTTACCTTTGGGGAATTGTAACTTGTATTTTCTACCTGTTCTGAAATACTTCAGAAAAATATATTGAAGATAACATAACTCGGACACTTCTACCCTTAAGCTACAATGTCTAAGGTTGTTTTAAAAGAGAAAAATCATTTCCCTGTCTCACTAGAGGATTAGTATAGGCTTATGGAACTGACATCTGCTTGGCAGAGAAGATATCAATGCATCAGCTGTAAAACTCATCCTTTTCTGAGTCAATGCATTGAAAATATGTCTACCTACCTTAAACCATGCATAAAAATAAATGACTAGGTGCAAATGGCTGCATGAGTGCTTACATTGTATTTCAAAGCTGAAGAACTAAAAAATAAGCCCAGTGTTCCTGGTGATCCTTACAGAAGATACACCTTTACCCCAGACAATGAACCATGGTTTACGTCAATTATTTTTGAAATTAACATTCTAGCTTGATTTAAACTCACAGAAGTGTACCGATGAGATTTCAACAAGAATCTCTTGCCTTTACATTTGCTAGATGCTGTATCATAGAATTATAGAATCACAGAATAGTTTGTGTTGGAGGGGAACTGTAAAGGTCATTAGTCCATCCTCCTGCAATAAACTGGGACATCTTCAACTAGACCAGGTGGCTCAGAGCCCCATCCGAACTGACCTTGAATGTTTCCAGGGATGGGACATCTACCACTGCTCTGGGCAACCTGTGTTAGTGTTCCACAATCCTCACTGTAAAAAATATGTTCCTTCTACATAATTTGGATTGGCCATCTTTTAGTTCAAAACTAGTACCCCTCATCCCATCGCTGAAAAGTTCCCACCTCTCTTACAAGTCCCCTAAAGCATTGAAAAGATTCTAAAAACTCTCCCCCAGAGCTTTCTCTTCTCCAGGTTATGCAACTCCAGCTCTCTCAGCCTTTATTCATAGAAGAGGTGTTCCATCCCTCTGATCATTTCTATGACTCTGCCCTGGCCCTGTTTGAACAGGTCACACCTTTCCTGTGCTCAGCACCTGGATGCAGTACTCCAGGTGAGGTCTCATGAGAGCAGAGCAAAGACAGATGAAGTAGAGTAGAAGATTGACTGCTTTTATTTTGATATTCTTTCATTTGTGCTTTTAAAATGGAGCTTATTAACTATCATATATAAGCCATTGTGGACATTTTTGTTGGTTTTAGTAGTGCTCTGACTGGAAAATTTATGTGTTTTTGAGACACAGTCAACAGCATATAGTCACAGGTCTAAATAGTGAAAGTACCATGCTGACCCTGCCAACAGACAGTGTTTCAGTCTTCAAACTTGCATATAGCAGTTTTTAACTTAACTTGTCAACAACTTCTGAGCTCCCATGTCGATTAAATTATATCAGAATGAAGTTAAATGCTATAAAAGCAATATTTGCAGGAATGGGTCTGGATGGATCTGGAGAATAATTGTGTGTCTCATTAATTTTATTTTGCTGTTCTTGTGGAGATAAATTAACCTAAGGATAAAACAATGTATTGTTACAATGTATGCTACACTTCATTTATGCAGCATACAAATTCTGAATATGCAATTCTCATATGTTGTCACATATTTGCTCATACAAGCCTAATTATTAGAATGAGTGCTTGTCTACACTCAAACTAGACAATAGATTTGAAACTGATGTCTGCATTTACAAACTAATAGATAGGAACTAATAAAAGTAGGATGTACACAAAAATATAGTATTGCATTCATAACAAATGCACAGAACCTTAAAAATCTCAATATGGTAAACAGAACACTTTGAAGAACATTCTGACTATTTATAAACAAAAAAAATTGTGGGTTTTATCCCACATTTTTCTAAATTTTATTTTATAGTGAATTCATAGAGTTAAGAAGAGAAATAGTAAATCTGATTACACAGAAAATTCTTATTAACATTTAGGGTGGACGGTGCTGCAAGTTGCCCTCTGTGCATTTCTGACCTCCTGCTTTATCAGATCTTTCCTCACAAATGGTTTACATGGTGATTTTATGATCTTAAGATATGTCTGCTAAGAGTAATGTGATTCATATTTTGTTTTCACTCTGTGCTGATGTGAAAATGTGAAGCCAAATTTGTGGAAAAGAGTTTTTAAGACACTAAATCATGACAGTCTCCTATTTTTCTCTTTTTAGAAGACAAATGTGGTTCTCTAGATACACAGAGAAGATTTGAATACTTTCACTTAACCTCATGGAATATATGTCACAAAACTTGCAGTATTGTTTTTTCTTAGTGTGATAATTCTGACAGTCTTAAGGTTTAACTCATCTGCCACTGAAGCACATTTCTGACAAAATTAATTATTATTATAATTATTATTATTGCTATTATTATTCTTATTCTTAAATAAATAGTAAATCAGGGAGTATAAAAGACAAAGGAAGAGAAAATGCCTAAGAGTGCTTTGCATCAAATTATTTAAACACACTCCTTTTCATCCCATCTAACTTTACACATCTAATTGGTCTGCCTGAGATACTGGCATAATCATTATAAAGAGAATGGAGGGGGAATATTAGCACATATAAAATTGAATGTGTGTCTTCTTTGAGTGGACAAGGAGTTCCACACTGGAGTTATAACTTGAGTGAGTGCTTCCAAATTAGAATTCTATAGAGAAAATTGACTTTATTTAAAAATAACAGTAATCTCCCCTCAGAGATGCCAGTTCTGTGAACACCTATCACATGTCCTTTACACGATGGCAAAGCCGGTTCAAAAAGTTTCTAACTGGACTTCAGAAGTTCCACTAGACTCAGATACTGCTTGATAGCGTGACTGTTTGAGGAGAACATCTGCACATGTAACATTTCAGGAAGATACATTTGTGGGGATACTTTTCAAAAAGACTTATTTTCATATTATGATCAGAACATCACTATGTTTGACTTGTGTGATTCAGGCCAACTTTTCTGTAACACACTTCTTTTTCTCTGTTAGGTGAGAACTGAGGTTACTGAGCCCATACAGGGATACAGTAATTAGTATTTACCTGTGTTTAACGTATTTACCTGTGTTTGTAAACTAAATTTGTAAACTGTGATTAATCACAGTTCATGTCTCCAGTCTAAGAATGAAGACTAATTGATGTCATTCCATGTTACGCCTTCACCTAAGCACTGTCAAACCTTGTTTGACAAAGATAAAAGGAAGTAGAGGGAGATCCCACACTTTGGTGGTACAGAGTGAAAAAGCTTTTATGAAAGGAGAAAAGCTGACCACTGAAGTCAGTTCATAAAATTAATAAAAACCTGCAGGTTTTGCAAGACAAGACCTGTGGTAATACATACAAGCAGGCATTTTTCCAAGTCACTCATCTGTTTCATGGTGAGGGACAACACTTGTCAAACCAGTGTTAAGATTGACTGATTTTGAGTTTGTTTCATTTTAACAAGATGTATCTATTGCATTTTCAAAACTGTAGCAAAATTAGCTACAAGAAACAAGTGGAGGGGGCTTTGGAAGAAAATTCTGATCCAGTAGAAATGGAAATGGCATGGCAATGGCCATTATTAGAAATGTGGGGTAAATCATTCTTCTGATACTAATGCAGAAGAAAAAAGCTAAATTGCAGCTCTTCTCAAATAAAATCCTACCTAGCTCTACACAGCATCCAAGATAGATTTTGAAGACTTAAGTGGTGCCAGTACTACCCTGAGGAGTGAACAGCACCTGTAAATATTGAACAAAGACACTCCTTAAGGTCCTGAAGCTACTCGTAGGCTCACTCAACTCACATGGACAATCAAAGTACTGTCACATGTCAGACAAGAAGTGGACACACAAGTCTCTGGAGGTCTGGGTTTAGACACATTCAGCTAAATGTGGCTGCTTTTTTTGGTTTTGGTTTTTTCCCCACTCCTTTTCCCTGCAGTATAATATCATTAAGTTCATTTTGTCACATTGTCTACAATTCCAGTGTTTATTTCAACAGAATGAAATTTTTATTTGAACTTCACATCTACTGTTAGTAAATTAACACCTTTTCACCCATATTTCTTACTTAATTGTGTGGGTAACTGCTGCAAAAGGAAACAGATCTTGAAAATAACACATTGGTTGAAGTAGAAAAAGCAACAAAAATACATTGTGAGAGCTTTCTTCCATTAATGTTTTGAACAGTGGTAGTGCTGTTTCTACGCCTTCAATACACTTGGATGTTTACAGATAAATAGCATCTTGTTTTACACAGGTGTGCTGTTAGTTTCTTTGTTACTGAAGACAAAGTTATACCTCATGGTCCTTATTGCTTATTTATTAAGAAATTTTTGTTAATTTAGATCCATTTTTTTCTAGTCAATAGCCTATCTGAGCACAAATCTACCTGCATATATATGAAATACCTATGAAAATACTGTTTCTGAAGTATTTAAGAATATACCACAAATGAAAATGTGAATTTAGTAACCTATTGTTAGGCAGTCATCTAGTTTTCTTCAACAGTCTGCTCAGAGGAACAGCTAGAAGATGTCAATCCCTTTAAGACGTATGGATGGACTGAAATTTCCCATCCCTCTCAACTTACAGAGGGATGATTTAGGTTCAAAGTATCACCAGCAATACATGTCAAAGATAAACAATTTTTCTTCTGTGCTTTTACTAAAAGAAAGTAAAGTATCTGTTACTGACTTCAAGAGTAATAAGAATGTTGAAGTGAACAAGTGTACAAGCTAAGTATCTTTCTATTGCCACGTAAATACATACAAAATTATGGTGATATATATATGCACGGTGCTCTTTCAGTCACTGTTAAAAGATACACTGAGCATCCTGTCTTCCCAATTCTTGCAAATTTCTAAGGAATATTCTGTGCTTTTTCTTCTTATAACTCATGACAAGCTAAAAACCTGTTAACATGATGGTTACTGGTCAGCTGATGTGCCTTGCTTGCTTACTTAGGAAAAAACCCTCTTTATTCTCTTGCTTTAGAACTAATGCATGAAATCAATGGAATGATTATGACCTGCTGTTTCCACACTAAGCACTCAGGACGGTTGGGGAACACTACTTTTGAATATGCTAATTAAAAGACAGTCAATTTCTTGCAAATTTTATTTGCAAAATAAACATAGAGACCTTCATTAGGTATGGAAAAGTGCTGTGAATTCCCCCTTCCTCAGATAGAGCTTTCTGAGTTACTGTTGCTATGGCATCCTTCACTTCATTCCCACTACTGCAGAAGATTCAACAAAATCCTTATGCATACAAGCAGGTGCTTTGACTTTGGAATTGCTCATATGCTTTAAATTAGACATCTGCTGAAAGGTCTTATTGAACAAGACTTGCTCTCTCATTTTGCTTATCTTTTCAGTTTGTAAGAAGAACCATATAATAAATGTTCTTTGTACAAATGGCAAGCTATAGTTTCTGTTTTATAGCTGGATATAGGTTGGGGTTTGTTGTTAATAGCTCTATTTGAACTTTGTGCTAGGACAATGTCATGGTTCAAAACACATTGTAGAAATTCAAAATGCCTATACTCCTACGAAATTGTTATAAAAAATCACAGTATCACAAAAAATGAGGCTGGGATTTTGAAGGACAAAGTATTCAATAACAGTAGCAGTCTAAAGTGCATTTCCTTTAAAAAAATAATTATTTTTTTTAGATTTATTTTTGTTTCAGGGCTTTTTGTGTTTCTTCAGAGTATGATCATACAAACACTTAGGCAGAGTAAGCTGTGGCTAAGGAACAGGAAAGGGGAATGAAGGGAAGAGGCAGAGGAGCAGAACTGATATTGAGTTAATCTTGCTGCTGGTAATTTTGTGAAATCACAAACTAAGGTTACAGAAAACCTAGAAGGTTACAGAGTCTACTCCTTTCTTCAACATAGGATCATGTTGACAGATGTTTGTCTAGCTTATTTTTAAAGACTTGAAATGGTAGAGATTGGACTAAGCAATCTCCCATGATTGTTTTTCTCTTTATGGAAATATAAAGAAAAAATAATATGTATCAAATGCTAGTATTTTTATTACTACTACTGTTAGTAACAATCAGCATTCTCTTTGTTTTTACTGCAAAAGTCCTTATTTGTAAAATAAGTTTGAGCATTGGAAAAGGAAACATTGCTAATTTTTTATACAGAATTAAATTTGTATAAAATATAGTTATACATTTCAGTTGCATAAATAAATATAATATTTACCCTACAAAATGCATATATATTAATTAGCAAGCACTCATTAATTTGTATATTTTCTGGATATTTTTATTTGCTATAAAATTCAGAAATTATACAATTAATTTAAAGCCTCATAAAAAGTATTGTGGGCTTTGAAATAACGTCATGTAACTCAAGACTAGTCATTCACATTGTGCCTATAAAGCATGTAAATATTCTTACTGCACTGAAGACTGATTCTTTTCTACTCCACCCTGTGTTCCCTATTATTCTGCAGAAGGAAGTGCTATTTCTTAATTTTCTCGTTGGCATTAACTACAGTTACTGGGTCATTAATATGAGCTTTCACCCCTCTTTTTCTGTTTCTCTGTGTGAAGAGAAGCCACATCTCCGAAGAAAACGTCCAACCGATAAATTGTCACATCCTGTGATAAGTTGCAAAACCAGGCGAGAAACCATCCCATGCCTCATTGCTTGGCATATGCCAAGAGCACTTCTACCTCACACTGCCACTGATGCAGTTTTTCTACAAATTTGTCTTTTAAAGAATCACTAAAATCTCTGAAGTTCTCAGAAGCATGGCAGAATTGCATATTTCAGTGTGTTTTACTAGTTGCCAGTTGCTTTTGGCAACAGGCTACCTGTTAGCTTGTTGTTGAAACAATCATTAACAGGATGGTCCTGTAGCTCAGTAACTCAGGATCTTCAGGGATAGGTGACATTCTATGATATGAGTGTAAAAGCAGGGGTGGTTTTCCAAATAAACACTTTAAATGTACTAGCTGCCTGGTGCCTGCCAATTTGAAGAACTGGCCATCACAGAAGTCACTTTCCTGTAAATAAGTGAAACATGGAAAACAGTTTTCTGAACTCAGATCTAGATAGCTTACAAGAAAACGTTTGAAATATGTAGTTAAAAAAGTAAGATTTAGCCCAATGTTAAAGATATTTTTGGCACCATCATGATCAGACTGAGATACATATGATTAAAAAACCACTGTTCTGAGGAATGTAATTTATATGACTTTGCCAACTATTACTTTTGTGACACATACAGGAAATGGGGAAGAGGAATGTATAAAAAAAATCTTATTACACATAGATTTCATTTACAGTTTTCAGTGAATTGTCATCCATTTTCATCCATTTTCTACTTCCCAATTGTAATTCTGGACATTCTTTTTTTCCTAATATAATTCAATTTCCACTGTGCTTGGCATAGGCTAAAAGCCAAGGATTCTTTTGCTATAGGTGGCAGCACTAGCTTATTATAAGAGTTCATGGGCTCCCTCTCTTGAAGGAAGTAGATATAAGGATATCTAGGAAGAAAATAGTTCCTATGAAAAATAATTGTTTAAGATTTAGAGATCCAAAATACAACCAATTTTTTCTTATAAGGAAGGAGATAATTTTATTATTATCTTCATGTACAGTTTCTAATACTTACTTAGGGATTAATAGATTTAAACCAGAGCTGCATTCTTAATTATAAAAAATAACCAATTCATAAAAAATCCACTGAAAATTAGAACACATTTGTAAACTTGTAGAACTATTTGCTTTTCTAATGTGAAACTCTCCAAAATGCAACTTCCAGAGCATCAGTTTCTAGAATATTTAAAATCTGCCACTCTGATACAGGTATTCTTTAAGGATTTGTTGTGTTTTGTTCTGGCATTCAGTTGTATGCTATCACTGCAGTCCTTCAGGTCAATGCTCCAAACAAATTCTACTGAAGAAATACAGTCTATGGTCCCTTTTATTTTTTCACTTCACGTTCTTTTATGACACAACCTTTCTTCTCAGCGTCCTCACCCAGTCACTTGTGAAAGGCACTTCTATATATCACCCACATTCTTACATTCCTCTTTGGGCATTTTAGGTAAGAAGTATTATGGAATCTGTAACTTTTAAGAAATACAGGTCAACCTGGAATATATACTGTACAACACCAGTGATTACTGTTTTATGAACATTCAATGGGAAATAACTGCTCCTGTATGTTTGATCATCTTTTACCAGACTGGAGAGCTAAGAGTAAGAGCATCAAAGCCAACCAGAAAAGTTGTGAGGTGCAAGTCTTTCCTGAGTCCCTGCTTCATAGGGAAGGTAAAAAAAAAAAAAAGATATTACTGAGTTGCCAGACATTGTCTTCTGTCATCCAACATGACTTACAGGGCTGCGTCATAATATATGATTTCTAGGATTGTTAATTTTCCTTACTTTTCTTTATCGAACTATGGTTTTCTACAAAACAAATACATTAATAAATTTATGGTCTCTACTAGTCTTTCATATTTAGCTGTGCCTGAAATAGATGCCATAAAATACACTATCAAACCTATGCCAAAGACACAGTAAGACGTCACAACATTTCCCTTGAAACGACAGAAAAGGTTGTACTGCTAAAAGCAAAAGTTTTCAAAATTAAAAGCCAACTGTTAGACTTCTATACTCTTCTTTCGAATTTCAAAATGCTGAGTGCTAACAACTCTAATTAACCTCAACTGAAGTCACATTTAAGCCCTATTTTTCCCTAAAGGAAGAAGACCTTTTCCAGGAGGATTCTTGTAATTTCAGTTATTTATTACATTGTTTTTTATGACTGGCTTAGCTCTGCTACAGTCCTATGTGATTGTTAAATTTGGTGATAAAAAGTGAATGAAAGCAGCAGGTAAAATTTAACTCTTCCCTTTTTTCTCTCCCATCTTTCAATGTATTGTTTCAGACATTAATTATTAAGAAAAAAAGGCAAAAACTTTAGAAGTTCATTTGAAAACCCACCCGAAGATCTACAGCTTTTTGTGCAAAGTAGTGGCCAATTTTAAGTTTAAAGAGGATTGGCCTTTTTTTTTTTCTGTGTATGTATGTGGTGCATAAAAATTTTACTATTTAAATCTGAGATGAACATACCAAATATCTCATATTTCTCAGTAAACTGCAATCCAGATTTAGAGCACTGTAAAGATCTTAATTCTATGGAGATTCCCGCAAAGTGATTTTTCAAAAAAGCACTGCTGGGACTTTATTTTGGCAAGCCATATCAGAACCACGTGTAAGCAACTGCCTTCTCTTGCCTACCTTTCCTCCTTCTCATGTAGTATCCCATCACAGGCTGGAGGTCACCCACTTTGTGATTACAACATGGTTCCATACCACCTCATACACATTTCTAGGTGACTCAGAGGAAAGAAACTTTGCCTCCCTTAGGGAACTGTGTATCCTAGGTCTCCTTCATAGCAACTGCTAAGGCTGGAAGGTGACCCTATGTAACCACTCTTGCTTAAATGTTAAAGGAGGAGGAATACTTTTTACCCCTCTTGCAAGCTGGGAGACATATGAAACTCACTGGGTGCCCTGTATAATGTTACTTTCCCCATATTCAAAAATACTAGTTTTTGTCCCACTAAATTTCAGAAATTTCAGTGAGAAAACCTATTTGCAGCACAGATACTAGTAAAACCTTTATTTTCTTCTGTGGAGCCAGTATATGAAAAAAAAAAACCAAACCACAAAACCAAAAACCAAACCAAACCCATAGCTAGGAAATCAATGGTTTGTTCAGTAGGGAGAAATGAACTTCTCTTTTCCTCAGCTGATGATCACTGTGTGGGTAATTGATTCTTTAAAAGACTTGGGCTTCACCACAGCTGCATTGGAGGATTTCAGTCAAGATCAGTAGTTAATTCATTTGTGATAGCAGCCTGAAGTACAATGTTTCTCTCTTGATCACTTCCAAAGTCTTTCTTCTCATGTTTTTTAACTTTTGTTATGTTAAATATTTGTCATTGTGGTAAGCTTCAGTTCACTGTTTCATTAATCATCACCAACAAGCAGTAATCTTGACCATCGTAGAAGTATTTTTCTTCTCACTTTCAAAATACACAGAGAGAAAGGGGTGGTTTTGTATTTTTCTAATGCAATATAAAGTCTGATAGTTTATATTTGAATTAACCTTTCAGTACAACATTGACATTTATCTTTCTGATCTTGCTCTGTTTGTTATCTGTCTTCAAAGGCTTAACACCTTTCCTAGGACACTCCACCTGTGAGTGAAGTACGGCTCATAAATAACATGTTTTCATGTGTATAAATCAGAATCAGGTGGGTGAACAGCTGAGATTCATTCATGCATTTTTAATAAGTCTGCAGAGGCTATACAGTCAAAGTGGAAAAGAAGGAGTCAATGAAGATTAAGCACTTATGCATTTTGATCAGCTGTTGGGATGGATCAAACTCATCTGAAAAACTGTCATGAAGTGAAAAAGGTTTCACCAGCTGCTTCAGAGAGACTAGAAAGTCACTAATAACAAGAAGGGGAAATAAGAGTGATATGCAGCTGAGGAGGGTGATCCTATACAACTCAGAAGACGTCTTGACAAAGTCCCATACAATTCTGATGGTGAAGAATATAAAGAAGGGGAGGATGTGTAGTTTTTCTGCTCTGTAATTGTGAAAACAGTAGTAGAAATTGTTGAGACCCTTGGCTTTCATGAGCTTCAATTACTTTGTTTCCTTGGAGAGGTTTATTGTAAATCATAGTAATCATATGCCTGGGCTTCTGGAAAAGAAGTGTCCTCAGGGTATAAGTCTGGAAGACAGGCATTAGTCCAAGGACCTTGGCAGTCAGATTAGAAATTCCTAGTCCTCAAGAATGATGTTAATCAGAGAACCTTCAAGACATCATATTTAAGTCTGAAGACAGACTCAGTAATTGGACTTTATTGAGACTAAAAAGCTTGAAAATTCACATATTCATTGGGAGAGGGAACCAAACAGCCTCCTGAATGATCAATAAAGGCTGCTCAATGAGGGGTTTGGGCAAAACAATGCAGCCAGATATCTTTAAAGTAAAGCACAGCAAAAGTAGCAGTATTTTAGAATGAAAAGTAGAAGCTTAGCCCAAGAGAAAACAACAAAGCCCTTAAGCTTTGGGCTGACACCAAGGACCTCTGTTTTATTTTTGGGTTGTCTTTCTTTACAGTAAAATCAGCCTCTCTTCTTGTTACTCCATTTCAGCCACAGTTATTTAGAAATAATTGCATCACATAAATCTCTTCCTGGGATCTTTTTTTGCCCCCTTCCCTCCCTGTCTGCAGAAGCATAGAAAACACTTTGATCAATTCAAAAGTAAAATAAAGAAACAAATCTACATATTTATTTTTCTTGTCACCAGTTAATTAAAAATTATATTTTCATTATCCAATAATATCTTCTTTTATGGCACTATACTTTTTCCTTCTATCCACCTGTCATTTATCAGAGTCAGTTTTGGTAATATAAAGTGATGGAAAGCAGTCAAGCTGAAAGATCATAAATAAGTGTAAATGATAAAAATAAAAAAGTGTTTTACAGTAAGTCACTAGTTGCATGACCAGTAACTGGTTACATTTCTCCTTCCTGTCAGTGTGATGTCTCTTGGTTGAATGGTAATGCGCAGGGACTGCAAGGCCTGTGTGGGGTCAATCAGGGTTGGTCATGCCCTCCAGGCCCCAAAAGGTAAACTGGATCAGGCTGTGATTTAAGCTAAAATTTAAACTGACCACAGAAAGAAAAAATAATCAAAAAACCCCAGTACTTTTTAGTGATTATGTTCCCATAATCTTGGTCCTTTTGTTTATACAACTTCAAAATTTGTCTTCTGAATTATTGCTATTGTTGCAGAATATACTTCTATATACTGCATACAAATACATAGTTGAAAAACAGATTTCTGAGCACTTAGAGCCTGCAAGTAACATCTACTTTTGTGTCCTGAATAGAATAAATAAATAGGGCAAGTGAAGTTATCATATATAGTTGCTAAACTTCAAAAGCTCAAAAGAATCTATGGAGTACCTAATATTCAGAATCATTTCCTTTGTATGTTTGCTTGTGGCTCTTTCCTAAAAGCAGAAAGCACTGCAAAGATACCTAAATGACAAATGGATAAAACCTTAAAATCAAAACAAGTTTCCCTAACTTCTGGAAAGGTTTTGGGTTACTCTTATGTTCATTTTGTTGCTTTTTCTAGCCCAGGTGATAATTCCTTCAAAAGCTTTTAATGTGGAATAAGGAATCAGCAGGCCATTTTAATTTAGCATGAGGAATTTTCACTACAAATAACAGAGTTATTTGTACAAGCTAAGCAAATATTAGAATGTATAAGAAGAAACAAACCCAAGGGATGCAAAGTTAATGTCATGAACCATTACAAATCTGTAGGGACTAATAAGGGAGAATCTACAAAAGGTAATGCATAAACACTCAGAAAAGTGCCATCAAACTATTGCAAAGAAGAACAAAAAGTTTCAAATGTCATTAGAATGGTTTAAAAAAAAAAGCAAAGTGCTAGTTCAAAGTCTAAGTTATTAATAGAGCACCCATGACCCAGACTTCACCAAAATCTTAATTTTTACTAAGTCACTAAGAGCTGCATTTCAGAGTTGTGTTCATCTTGCAAGAGTAAGTGACCTCTGCAGAAAAATAAATAAGAAAGGCATTGTGAGTATTTAGAGCTTTTATGTCATCATTGTTATTGTCCTTCTGGAATAATTATAGCCTACATTCCCCTTGACATTAGCAGGCCGAGTTTTGAATGAACCATGGAAGGGACCATAACCACAGAACCCTCTTGTGACTTGACCATGCCTATTTTAAGACTTCAGGAGGCGGTCATCAGCATCCCCTTCAAAAAGACGATTTGAGGGGCCAAAGATTGCACTTCAGATCATGCTGCATTTTATGCTGTAGGTATACATTCAGGATTTTGCAAATGCTGTGTAGATGCCTGCTTTTGCACTTGCATGTGACAGAGAGACAGAGCAATGCACAGCAAGCACACTCAATGCAGGCTCTTCCAGCAGAGCTCATGGACACAGCAAACATCTTATTGCTTGCTCTCAGCACTGAAAGGTCTTGAATTTGAACCACAAAACTGGATTTTGTCCCTCACTCCAGCAGCCCGAGGTGACAGAGCTTAGGATTTAGGCTGCAGGCAAAGGAACTGGGCTGAGACTAAAAAAAGGCGGACTTAATTTTAACGAGGCCAGCTTGGAGCAAACAGAGGTGGTGGTTATGGCTGTAGAAACTAAGCATAGCAAATAACCATAGGTGTTTGGGGTCCTGGGAAACCAAGGTGTGAGGGGGCAGTCAGCATATATGCCCTGACAGCAGCTCTGGGAGAGGTGAGAGAAAGCCCCTTCCAAGGGCAGAAGTAATTGTCTTCCCTTTTCCACTTCCGAATCTGCAGACTCTGATTGCTAAGATGTTTTCTTCCTCCATTCTCTTCTGCTTCCTGGGTACAGCTCGCTATTCATCAGATGGCATCATTTACTCTTTTGAGAAGTCTCAGACTACCTCTGAATTCATTCATATAAATGATTGGCCCAAGACATTATCTTGACTTACTTTGAGTAGAACTGAAATAAGCCATTCCAGAGGTTCTATCCAGATCCCCATCTTGATGATACTCTGTAGGCTGTCCTATCCCAGGGTCATAGAGTCAAATGATAATTTAGGTTGAAAAGGACCTGCAGAAGACATCTAGTTGGACTTCCAGCTCAAAACAAGCTTGGGATTCAAGTTAGATCTAATTGCTGGAGGCCTTTTTCAGCAGAATGTTGATCATCTCCAAGATGCTGTCTAACCCAGGCAGAAGGAAAGTGTTAATCTTCTGCCTTGGGTTTAGGGGAATCCTAGTCAGCTGCCTCAGACTGTAGGTTAACTTTCAAATAACTGAAGCGAGACCAGAAAAAAGCCATTTCAAACTATTGCCTTGTACCTCCGTTTCTGTTCGAGATAGTGCCACTGAAGAGTAAAGAATGAAAATGTGAGGTGGAAATGCAAAGCTTAGGATCCCTGTCAGGAGTTAGCATTTTACTTTAGTTCTGCCTCAGTTGTGAAAGGAAAGATTTCAGCCACAGTTAGCATTTCCCAGTGCCTTTCTCCGGGAGGTTTCCTTTTCAGTGTGTGAGATTTGTGGACCACCATTTTCCAGAATCCACCCCTCTTGATTCTCTTTATGTTAAGTGTCCTGGGCACTTAATTCAGGGATTGGAATTCTGGTCAGAGGTATTGAAGCATTAATCTTCAGAGAAGCTTGTGTGTCATTATATCAAGCCCTTGACTGTGTAAAATTGCAGTCTTCAATTCTTAACTATTTGAAATTATATATAAGTTTTATCAGGATCTCAAACACCTTGACATTGTTACAATTGTTTTATTATTTCAGAGATTTCAAAAAGAACTTTTAATACTATGAAGATGCATTTTATTCCCTATTAATGGATAGTTTGCATATCTACCAAAGCTTAAGTAAGCTGGTAGGAATTAGAATGATTATTTTCCACTAATCTGTTCCTTCAACTTTAAAGTAATTAGCTGAATTGGGCAGCAAAACAGGACATTTCCTATAAGAGTCAGTAAATAGACTCCCTGTAAGCGCAAAAGCTCATTACTTTGATATAAAAAGGGACATTATTTTTTGCACCTCTGGAGAGCTGCCTAACTTGAAAGCCTTATAATCTGATTTTCATAAATCCTATTTAACACATTATTATTATTTTCTTTTTAACAGGCAACACCTAAAGCAATATCACTCTTCTCTGATGTTACCCCTTCTTCTTCATAACAGAATCCCGCAGCCCTACTTATGAATAATTTGTGTAATAATCACCAAAATGCCATATTAAATCTATTCTTTTTACGTTCATTTTCTATTAGAACAATTAGAATAAAATGGCATACAGTTTACATTTTTACAATTATACTGACTCATATTTGTGTCAGATTTTAAGGTCTTTGCTCCAGAGAAAAAAACAATTCTTCTCTTTCAGCATCTCATGCCTCAGTAAGATTTCAGTAAGTTTAACCTTTGACCTGAAGGGAAGCATGCCAAAAAAAGAGAGAGAAACTGATTAACAGTTCATGTTGGCAAGGTCAAGTGAACCGCATTGTATTCAAGAACAAAGCACAGTCAGGGCAGAAAAAACCCCACACATTAAAAATAGAGATTGATATGAAATTCAAAGGACCAACTTTTTCCAAATGAAGAAATTTTATTTGAGTAGAAATCCATCTTGAAAAATGGATTACTCCTATGTATCCAATACATTTGGATACTCCAATATGTCCAGTGGATAACTCCCAGAGCCGCTTTGTCCAGCTGTATTTATAATGTAATAAGCAAATGTGTTTCCCCAGCTTCAATTAGGTACTGTTATACAGTCTAATGAAAATTAATTCTAGCAAGTCCCCCGTTATATTTAAAGTCCTCTGCTAAAAGAGTTCTGTATAGGACTCACAGGGTCTACTAGACAGCATCTTGTCTGATTTGTCATTGTCACAGGCGTCATGTAATCCCACACATAAAAATGGCAAGCTTCACCTTGAAAAGAGTGGATACTCTGGAGCAGGGATAATTCTCTTTTTGAACAGTATTGGAAAACTTGTCTCATCTTTAGCTTCACTCTTCTTTCCAAATCTGCTGATTGGTATTTGTTGTGCAAATATTGTTCTTGAGGCACATTAATTTTCTCTCCTGGGTGTTTAACTTGCTGCAGTATTTTTGTCAAAGTAAGCAAGCATTGCTTTTCCAGGCAGGTAGCTGTGAATCTATTCCTTTTGCCTGGCTAATTAACCAGCCACTCATGGGTGCTTTGTGTACACTAATATGATCTACCAGGGGCTTATTGGCACCAGACTGTCTTAGCCTGGGCACTCTGTTAGACACCATCCACTACAAAAGGAAAGACAGACAGAAAGAGACGCAGAGAAGCAGAGGGATAGACTTCACCCACCAAGATTTGAAAGTGAGCTGAAGACTTTTGGTCTTTACTTCTCCTTACATGACCAAGCATACTATACTTCTCCACCTTCCTGTCCCCCACCCTCCACTAATTTTTATCCTTATTTCTGAATAAATTTTCAGATTGATTCCTGGTTTACTTTTATGTGCACTTGTGAACATATTAGTGCCTGTGCCCAAAAAAGATAAAGGAATTTCTCCTAGAAGAAAAGAACAGAACAGATACACAGTGATGTTCTGTGAAGTATGCACATGAAAATTGAGTCTTAAAAGTATGACTTTAAAGTTGACAATGTTTGGTACTGTTCCCAGCTTCCATGTGATTTTAAAATCATTTTGTCACACTGTAGAACTTTTTGTTGCACAGACTGATAAATCTGTGAGAATAATTCCTGTCTTCATATTCATCAGAAGACAGAATTCTGGATAGGTTCCTGAGAAGATAAAAATAAATTAAAATAGTGGCCTTCTTCTAGGTTATTATGACTTCTGAGGTACGGTGACTAACAGTGTGGTGGCACAGAGAACTTAAGCTTTCATTCAGTTGCAGTGTCTTCTTATCATTCTTCCTTTCACTCCACAGACAAACAGCTGATGTTCTATGAGTACTTACTAAGATTCTGTCATTGCCCTTTATTGTGACCAATATATTGACTAAAAAGTAAATACAATAATTATTAAATTGTAGGGCTGATTTTATTTCTACATTTTAAACTTCGAATTTATTTGATTGGTTTTTTCTAATTATATTTAATCTATTTCCCTGTTCATGCTAAGGGCAAAGGTAGATTATTTTGTTAACGCTAGTACAAAGTGGGCTGTGAAATGACTGATTTTATCACAGCAGCTATTTCTCTGTTTGTCTCCCTGATGTGGAATGGTAGAGTAGAATATTAAACTCTTGTGTTGTGAAAATAAGAAAATGTCCAAAGGTGAAGAATCTGAGAAAACATGCATTACTGATTTGAACAAGTGGAATTCCTGTATCTGTCTTCAGTGGCATCATGGCCTTTAATCAGCTGAGCAAAAAGATAGCTGCTCCCTTTTACAGCTGACTTCCCATAAGAGCTCTTTACTTAAGGAGCCTCAGCATTCCCTGTTCACATTACTCATCTGTTAGAAAGAACTCAATTGTTCACATTTGAAAATAATTTATGAAGATAATTTTGTGAGCTAATTGAGAAAAATAAGTGGAAAACTAACAAAAGGACTATTTAAAATGAAAAAAATCCTACCTCCAGAACTTCAAAACTTTCATCTTTCGGAAGGAGAGGTGGATAATCTTTCTTGACGTGAAGAGATATGTAGGTTGTATGGCAGCAATGCCTATAGCCAGCATCTTCAGTGAGATGATTTCAGAACAAAAAGCAAGCATTCTCTTCCTCCCACTACTTTTTTGCTACCTACAGATATTTAGTGCCACCTCCATTTGCTGTCTATTTAGTGACATTCACCTAGTCATTCCGGTTCTTTAATTTTAATCTCTTTTTAATCAAATCAACCCATATGCCAATTATTTATCAGTTCTTTATATCTTCTTCTGATCTCCTTTTAACTTTTATTATTTTTTCAATTAAAAGCATTTTTGTAGGAGGCTTAAAATAATTATACTTCTGCTCACCAGCTATCTTTCTAATTAACAATGATTCCTTTCTAAGATCTGTGGATGACATGCTGCTGAGTACAACAGTTATCATTTAAATAAGAAAAAGGAGTTACTAAAATTTAACGGTGGGTTTTTTTAATATATATATATTTATTTTTTTTTTTTAATATGTTATCATAGCAGGCTTTATATTCATTTTCCATTCAGTTCTGGTAACAGTAACATTTGAACTTGCACATCACAAAATAATAATTCTATTTCTGTGATTTAAGCTACTATATGCATTTATACGTATGGGAAACTTATACTACCAAATTTTATGATCAAGATTTGAAAAAACAGGGAATGCAATTTTATATGCAGTGTTCTGGGTTTTGTGAGGTTTTTTTAATGCTTAGTTCTCAGGATATTATTTTACTTTGATGCTTAAATTTGGATTATAAAGGACAAAGTCAGTTATTTAGAATAAAGCTGTTTAAAGAGTTGTGAGACTCACACGAAATAGTTACCTTTTCTCTAATTTCAACTTGTCAACTTCAGCTTCCTGCTGCTGAACAATAGTTTTATTTCCTAGATTTTCTTTTTCTCTGTACACATTTTTAAACTTCGAGATCTGTCTTCTGTGAGCGGACAGACTCCAGATGTCTCTACCTTCAGGTCATGCGTTTCAGTGCGATTGTCATTCTTGTGGTTAAGATCTGAACATCCAGTAGTTTTTTCATCACTTTTCTTGAATTTGGGATGCAATGTAGAGCTGAACACAGATTTCCAGACTACTCTAAAAGTAAAACAGATTCTTTATGTTACTAACTGTCTATAAATTCAAGACTTAGCTGAGCCCTTTTGTTGATGTTTTGCATCTGGAGCTCATATTCAGATAACCATGAACTGTCCCAAGACGTTTCCTGGATAGTCTGTGGGGATGCTTGTACAGCCTATGCTTGGAAAAATTGTGGTGCCTGTGTGAACTACTGGGGTGCTTTCTGGCATTAGTACATAGTAGGGAGCATCTTCATAACGGAAGCATCCACATGTCCAAGAGAAAGAGCTGGGTTTAATTTTTCGAAAGGTCTGGTTTATTGCCACATTTATTTTTAATTTTCCTTACGCTAAGTCAGCTGTCAAACACTTGAAGATAAAAGTTTGCATACCTTCTAGGAAAACAAAAACAAACAATCTAGTGTAGAAAAGATGAAAATTTATAACTAAAAGATTCTGAAATAGACTACCACTTGGCTAGAAATCTGTGATGTATTAGCTTAAAGTTACTAAGTGTCACTGTAACTGCATCCCTAATCACACTATATGAGCTTCTCCTCTTCACCATGTGAATTCTGTTTGTTTCCTTTGCTTCTAATGACTTCTTTTGTTCTTCACTGGTGCCTGGACGTTCCCCCAGTGACTCCTCATTGATTTCTCACAAAACAGCTGTAAATGAAGATGTTCTGCCAAGCCTCCTATCTTAACAGATCTCAGGGAAGATTCTTAAGTCCTGTAAATTGCCTGGGTAACACTTAAATGTGTAAGACTTGGCTGATTCACACCATCTGGCCCTTTGAGCCACTCTATGTTTATTTGCATAATTGAACATATTGTTTCAGGCTCATGCTGTTTAACTGTAAGATTTGCTGGCCAGAGGCTGTCATAACACCATGCTGTACAGTCCCGAATAAACTTAAAGAGCTATATAAATAGTGGTTGTAATTGTCCATTTTCTTTAACCACTTCCTAAGCCTACCTCTAAAAAGCAGAGCTTTCTCTGGATGAGTAAGGCAAGACTTCTCGAGTCTAAGTGGGGCAGGTTCCTGTCAAAACTAAGAGCACAGGCTTTCTCAGACTTAGGCTCTAACTTAGCCTCTATAGGCAACAGAGTTAATACTGGAAGACCAACATGAAGGTTATTGACTTATTTTGGTATGCTACATGCTTTCTTGTTATTTTTTCTATTCAATTTGTTTAGATCATTGTTTTGCTGGATTATGTCACCATTCACCTTATGTCTTCACTTTTTCTGAAGGGCATCCAAAGGATTTTACTACCCAGTACAAAATTAAAAAATGTAACCCACTACCATCAGTTGATAGTGAAAAACTGCCACCCTAGGTCTGGCTAACACTAGCATCCTATTCCTTATGCCATTTTATACCAGGTGAACAAAAAGGAAAAATTAACAAGAAGAGTTGAATTCTAGGTTCTTACTTGGCTTATGTTTTTTAGCCTTATTAAACAGGGATGTAGCAGCATTGTTAACCTATGCAAAGTGAAAAATTTTAAAATCTGAGAGATGTCTTTTCTTTTTACTGCAGAAAATTCCTGTATTGCTTAACCCTTACCTGGTCTAGGAGAAATGAAAGTACTCTGTGAATATGCCACTATCTTATTCTCTCTTAGGTGTTAACAAAAAATGCCTCACTTTCTCTCCTCATAACACTCTGGGTATTAGTGCCTGGTAGGTGAAGGAAATACGGTTGGAGGAAACCTCGTGCTCCTGATACTTGCTCCATGTTTTATGCCCATGTGCATTGCTAGGAGGTAGTCATCCAGACTGTTCTCCATGTGTGGCATTAAAACTCACAGTTCCCTGAACTCCCTAATCATTGGATCAAAGAAGTAGAGAGATTTTGTTTGCCTTTTAAGCGAGTACATAGAGCTACAACTCAGATGCTAATGTGTATACATATACTCTGCTCAGAACAGTGCTTCGCCCTTTCACGTCTTCGTAGACTTCTCATTTGTATTTTCTTTTTTCTGAGTATAACTTCTGTTAACAGTCTGTTTGTTTGGGGTTTTGTTTGTTTGTTTTGGGGGTTGGGTTTTGGCTTTTTGCTTCTACTGATATTAAAAAGTGATTTTTTGAGTGACTTGCTATGAGGCATCTTGAACCCTGAATTTGTGCATTTTTTCTCTGTAATGTCTGGGACAACAGACGTTGTCGTAATAAGTCATTTCACTTTGCACATTGTTAATCAGACTGATAAGACAGAGTCAGAAGAATCAGCATATTTTTCCTCAGTCTATTTTCCTGAAAGTTTTAAAAGTACCTTGCATGTCTAAAGCATAGCAGAAATATAGAACATCTAGACATGAATGTGATGTGGTATGAAGAGAAATAACAAGATCTATGTAAATTAAGAATGCTACTGGTTGCCATCTAAATTTAGCAGAAACCAATTTTATTCTGCTAATATTATCTAAGGAATTGTAGTATTATTTATAATATTGCAGTATTCTGTACCTACAATGGTACGGTATTTAAAACTAAAGTTGTGATCTTCCCGTAATACATATTCATAAGTACATATCTATTTTAAGCATTTATTTCTAGGTAATGGCAAAATAAGAAAAAAACAGAGCAATATCAATTTATAACTGCATTTAAAATAACACTGAAATATGTCTCAAAATAAAGTTGTCCTGAGTTTTTTTTAATTGCAGTATTGCATAAATTGTGATAAAATTATCCATAACGTTTTTTTTTTTTAATCCCTACAGATTACCAGAGATGAAAATGGTGATCTTGGATAGAGGGCGTGCTTGGGTTTTTTTTTGTTTCATTCATTTGGAGGTGAGGTTTTTCTTGGTTTTTGGTTTTGCATGTGTGAGTGTGTGTGTAGTTTTTCCTTTCTTTCCTGTTGTTGTTGTTGCTAGTGTTTTTCAGGGTAGCAAATTCTTTTATTGCAATGGATTTATAAAATATAGTAGATATTAATTAAATACTTGGCTTGATTTAGTTGCATTTTTTTTGTAACAGATGCTTTCACCAGCATTTGATAGCTGCCTATATAACTCCTTCCACATACAGTCTAAAGGACAAGTTGCTGGTTCTCCTCCCCCTAGAGAGGAGAAATTAGGATGCAGATCCTTCAGAGCTCAGAGATACCAGTGCAGATGGGTAAGAGAAGCACACAGTTTGCTGCTCAAAATCCCAGAGCTGTCTTTCTCATAGCTAGTGGAAAAAGAGTGGAGAGAAGACAGGGAATTCTCAAAATCTCTTCCAATTCCAAGGTCAGGTTATTCCAAAGCAAACTAGATATAGTACCTAAGTGGTACAACAGATAAAAAGGTTATGTCCTCTTCAGCATTTTCACTTGAATCAGGAGTGCAGTATAGCAAATATCCTGGCTGCTTCCATTCACTGGGCTTTGGTCCCTATTGCATGGATGACTCAGAGCAAACAAACTGAATTTCATTTGGATAATAGAAGCCAAAAGGTGCATTCCCAAAATTACATCTAAAGTACTCCAGCATCTGAGAGCACTCAGTGCATGAGACCAGGCTGGAGACAGTTCAAAGCAAAGTATTCTGAAACACATACAGCATGGACACAAGGTCCCTGGCACAATCTGGTGATTTCTGCAGATATGTGCCCAATTCTTCTTAAGTAAGACAGAAACAATAAGAGATCATCTGGACCTGCCCTGTAGTTTGATAGGAAGACTTTTGTTTTACTTTATCCTCTGGTTTACTTTCTTGTTCAGCTATATGCAATACAGCTGAGGAAATATTGCCAGGCATTCATATATTTTCTTATACTCTTCCTAGATTTGTCTCCTTTTTTTGACATTAAGAAAGGGGAGACAATATTTAAATGAAATCCCTGGCTGCAACTCAAGGTGTCCAGATTATATTCAGAAGTCTGTAAAACTTGTAGGGTGAGTAACTTACTTGTTTGACAGCAGCAAAGTTTTTCATCTATAAAAAGGATTATAATACTTGTCTACCCTCTAAGGATTCTGGGAATATGAATACATAAATGTTGAAATGACTTTAATGAGAGATATCGTAAGCCCACACAAAATCAAAATTTAAATTTTATCTTTATCTTTCTTCATATGTATTTAGTCAAACTTGGATACGGAAATTTCTATCTGCAGAACTGTTAGAAGAAATTAGATACTTCAGATGACAAGAATTTCAAAGAGAAGAACCACTTCTGTCAAATTATTATGTAGAAAGAATAGCTAGAACTCCAAAAAATAAAAGATGCTATGGAATTTATGAATATAGAACTAACTTTCAAAAAAGAAAATACTGAATACTGCTTGGAATTTCACAGTTGCCTCTACCTTCAGGAACAGATTTGGGGTTCTAAAATTGCACAGCATGAAAGTGTCTACCTCTGTCTCACCTTGGAATTGTGTAGGATTTCAGTCACAGCTCCTATTGTATCTTAACTATCATGATTGGAACTATTCCAACATGAGGGGCCAAATGCTTCCCAGACATGTGACATGTGAGAGATCTCCTCGTGCACAAGTGCAAACTCTCCAGGTATATTGGTGAGACAGGAAGCAGGACTGTTGAAGAAGCCAATTATCAGGGTTTGCACAATGCTGTGTTAGAGGTTACATACTCTTCAGTGCTCAGAGATTGGCTGAAGGGAATGTCTGAGTCAGATATAGCCACAGACAATTACCATGTGGGACTTTGTTCCTTCTGTAAGCCACATTCTTGAACACTAGACACATTGCAGTCTGAAAAATATTGTCAACGTTTTCAGGAGACCTAGTCCCTGGACATTTAAATAAATGTATCTTCATGAAAGCAAAAACTGAAGAATTCCTGACCAATGTTAAAAAGTCAGCAATAACCTGTTGAAACACAACTGTATTTGGGATTGTTTGGGGTGTCAAGTACCTGCTCTTTTGAAAAGAATATGTATCAGTTGTGGGATAATATTTCAGAAATGTCAAGTTTCTGAGGGTTTCAACCTTCTTAGGAAATTTCTACTGGGTGTTTTTTGCTGTTTCTGAAGTAGTTGAACTGATGTTTTTACTGTGACACCTTTGAGCAACACACTTCCAAGTAAGTTTACTGTTAAGATCTTTTCTCTCCTTTGGTGACTCCAGGTTTTTTTTGTAAGCAGTGAGTGTTATAACACACTGGAGGCTATGTTATGCTATAGAATTTATGTAAATCAGCACACACATAGAAACATTCAAGACCAGCTCCAGATCTGGGGAAACCTAGATATACAAGACAGGATCATTTGGGAAATCTAATTACAGTTTTAAAGTCCTGTCATTAAGAAGTCCTTACCAGTGCTGGACAGAATTAGTTCAACTATCTGTCACTCTATAGCTGATCACATCTAACCTTGGAACAGGAAGGCAAGCACAGTAAGAATCTCTTTTTGCCCTCTGAAGGGTATTAAGACCTTCACTACTTTTGGGGCAAGAGGCTTTTTAACTCTGTTACTCCCACTTCGTAACTCTGAAGCCTGAGTATCACCAGTATTTGAGGTGGAATAAAGGCAGTGGTGCACTGCTATCTCCCTCCCCTCCTCACACACACACACACTTTTCCAACAGTGTCAGAAGGAGAGCTATCACCGATACCAAAGATTGTCTGGGCATGCAACTAGGCAGCATCCTAAAAATTGTTTCCTAAGAAAGTTTCCTGCTTTACATTTAGTAAACTTCATAAAAATGTAACCATCATTTTTATCTCTATGGATGTTCAAAATTCCACCCAGATATTACCTCAATCAGCATATAATGAATTTTAATGAAACTGAATCATAGATCTTAACAGATAGCTAATATTTAATTTGTGTCACAAAGCTACCTCCTGATTGCAAGTTCTGCTTTACCATAGGTATAGTGTCCTGACCTACTAGTATCTGGTACACTGTGGAAATCTAACGATTTTGCTGATTTTGACATGCAATTGCATCATCATAAGCTGAACACAGATCTCCTAGAAGACTATAGTATTTTATTCTGATATCTGTAATATATTTTTAAGTGGCAGTCTTCACAGAACCACACCTGAAACATGCCTTTGATTTAAAAACTAGGAAAATTTACTTTCCTTATGACATGAATTAATAAAGTTATGCTGTGCTCCATTATGACTTGTTAGACACCTTTATTACCTTGGAAAAAGAGATATATTTTTGCAGTAAAATCCATCTACTTTTGAATGCTATAAATCAGTAGATATGAAAACTACATATCACCCTTCTGGCCTCTTGATAGATTTTGGCTGTCTTGTTTTTTTTTAGAACAGCAAATAGGTAAAAGAAACTGTATTACAGCAAAAGGTATTTCAGTGCCAACGCTTTTTGATGACATTAAAGTAATAGATAGCAAAGGAACATTGTGTTCATTTAAACCTTAAAGCACTACTAGACTCATGAAACAGTGTGCAAAGCCTGTTAAAACAGAAGCTCTGCAGTTGCTTTTCAGCCAGTCTTACGCAAGAATAATTTCTAAATTGCCCTAAGTATGATGATCAGAAATGTCTCTCTCATTCTCTTTCATGGCTAGAATGTATTGATTATAGCTTCATGAAAATAAAGATAACCTAAATATTTACTAAGGCCCAAGGGATTTGTTTTTTATTTGTAGTATAAGGTGAAAATAATGTGAAAAAGAATCCAGGTCTTGCACTTTATTTATATCATGATGTTATTGAAAAGAAATTAAGAGCTTGGACTTTTTTGGAGAAGCCTTGTATTTTATTGGACCCTTATACCAGATGCATTATCAAAATTAAAAAGTTAGACACACCAGGCACACTTAATATCATTATTTAATATTTAATCTTGCCATGTAATACTGTTAAACTATTTAAGGCTGAAATTTCATCAGATCTTTAGCAGGATTAGTATTGGTTGAGAGATTAATAAGGGATCCTTATCCACCGTTTTCATCTCCAGAAAAACTGTTCAAAGTGTTAATGATTCACTAGGTGTCACTCTTATTTCTATTTCATGGCAGGCGACAACATTTGCTGCTGGAAATGCCACATCTCACCTGGAATACAAAGCCATAGCCCTGGTAACTTGTAGTCACTAAGAAGTCCACATTGTTTTTCAAATGAGCAGGACCACTGTTAATCGTGGCAAATTGCAAGTTGTCATAATTGTATTCTTGCCTGTTCAAATATTGCTTTGCATTTACAATCAAATATGATTCACATTTTTCTAAAACCAGGCATATACAGTCAGCTGCATTATTCTCTACCTACACACACCCATTTTCAGTACTTAAAATCATATTAATAGACTGCAAAGCATTAAAATATGTTACCCTTTGAAAATAAGAGATGATATGTAATAAATATTATATAGGAGAAGGCAAGCACAAGATATACGCCCCAGAATCTGGCTGTGGTTGGAATTGTGAAATTATGGTACGGTACTTTTTTCATCTTGAAATGCCCACAGGAGGTGGTCTTTAACAGTAGGTCCATTCCAAGGGATCTCAGACACCATCTAGGAGACTCAGCTCAGCCTCCCACCTTCCAAAACAAAAATTGATTTGGTCTCACTGTGTTTTGCCAGAGCTTTTCTACTTTGCATGGACCTTCAGAGAATATTTCCCTACCCCCTTAGTTTTCAGAACCATTTAAAGGCAGGTAAAGAAATGTGCGCTCCAGTCTGTTCTCTATTATACCTCTGAATGTTAAACAAAGACCCCTCCAGAAATGCATCCATTGGTTAAGAAATACCAGGCTTGGGCTCCAGTGTCCACATTTAAGGTTAAGATTTCATAGCCAAGAAATGTCATTAAGGACTGATCAACTCTGCTCCTATTCTGTGAATTTAGCTTCTTGCTTATTTGGCCAATATTAGAAGGACAATAAAACTTGAAAGAAAACATTTTTTCTGGTCCATTTATTTCACTGTGAATATTTTTAGAAGCAAGATAAAGATAGGTTAGGCTTGACACTGAGGTTGTTTAGTCCATTGTTCATGAGGCTTCATACAAAATATCCAGCTTTTTATTTGTCCATTTTTAAATTGTGGCATGCACTGGATGATTTCTGAACCAAGAAAAGATATTTTTGTTAGATTTTTACAGTTTTAGCTTATTACTTTTTCTAATCATGGATCATGTTCCATGCATGGGACAGGAAACAGATTTGTGGAAGAAAGCAGTCTACGTAATAATCAAGGTAAGACAATATTAAAGAAAACCAGATTTTATTTGCAGAAGTCTTCAAATAACATGTCTGCATTATTGATTCTTTTGAGATAGTATTCACAGAACCATACAAAGATTTATGGTTCTGTCTCCTCTTTGCTGCAAATTCTTGGTAAGACATAAGTCTTCTCCTCAAATGCTTGAAATCTATAAATACCTTAAGTACAGAAAGGGACAGACAGGTAAAAGTTCAGAATGATGAAGGCTACATGTCAATTTAATCCTGGCTTCTCTTACTAATTCTTTTAGTACAGGCCTGTATGTCAACAAAAAAGAGTTATTTTGCTTCCCAAATAAATATTAATATTATCGCAGGGCTATTCTCTTCATCCTTTCATATTGTTTATTGCCACTCCAGTGTTCTCTTACCACCAAAAATTCTTCCTGATGTCCACAATTTTCTCTAGAAACAAGTTTTTCAGCAATAAACCAGGAGAAATATATATTCATCTGTTAGAATGGATGTAGAAAAAACCTTTTATATTTTAGTTTTGTAATAACTGGTTAAAGAGATTTCCATAGGAAGAGAAGCTACATCCCAACAGGTGTGCAAGAAGGAGGAGGTAGAGGTGCATTCTTGCTATGTATAAGACCACAGTCCCAAAGCCACAACCTTAACTGGGAGTATTACTTTTAAAAAATATAAAAGACTCCAGAAGTTTTGCCCAAAGAACTTTTGCAGAGCCTTTGGTTCTTAACACCTCGAGATAGCCTAAAGAGAAGCCACAGGCTTTTCTCATGAGGCACTTTTAATTTTCAGATGAGATTAAGAATCTTGGCAAAAGTTTAAAAGGAGTAACATACAACCAAGTAACAATCAATGGCCAGTCTTCGCGCACGAAGATCCGGGGAAGGTCTTTACACCTTCAAGCCTGCACATTGGATTTTTTAGGTGAGACACAGTGGGCGTGGAACTGAGCCCACCCTTTAATCCTAAGGTTCATCTGCCGGGGCCAAGCAAGCTTGGACGGTGGCAGCGAGGTCCTTGGGATGTAGGTGGATTGCCTTACAGGGCTAACGAGCTCCACCTGCCCGGGACAACCAAGTAGAGCATTTCATAAAGCACCAACCCAGCACTGACCAACCCACACAACTTAGCAGAATCCAACCCACTGGTTTTAAGTTACCCAAAATATTGAGTAAAGAAAGAAAGAAATTAAGAGAAGGAAGAGGATTAAAGATAGAGACAGAAAAGATATTAAGAAGAGAGTAAGAAGAAGGTGATTAAGTGAAGAAACAAATTATTAAATACTTACCACCAAAGAGTCCTATGAAAGTCTGGTTCCACATAGCAATGACAGGCTCCAAAGAAAAAAAGGGGAGATGGAGTCCCTGTGCTTCTGTATTTATGTGCTTCGGAGACCATGGCCACTCCTCCCCGGTGGAACATCTGGCACTAAGCACTCAGTGCCCTCCAGGCATGAGTGAGGGGTGATGCAGCCAGTCAGACCCTGGGCTAGGAATTGCAGGCCATGCAGGCAGCTCCCAGGCTGCCCTTTTGACTGACAGCTATTCCATGTGGGCTCCATTAGCCTGGCCATGTGGGTTCTGAGAGCCCTTCACCCCACACACGAGTTGGTTCAGACCCAATAATAAAATAATACTTTTAACTGATCCAGTGTTTCTCACTGTGTTACTCTGGAAACTCAAAACCTTGGATTTGGGAATATACTAGGAAGTCAATGATGTATATGCTAAGGAAAGAGGCTCTGCTTGGGGATCTTCATTTAAAAATAGGGTGATAGAGAGGAGCTGATGAGCCTAGCCCAGCCTCAAGTGAATCACATCAATTTGTTCTCCTCTAGACATCCATAAGAGAGTTGTTAATGTCATTGTGAACGTTTTGCTCAGCTGCAAGAATTAATATAGCTGTTCATTTAAAGAGGTCACCAGTAAGTTCTAAGCTAAATATGTCTGTAAAGTCTTTACTGCCTATTGGTGAGGCACTCTTTTCTGAAACATGGAATATGAAGAAATCCAAATTTGTTTAAACAAGTTTGAGTTTTTGAAATTCTAATGCAAACCTAGTGTAAAAGAGCTTCTGAAACAGCTCAGTTAGTGTGATATTTTTCTGTAAGATTCGGGAATCGGGGAAAATGGCAACAATTACATATACAGTTGCTTCCTTCATCATACAACTTTAAAATGGAATTCTGCATAATTACTTGTCCCAGTTATAGGGAAAGGAGGAGGGGTTTAGCATTGGGTGGGTATGACTAATTATGTATTCTATCCCATTTCATCATTTTTAATGGACTGCCTCTTTCAGCATGGGAAGCAGAAATGTCTTTTCACGGTCTGAGTGGCTTAAGGAATGGACTGGCCCCTTTTAAAACCAGAGGGTGGAAGCAGAAGCACCATCATTATTGTTTCCCCAGTGAGAGAGAGAGAGAACCACTTCGCTGCAAGTCGGGGTCACTCCATGAGTCCCAGCTGAAAGGGGAGCCATCCCAAACCTGGAAAAACCACTCCACTGTTTTTGCAAAACAGACCACAGGTCGCAGCCGCCTCTGCTACAGGTTGGAGCTGCTGTTTCTGGGGTAAGAGAGCTGGCTGCTGCTGGGAGACCCCAGGCCAGCATCATTACCCTGGTGGCAGGAGACTTTGTGCCACTGCCCCCCAAACCTCACTGCCACCCACTGCCACCAGGGGCAGGAAACAAAGGCTCTTGGCCAGTATTGCAGCAACACAACCTCTTTCCAATAAAATCTTCCCGGTTTTTCTTTTGTGTTGCCGAGGAGGGTTTTTAAGCACAGAACTTTGTTTGCTACACCGTGTTTCTTTGTTATATCAGCCCCGCGGTCCAGGGTGGGGCAGGGGGGGAGCAGGGCACCAAATAACACTTTTTGCCTTTGTTGCTTTAAACCATTTTAATCTGCATCTTTGTAGTTATGGCTATTTCCTTTAGTGAATTGTTATTCTTACTTATATTTTTCCTGTTTGCCCCTTCATTAGTGGAGAGGGTAGGGGGGTAGAAAAAAGACCAAAAGGGGAGTGACTTATTCAGAGTTCTAATTCTCCGATGCTTGTCCAAAACCACCACAACACTTCAGTTATTATTTTAATCCTAGTAAGAAAATTATATACTAATACCATCGAGGAGTTCAAAGTTGTCTTTTGAAATAAGTATTTAAAAAATTATAACCTGTAAATTATATACTGAAGTTGCAACATATAATTTAATTTCAGGACATATTTAGAAGCAATAGTTTCAAAAATTATTGAGAAGCTAATTTGAAGCACCTGAAAATAATCATCAAAAAATGCTGAAATTCATAAATGTAGGCTTTTTGTTTGAGTGATTTATAATCAGTAACTTTGAAGTCTGGCCCAGAACCTTTTATTGGGAGAATCTTGTCCTCTGATCAATATTTCTGTACATATTCTTTTTTTAAATTAAGTATTAATAAATAACTTTGAAATAAACACAGTACACAGGTTTTGCTTTCTCTAGCAAACTATTTCTATTTCAGCATGCTATATAGATTTTTGTTTACTTTTATGAAGAACAAAATTTAGGAATTTGTTCAGACACCTAGTTCAATGACTGCTTACAGTAAAACCGTTGAGTATCAATGGCTTGATGCCAAGACTATCTCTTACAGAACCAGTGTATTCATTTTACTATACAACTCACTAAAATTTCCTAAATCATAGAATCGTAGAAGGGTTTGGGTTGGAAAGGACCTTAAAGATCATTTACTTCCAACACACTGCAGTGAGCAGAGACACCTTCCATTAGGCCAAATGGCTCAGAATCCCATCCCACCTAGCCTTAAACACTTCCAGGGATGGAGCAGCCACAGCTTCTCTGGACAACCTACCTATTCCAGTGCCTCACCACCCTCACAGTAAAGAATTTACCATAAATTTAACCATAAAATTACCTGTATGTTCTGAGAGAAAACTGGAAAATATAATGCTATGAATATAAATAATACAAATAGGAAATCAGAATACAGATCTTTTAGGAAGATAAAAATTGGCTTATGGCCAATTTCTGCCATATTTCTTCACTGATAAGCAACTATGATGTTTATATTATTTGAGCATGAGCACAAGGACATTCCTCAGCAGGGCAGGACATGGAGAAATTAATCAAAATCTAATCAGTGATATTACATTCATGTTTGGCAGGAATTTGAATTACTCAGATTTTGTCAGATTTGGCTGTTAATACCCTCCCAGTAATGTTGGTTTAAGACTTAATGTTTTCTCGCTTAAAGACATCCTGGGAACTCTGATATTCTCAGTGTAATGAGACACCCAAGTAAATCAAGTCCTTCTTGCTGCAGTAGGGTAAGGTCAGTGCATCATCTCCTGCTGAATAACTATAGGTATTTGGAATAGGAGGCAGCTATCCTTTATGTTCATGTACAATCAGTGGAGAGGGACAGGTCAGCACTGGCCATTGCCCTTTCAGAAGATCCTCCTTTAATGGTCAGACACAGAGGAAAAGACTTAAATCAGCAGGGAGATGGAAGACAATTAATGAAGCTGGCAATTTGATCACCCACATGCTACATATGCTTCATTGGTTTGACTACTTGAGAACTCAGCCAAAATTTTAGCTTTGGAATACCAATAAACTAGTAATACCTACCAAAGGAGTGGTTTGATGAGTTTAGCCTCTTGATATGTTTAAAGATAGTGCCTTCAATTTAATAGTATTTAAAATTATTTATAAAGAAACTTGTACATCTCTTACTCTGCTCATTTAGTGTGATTTACAATTGAGGATCTGTTGATTGCCTAGAGAATATTTACAGCAGAATTTTCCTCCAATACTTGAAAAACTGTAATGTCTTAGCTCAATATTCATATTCGCTAAACACTTTTCTTCACATAGGAATAATTGTTGTGATTTGAACTTCACTTTCATTGTCTGCTTGTGACAGAAAGTTCACTGACAGAAAAAAAACACCCCAGTGTAATATAACCAGAGTATTCATTTAAAATGTCATTTAAATACTGCCAGAAACATTTTCACTATTTGCCTGTCTTGATTGAGTATTCAATTATGTTTATTCTTATGAAAAATATGCAGGTTTCTATGTACTACTTGGCTACTTGAACAAACAGAACAGTTTCTGTTCTGACAAAATCCTTGTGCCGTGACTCACCAATGTCTCAACCAACTGAAGCATTATGGTTTGTTTTAATGGTGCTTGTTTTCTATCACAGACAGAATAGTATACTATATAGCTTTTCACGGCAGTAAACCTTTAATGCTTGAACCTGCTACTTTATCTTTCTTTATTTACAAGGCAGAGCACAGTTGTCATTTAATAGACTAGTATCTATTGGGTTTTTGTCCTCAGAATCACCAGCTCTACCAAAAGTATCTTGATGTCATTTTAAATCATAGAGAGTTTTCATTCTTTCTACCTTGCACAGAATGCACCTCTGGTTTCTCATAAACACAGAGGAGAAGAAAGTATGTCACTGAGATACATAGTTGTTGGAAATTTAAAATATTGCTCATGCTTATTTTCATGCAAAAGTTCATTAAAAATATAAATACTGATGCAAGTCCTTAACATCCATTTTGCAAATACAGTGGAACCCCAGCTAACGGACATATTAAGAGAAATTTCCTCCGGCCTATCCAGTAACTCACTAATTTAAGCAGGTTGGTTAACAAAAAGCTAGATTCCTGCCACCTTTGCTTCTACTGCTGGTGTGGCCAACAATTTTTTTTCTCAAACGCAATTAGGTAGAAGTTCCTGCTTTACTTTAGTTTATGCTAAAAAACCCACTGTGAAAACAATCATGCACAAGCAACATGTAATTACAGCCATAAGTGCTAAATTGCAATAAGACAATCTCATAGTGATCTGAAAAGAATTATAAGGTGGTTAAGGAGGTAGAATTATCTTTTCAAGAAACAAGCTAACAATTAGTAATGTTTCTGTCACTAGAATCATATTTTGCAAATATTTTCACTGGACATTGGAAGACGACTTATTGCATAAACTGGTGACTTCAAATTTTCATTTTTGTTCCTCTTTTTTTTTTTTGTTCCCTCAGACTGGTTAGCTCTCTTCCCAAGAGGCTGAACTGTATGTGACTGAAAACTTGGCCAAGGACTATAAAAGAGCAGACCAGATTTATGAGATTGGACTTGGAGCAGAAGGCTGAATTTTCTGTTTGAAAATTTGTCTGTATCAGATTTGCCTGGAAAAAAAGTAACATTTGCTTCAGTCTAGACTGTGATGAATGGTATAACTTTTTATTTGTTAGCTAAAAGCCTTTATGCTGAATACAGTATACAAGTATTTAAAGTACAGTGACTGACAGCACAGCAGGAGGCAGCCCATTTACCTTATCTGAGTGGGGCAGAAAACAGGAAAGAAGGACGGCAGGAAGGGAAGGACAAAAAGAGCAGAAAATTAAACTGTAAGAGAAAAGAAGGAAATATTGTAAGCAAACCAAAATGAACTGTGTACAGTTTGCTTCAGCTGAAAGCTGCTGGAAAGTCAATGGCTTGGACAGCAAGACTGGAGGAAAGGAAGACTGGTGACAACAGTATTGGTTTCAGTTCATTAAAGCACTCACTTTAAAAACAAAATTTGAAGGAAAGCTTTGGCTGACTTGAGCTTCCATTACAAAAGTTCCTGATAATACCTATATGACACAGATAATTCAGCACCAGGTTTATACTGGTTAGTGGCCCAGAAAGCATAGAGGAATGTGAGAATAATGGTTTCAAGGCTCCATTACACTGGAGTAATAATTTATAAAGTGTTATAAATAATTAAATGTGGCAGAAAATAGAGCATAATCAAAAGGTTTATTTACTCTATTATACATTATATTGTATTTAAGATAAGGCAGAATGAAATCTACTTTATTCACCTTATAATGCATACTTTACATTGAGATAGAATGCATATGCCCTGAAGCAAGAATTTCTGCACATGAGACAGGTCTTTAGTAACTTACTGCTTAGAGAATGGATATTTTAGACAATACTGGTACAGACAGGCAGGAATGTAACACATTTAGCGGAGAATCACAAACTGGAGGGGCTTGAGCCTCATACTGAGCAAACATAAAACACAGCAGCAGTATGGCAGCATCTTGTCACTATAAGTGGCAGCACCTGTTGGTTCCCCTGTAAACACAAGTGCGTATTAACTCCTATTTAAAAGAGAAAATTGTAGTGTGATATCCCACTTTTAAAGGTTAACAAGGTGATAATGCACAGATGATCATTCCTGGAACAAAGTGGAATAAAAGAAAGAAAATCAGGCAAAACAGAGGAAAGACTATGTTATCCTTATGTAATGTTCTAAAAATGAGAAAAAAACCCCAAACAACCAAAAAAAAAACCAAAACCAAAAACACAAGGGCTATCGGATCTTTTCTTCTTACCTAATGTATTAGGCATAAATAACATAATTCACTTGTCTATCCTCAGATGCTACCTTTCATTATAATTATTTTTTAATTATAATTCATTATTTAGCACTTTGACACCATAAATTCTAATTTTTATTTTTCTAAATAAATAAATAGATTGTAATCATTTCAGTGGTGCAATATTCTAAATTCTCAAGGATGCACTGTTTTTAAGCAACTCATAGTTTCTGAATACGTGACTGAAGAGCGAAAAAAGGAGGTAGGATTTTTATTCAATACATTGGTTTCATATTCCAAAGAAGTGTTATTGTTTAGCTATGCTACCTTTTATCTATTTAGCTATGTTATCATTTACTGCCATCACAGCAGTCTGTTAGAATTTGTGCTAGGATTTAGTGAACTTTATTATTCCTGCCATGAATGTAAACTTATTGCTTGTTTTTATTCAAAGTTTGTAAAAAAAATAGCTGAAATAGTTATTTTTTGAGAAGATTTTGAAAAATCATGATGGCATTTGCATTGTTATTCTTGACAAAAAAAATCTTTTCATTTCCATATTGCTGTATTTTGGATTGTTTAGCAGACACGACAAATTTTTGGCTCAAGTCAACTCAACCCTAAATTTCCTCTTTTGTACTGTGATTTATTGCCTGAGAACAACTTTATACAGTTGGGAAACACTGTGTAAATGTTATATAATGCTGAGCTGTCCCGAAATTATGTACAAATATCTATCTGCTTTTGCAATGTTATGGCACTTTCTACTTCAGAGTCTGTTTAAGTGACTGAAATGCTCTCATTACACTTAACAGGGTCTTGATCAGGACCCACCTTGAGGAAATAGGAACTGCTGACACAAACATGTTCACCTAATTTTCAGTGCTGAGTATTCCAAGAAACCTGTGCTTTTGGATTTTATTAATTAAACTTGAAGGGGGGGAGGCAACCACAACAAAAACTTTTGGGGAAAAACCCCTGATTTTGAATAGTGTATGCAACATCTTCTAGCAAAAAACAGTAATTTAAAGCTAAATGTAAACACACAATGAAGTGAGATGTACGTACCAATATAATAACTGTCTATAATGATTTAAAGTCTTACTGCTCATTAATACCTTCTCTGAGAGCAGGCCTTAGAGAAGAGCCTCTTCCTGCTGAAAAGATGTGGTACAATGAATTTAGCAAGTAAATTATTTTTAACATTTTGATTTTTGGAAGTCTAAAATTACCTGTTATTGTATTTCTGGAGAGTCACTCTGTTTATGCTAAGAATCTCTACAGAAAACACTTTTTCTTTATTTTTGTTCCAGTGGTCTTCATCAGATAGAAATAAAAGTATAGATATAATTTCTTTGAAAATTAAGCGTTTTATCTATTTTAAATATCCTCTAAATAAACCTTCATTCTAGGGACATATATATGCTCATAACTTTGTATGGGTAATTTTACTGAAGTCAGTAGGACTACTTATATATTTAGATTAAATGGAAGTTTGTATAAGGTCATGTAGTAGAAATTATTTTCACTGATGTGATTCGTAGACAGAAGTTTCAATACACTAATCAGTAATAACTGAAGACTAAGGAAATAATGGGTATTAACAGGTACCTGGGTATCTACAAAAACAGCTGAAGCAAAGAGCTTCTTTTACTCATACTAAGAAAATCTTTAATTTGTGAGTCACCTTGATGGTTTCAGTAAAGCTTTTGCTGGCAGCATGTGATATAAGCAGAACAAAGTTCTTAGTAAGCGATTCAAATCCAGAGACAATATCTGAATGATTGCTTTTGCTGAGAAGCTTGCCTGGAAATTTTCCTTTAGCATTATGGTTTAAATATTTTGTCATGAGCAAGTGAGACCTATAAGCAGAAAGATTTAGTTCCTTTTCCTGTAGTTCCAGGTCAGTTTTTGTTTTCCAAAAATGCTTTAGCAATCTTTGCATTGTCTGTTAGCAGTATCTGTCAACAAATTCATAGATGGCAAGATGCAATTGGTATTATCTTAAATTTAGTATTTAAAATCTGTTGCCATTTTCACAGGATGCTTGCATTATGAAAAGTAGTTACAGTGCACTCCAGTATAAAGCCAGGTGCATGTATTCAAACTATGCAACCATGCACTCTCGTATACAGGATGAAATAACAAGGGCAAGTATTAAAACTTCTAGAAAGCAGGAAAAGTAGTAATATATTACAATCTAATGTAATCTTAGAATTATAGAAATTTTTTATTCTTCATGAGGATATGTAGTATGTTTTCCTTCTTCATATTGTTGATATGTTTTATTTTTGTTTCATTTTTCCTGTCTTTTCTGGTTCTTTCCTCATGTTTGGTATGCACATCTGTGCTTCTAGGCTTGGACACTAGAGATCAGAGTGTGACAGCCTGTCCTAAACAGCACTATGCTCCATAGGCATGATCTGTTATTACTTACTCTTCCCATTTTGGGCCTCTCTTGAGCAAATCTGAGTGCGAGGTCCTGAGATGTAATTAATAGTGAGATTTATGGCCTTGAATTAAGATTACACTGCTAAAAAAAAAAAAAAAGGCAAAACAAAAACAAAACCAAAAAAGAGCACAAAATCCCACCACAGTCGACAATGAGCCTATGAGAAGAAAACCCCAAAAATAATATTACTGAATATTACTGAATCTCTGCCAAACAAAACATTTCACAAAGTTTCCATCGATAGAAGAAAGAAAGAATTGGTGCTTTTCTTCCCTTTTCTCTCCCTCCTTTTTTTTGACGAGCAGTTCATATATGCCCTTGAGCATTTATTCCTATTTTCTCCCTTATGCCATTGTGATGTGCAATATTCTGACCTCCAGTGCAATAGAATTAGGACTGGCAGGGGAATGTTTCATCACGTAATTTCACACATCTTACTTTGCTGCTTCTTCTGTCTCTCTCAGCTGCCTGTAAAACCAATGGGAAGAAAAGAGCTCCTTGAGAAGATGTTACAGCGCAGAAGCTCAGCAGAATGCCCTGAATTTCTCTTTGGAAAAGTCTGTCTATCCACTGACTATTTTTGGAACATGAGAAAAACAGATTGCTTCTCACACAACATGATACTGCCTTATCTTGAATATATCATAGGAATAATATGTTCTATATACAATGTATATATTACAATATATATCATTCTATATATTTAAATTATTCTATTATAAAAACTCTCCACAGATCATAAGATCTCTCATTTGAAGACTTACACACATGTATCAGAGCTTCATTCTTACCTGGGATCAGTATGCCAGACTTCATAGCAGTTGAAGAACTGCAGTGCAGTGTTGTTATAAAGACTGCTTCTTTCTAGCCATAAAATAACCTGTTAACTTAACAAATAGCAGTGGAAGTTTTTCACCATGACTCCTGTTTCCAATAAATATTTCAGGGTTCTGAAGTGATTCACAAGGTTTAAACCATTGTATACTTACATTTGGCACTACATACCATGCAGTGTTTGTTGCATTTAGCTTCTGTTTGGGTGACTACTAAGAGATCTAGCACTTGATGCTGCTTGGCAACAAGTAAAAATAGCTACATGCAGTAGGAAATAATGTAAGACCACAAAATATTTGCATTTTGAAAACTAGTCTGCTAGATGGCATTAAAAGATTTTACATGAAAATAACATATTTTACATTTTAAAAAATTCCCATACCTATTCAACTGACTTGCAGCTTTTACAATTAATTTCTTTTAAAAATAGCACACATATATTTCAGAAAGTCTTTTGGAAAATATTAAGTTCTACCATGTTTGAAGCACAGGTAATCTGGAAGCCATCATCTCCAAATGTTGGCAGACCAAATGTGGCCTTTATTTCCTGACATTATCTCCAGAAATTCATCACAAATTTCACTATGGACCAAGGGCAGTTAAGTCAATTATTTTTTTTTGTGGCTGCTTAGGCTCTTTTATAAACCCTGCCCCAAGTAAAAGCTAGAAAAAACAGTGGAAGCTGTGATTCAGAGCTGATTCTGCAGATTACTGAATCTTGTCACCTTGCTGGGTTTGTATGTTTTTCCATATCAGAGAAGTGTAGTGGGAGTCTGCAACAGCAACAGAGTGACGAAGAATTTATGAGGGTCCCATAAGACTAGTTTGGTAGCTGAGGAGCATAAATAAGAAGCCAGGAAAATTACACATGATGAGGAAAGAACACAAAGGTTGCTGGAAAGGGGTCTGTGGTTGTTCAGCATGGAATGTACACAATTTTTTATTGTGTTTAATTACCATATTCTTACGAGTGTTCATTTTAGCCCAGAGAGTAGAACTGAATTTGAAAGGCATTTGAATGTGCAAGGGAATGCAACTGAAAGCCAAGCAGAGACTGCAGACCTAGAGGATTGGCGCTATTATAAATTGTCTAAGAGAAAACATTTGTGCCTTTACCCAGCAGAACAGTGATGTGCACACTTAATTGTTAATGCTTTTTACCACATTGGTACCTTAGTGTCTCACTCACATCAGGGGAAGTAAAAGCTGAGCGTCGTGCATATGTTTAAATGCTTTACCAAGTCAGAGTCAAAAATGATGAGTGTTCTAGACCAAATCTGGGACAACATTTCAGCTCCAATGTTTGACTCAGCAATGTGTAGTCACACTGAAAGCAGACTCAAACACAAACTGAATTACTCCTTTGGCTGGTGCCAGAATGTGGTGGTCCTTCCATGAAATATGTAAGAGTGCAAGAAGAAAACAAACAAAAAAAAGAAAGTAGAAAACAAACAAACAAGAGCAAAACAGAAAGAATGAGCACATGGTTTTTGGTACTTTATTGCCAAGTACATGTGGTAGTTGGCAATATCTTATTTCAGGCACTATAATTATAAGTTCTAAAAAGGACAGAAGCCCAGCTCCCAGAAGTAACATTTTGTCAAGCCCTTTATATGCAACGCTTACATGACATCATGGTAGGTTAATTCTTTGTGTGAATGAGGACCAGCAAAGATAGACAGGATGCTTCCAGATTGCATTTTGAGCTCAGAGGACAAATTTTAGATCCTCTCTAGGGTCTTTTGGCACATACTTCACGATGACTGGAAGCTATTTCAACCTCCGGAGAAAATTACGCACAACCTTTCTCTGCCATTCTCACCAGTGCAACCTACCCACTTATTCCCTGTTCCGCCTGGTGACAATCCTCCCCATTATCCTTCACAGAGGCAGAAATATTGGGGTGAGACACAAAGAAAATAGGAAAATGACACATAAAGAAATTTACTTGTGCTAAATAGCTTCTCTGAGCCATCAAGGCGCTTTAATATTGTGAAGTCCCCATGGAAATACAGTGACTGTCCTTCCTATGGGCCCACTTACACCTGACAGCAGCATGACAAGCACAAGCCACTTCTCGAAAGGCTTTCTCTGTGGCCAGTTGGAGCATTCTCTTCGCAGGTTGCTGGGCAGAGTGAGGTTTTTGGTGACAGGGCCCAAGACGGACTGCAAAAATGTTTTGATAAGTACCCTTTTGATTCCTCACCCTTGCACCTCACATTTACTAATCCCCTACATATTCTTCATTCCGAAGACAATGAAAAGAAGACATCCCAAGCAATGCAAGGGAAGGTAAAACCTTTGTATCAAAATTTTTTTGATATCTAACAGCCTCTGATGATATCTAGATCAGGACAGGCTAGGGACATGATAGTATAAATCTGCATCAGAAGAGAAGAGAATGAAGAAGATGATTCTTAATTGAAATTATATCTATTTTTCTTGTTTGCTTTTATTTACCTAAGAACAGATGAATGTAACATGCTTTTGTAATATAAGCTGTTCTACAAATATGTCCAACCTGCATGGAATATGTATTTTTTCATTTCATCTGTCCCTAATAAAAAACTATCATCAAAGAGAAGTCCATTAAGTTGTCAAAGTATTTTATTAGAGTTGTGGGTGTGGGGTTTGTTTTCTTTAAATCTCTTAGTGATTCTCAGTTTAAAGAGATTTTATTAGGTACATGCTACATCATTCCAGTTTCTCACCTGTGAAAGCATTTAGACACAACACTTACAATTAGAGTAATAAATCTTTTTCTGTGCCCAGTGAATAGTATCTTCACTGGAACAGAGAGGCTTTTTTACATCAATAAGATTTTAGAGGGAAAGTGGAGGAGAGAATGGGAAAAGAGAAGGGATGATTGTAGAAGTCATAGTTATATATGGCTTCACATCAATATCAGCATCCTGAAAGTAAGAAAAGAGCACATTGGTGCTGTCACAGATAACATATTTCAAAACAACTGTAGAGAAGTTTTCTCACTTACCATAGAACAAAATTAAAACAAAACCTGGTATTAAAACAGACCTGGTCCTGCAAACAACTATGGTAACAAATCGTATGGCTTTATCAGAAATAGGTGGTCCTGAGTACTCTGGAGCTCTTTATAATTCAGCACCTAAAATAAATACTAAAATGATCTGAGAAAAATCAGAGATTGAAACATCATATTTATCCTTTTTATAAAACATGTCATACTGGGACTGACCAATTGGTTGTGGGTAGCTGATGCTTTGTAATGTGATATATAAGTTTACAGCTGAGAAGACTTTAGCTGTTAATGGAAGAACTAGGAATTAAACTAGGAGAGCAATAGACAAATTTTTGCTTAAAATCTTGGGAATAGAGTTAATATCACATTTTCCTTTCTGCCACATTCCCATATCAGTTTGATAGTCATAATTTTTACAAACTCCACTGGCAGGGGTTTCTGTGAGTTTATTTTCCATTTCCCTTAAGATGCAGATGACTGATTTGCTTCTGTTCCCTTTTTTTTTAAGTAATCCCTTGGCTGCTCTTTATTAATACCTACTGTGGCAAAGCCTTCTTGGTGCTTATTACATTTAGATTTTAAACAGCAATATTTCACCAGTTTTTGAACTCTACAGATGTAAAATTGTTCAGAAGCACATTTGGCTTTTCTTTAAAATATCCAGTGTCTGAACCCAGAAATAATTCACACAAGAATTACATTATTTCCTGCTGTTCTCATTGGATTGTTGTTTTTATCCTTCTAACCACAGCACATACTTTCTTGGTATGATTTTTATGCAAATCACAAGTACATTTATTCTATTTTTGGTTGCTCTTCTGTGTGTCACTGAACATTGAGAAGTAATTTGCTACTTCAAGTTTAAATTTAAAGTTATATTTAAAAACATGCAGGGCTTCTTGTTAAATGATAGAATTCTCATTATTACTTCAGATCAGCATATTGCTCATACATATTCGTGACTTTAAGCTCATGTTGATTCTAATTCAAAGGCAGAAGAGTTTTGTCCTAGAGTAACAGATTCTCTCATCTTAGTAGACTGAGCTCATATATCTATTTTGTTTATGAATTGCTTTGAAAGTCAAAATAAGGAACACAGGGTAATTAAGACAGTGTCTCAAACACTTGCTAAGTTTGGGACTATTCATTCAGGGTCTGGATTTAAACTGCTACTGACTTAGTTATAGTTCTACCTGATATCAGACTAGTATGATGTCCTGCTCAACTATAAATTAAATGCAGTTTTGTTTTGCAATCAAAACTTTTAGGGCGGTATACTGAAAGGTGTACAGTGCTCTTCACATCACCAGTGGGCTGTGTTTGCCTGCCAGTCTTAAATTTAAACTCCTGATTCTCCTTGTTAACATAACCATTGTGCTGGATAACTCAAGGGTTGAGACTGCATGAGATGCATGCATGGGTTACTGTTCTAGACCCAAGTCTGTGTTTGCCATTTGTGTTCTGTGAGCCAACTGCTACTCACAAAATGCCAGTCTCATGTTCAGCTCTCAAGATGCAGGAAAACTTGGCTGCTAGAAGTGGTTCATAAGTATGGAGCTTTGTTTCCTTCTAGAACTCAGACACCCACAGGCACCTAACTGATAGTGGGATAGGTCTCAACGCCTTGGAGAAGCAGGCTGGGGAAGGAGTAGGCTCTTTGCAGCCCTTTTCCCTGAGACTAAAACTTGTCTATGTACGAGTGTTCCTTGGATAAAGGACTCTTTTCAGGTGTATCACCGTTCTGAAAACACATACCAGAATTTCAAAGACCCAAATAATCAAGGAAAAAAATTGCTACCCTGTTGTTTCTCATCACTGTGATATCTATGCATTCTGGGACACACACACTGTATATATGAAATTTCCAATATTTGTTTGACATTCTTCCTATGTCACTGATAATAATAAAGCTCTACTTTCTCTGAAATCTATGTGAGCCAGCTAAACTTAGTAGATAATCCATGATCAAACATCTACTTTTGCACTTTGTCAAAAGCTTCTCTAGAAACATTTCAAATATCTCATCCAGTTACAGACTTCTGGGTTTTGTGTTGGTTTTTTTCTAGGTGTTTATAAACTGAACTTTGCACAGTGCATATTATGGTGGCACCAGTTTATGGAAAATTCCACTCTGTTTGCACTCTTGCAGATTTCTCAGACTGTGATGAGCTTGTACCAGAAACATGACTCAGACACAGGGGACTTTTTCAGCCACAGGAAGTCAAACAATTATGCTCACCTCAGAAAAAGATGCCTTTTAGACATTTCACTTAAAAAGAGAATATATAAAGTTTTTTTTTTCCTTTAATTTTATCAAGATCAGTTACTTGTATAAGAAGTCAGAACTTGGGAAATGTATTAGAAGCACTAAAGAGTAGAAATCTGATTATCCAGTCTCATTTTTACAGCTACTAAACACCCTGAGCATTTAGGATTACTTTCATAAGGTGATTTATGCACTGTGTTGCTTAGCATTACAATGCCTAATTTAGAAGCATGCACTCGGAGACTGGAATCTGCAGTTAGTGGTAAATCTCAACTCTCCTCCTGGACTGGGGAAGCACATGGGACTTCGAACAGGATCACATCAGTCAGTGTGTCAGTTTGGCAGCTACCAAATTTGACCAAGAGGAAACGCTGAACGTAAGGGTGAGTTTGAAATTTTGCTGTTACTGGATGCCTAAATACTCATCTTTAGATCACAATAGGACAAATATGTTGTATTGAACTTCACAGATTAAACACCTTTTAGCTTATTAAGGGCAATAACTAATTTCATTCAGTACAGCTTAGTATGAAATGCATTTGAAATCCTTGAAAGGTGGGTAACCTCCCAGATAAGTGCTTGAATCACCAAGCTACAGAGATTTGGCTCATCTTGCTCAATGGCCCTGCTAACCTCTGAACTGTCTTCAGCAGGACAAGTAATGAATTGTGTAACCCGGTCCTCCTTAATACACTGTGTGCAAGTAATTAGAATGCCAATACAGGATTTGGGAGCTGTGATGTACATTTTTTCAGGCTAAATAACTCATCTCACTTTCTGGGAGAGCACTTATCTACTGCTGCTGAACCCTCTTTCCATTACCTACTTTAAGGGCACCATATCAAAAAATTGCCATCCCATCCTCCTCTAGATGTCTTTTTTCTGTCTCTCACTGGAGGTTACTCTCCTCCTTACTCTGCTAGATCAGTTGTTCACCTGACAGTTCTGTTTAATGGTCCATTTTAAATATAAGATACAGATTTTGAGGATAAGCTTTATTTTAAGTTGGACAATTTCATTGGTCCATTTTTGTATGAACATACAAGGAGTTGCACTGGCACAGCTGAGGATCCTGGGCTACATCACAATGGAGTGTGACCAGCAGGCTGAGGGAGATGATTCTGACCCTCTACACTGCTTTGGTGAGACTCACTGGAATATTGCGTCCAGCTCTGGAGTCCCCAGCAAAGGAAAGACACACCTGTTGGAATGGGTCCAGAGGAGGGACACAAAAATGATCACGGGGATGGAACAGCTCTCCAACGAAGAAAGGCAAAGAGCTGGAGTTGTATAGCCAGAAGAAAAGAAAGGTCCAGAGAGAACTTCTTGTGGCCTTTCAATACTTAAAGGAAACTTAAAAGAAAGCTGGGGAAAGGCTTTTTAGCAGAACCTCTGTACTGATGGAACAAGGAGTAATGGTTTTAAGGTAAAAGAACGTAAGTTTAGACTAGTTACAAGGAAGAAATATTTTACGATGGGGATGATGAAACACTGGCACAGGTTGCCTGAGCCATGGTAGATGCCCCATCCCTGGAAATATTCAAGATCAGGTTGGATTGGGCTCTGAGCAACCTGATCTAGTTGAAGATGTTGCTCCTGTGATGTAGGGTCATCATAGAAGACTTCTAAAGTTCCCTTACATTCCAGACATTCAGTGATTCAACGATTCTGGGAATAATGAGTGAGAGGATGTAATTAATAAATGGCTCTTGGCAGGACAGAGTAGGAGTTTCTTTAAAAATTCTCTTCAGGTAAAGGATTTGCAAAGCAGAAATGCATCTGACAAGGTAACTCAGATTTCTCAAAAAAAGTATCTATGATATCAATGGTATCTATGTTTATTCTGCTTATGGCAGTTCTGACTATGTGAAAATTTGTCCCGGTTATGAGGACAGGGTCAGTTCCAGACCAACGGAGGGTCCTTTTCCTGAGTTGTAGCTCCACGTGTAAGATCCCAGAGAAACAG
>JAWMRA010000041.1:42181520-42247034 GCA_035584735.1 Pseudotriccus pelzelni | reverse complement strand
AGATTCAAGGAGGATGTCTTTGGTTTCCTTCCACTCTCTGAATTCTTCTGCAGTCCTGAGCCTATCCCCAACAAAAATTCTACCTATTTCAGCCAATTTAAGTGTTAGAGAGGGTAAACTGTTGAAAATAAGCCTAAAATGTAGCCTACTGGGTCTTCTTGAAGACAATATAGTAAATATCCAATTAGAAACCCAGTGTCTGAAACTGAAATACATGTATTTCACTCTTTCTTCTTTGATTTTTCTATGGAATGAGATTAGATGTCGCTTCACACTATCAGGAATCCCTCTTTATACTGTGGAAGTCATACAACAATTCTTCAGTGCAACTTCACTCAGCAGGAACTCTAGTGACAGTTTTACAGATCCTGCTGCTTACTTATTCTCTCTCATCAGTTCTCCTTGGTCATTTCACATCAGGTTGAAGATTTTTCCCTTTCAGCTCTTGCCAGATTTTCTTATTACTTCATATCAATTAGCTCTACCCAGTCCATTACAGTACCCAGTTCATTAACTTTTAGGTAATCATTTGTCATTTCTCTTCAACGTAGTTTCAAAAGCTCTCTATTGCAACATACATCTTGACACATTAACATGCCAGTGGTTAATTAAAAAGAAAACCATTCCTAATGATTTCATGCTCTTATTTCTAGCAAACAAAAAGATATATTCTAGATCCAATTTTCATACTAATTTTATGCCTTAGCACTCTGTATGTGAAGAAAACTTAGTAATTTTAGACAATGCAGCACAAAAATAATGGATAAAGAGAGGTTAACTTTTCTAATTTACTCTGCACTCAGAGATCTGTCAAGAAGGATTTCATATGCAAATGAAAAGTGAAGTGGAATAAGTACCTGTATAAAGTAATCTTTTGACAGAATTGCTCTGAATTGCAAAAGCTTTCTTCTTCTTTTTATGTTTAGTACACAGAGACAAATTAGAGGGTGTCTTTTACATCCTTGTCTATTTGATATCCATACAAGTGATATAAAACAAAGAAAGAGAAGCCAGCTTACTTCCTGTTCCTATGAAATCAGTTCTTAATTAGCTGCCACAAAAATGTGAAGCTTTCAGTGCCCTTAAACAACTGTTATGCATTAAAGCAAAGATGTGATTCTTTAACCTGAAATCTGTAAATCATACTATAGACTATGGAGTCACTAGCAGTGAATGTTGAAAAATTATCACACCATTTACAGTAGGCATAGAGGAGATTTTACACCTGCTGAACATTTCAAATAGAATTTAATAGGATCAGCAAAAGGATAAATTGGCCAAAAAATTATTGTAAGGCCCAGAAGAAGGATGATCTGGAAAATATCTACAATGGCATTTTAGGAGATTCAGGTGAATTTGGACTGTATGTGCAGCTACATAATCAATTAGGATTTATAATCTTTCTTCTAACTGCTTAGTGCTTGAGTCAACTGCTGAATGAAGGATCAGTAGGAGACCAATGCTCAAAGCAAGCCTGTTCTTCCTTCATTATGCTTTGTAGTGCTTTTTCTCCAACATGGCAGAAATAGCCAGGGACTCTGATCTCTCTGCTCAACCCAGATGGCTTCATCTTACAGCCACTCAAACAAATGGCACAAACACTTTGAAAGCAGTGGAAAAGAAGACTAATTAATTTTTGATGAATCAACCCTGACCAGGGTCCCAGTTTGCAGGATGAACTTAATTTAAAATGTTTCTGAGATGAACATTGCAATGAGTTCAGTCTCCAAAGCTATATGCATGTTTAGAACAGAGTATTTGGGTTCTGCCAATTAAAAGGAAGATGACGTGTAGGTCCTGAATAGGTTTTTATCCAGGCCTGCTTATTGGAGATACTTAATATAATATAAATAAAATGTCATTCAGGTGATAGTTCTTAAATCAACTAGTTGCTATTTGCCTAGATAATATTCTTTTCTTACACGTTTACTTGTGAAAATTTGCTAAAGTAAGAACAAAAGTGTATGGTTGTAAGAAAGATTGGTGGTATGTAATATGATGTAATTTTATGTAAAATTAGTTTTTAATGTCAAGAATATGATATCAAGTTTGACAGATAGCATTTTTTGTCAATTAAATAATCTAGAAATTTAAAACAAAGTCTAGAATGTTTTTTTTCTTGGAAATTCTTTTTACTTTTCATTCAGAACTTTTTTCAAGTCTTGCAATTAAATACTGCAGAACAGTCTATATGAGAACAGATTATGCTGCATATATAAAACTCTTACTTCCTAGTAACATGACTAATTCCTAATTTTACCCAGCCTACTGCTTCCTCAGAAGGAAAAGTCAAAGCATTAATGATGCTGTCCATGCGGGAGCTTAATGTACACCACTGAATTCTTTTATTAAGGCATTTTAAAATGATCTAATTACCAAAATTCGCACCAAATAATCACTGCCAGCAGGAAACAGGCCCACTTTTAGGGAGTGTTACATAAGTGAAGCCAGCACACAACTTTTATAGGCTATGTGATGTTACATACATGTCTCCTTCCTTCACTAATGGGGCAGCAATAGCAAGCACAAGGCACTGGACATGTACATTTTTGCTGTGTCCTCACTGCTTTGTAAGTTCATAACAAACAGGTAATGCTTCTCAGCTAGATAATCAGCCACAGAAACTCCTCTACACACCTCCCAGCATGAAGCCTTTTGAAGAGAGTACATTTTCAGGGGTGGCAAAAGAGAACAGGATGAACTTCAAACTGCCAGCTGTTTTCCGCTGGCAACAGCTATGGTGGGTATGCCTTTTGGGTCAATTTGGCTGATACATAAGGCTCCAGCATAACGTTCTTTGCAAACAAGGATTTCAAAAAGGTCAGGTAATGCTTGGAAATGTTTTTCTCTCACTTCATAAAGTAGGCTGTCCACAAGTTAAAAACACTTCTGAAATACAAGACTTTCTGCTTGCTGAGCAAAATAATTAGAATTTCTTTTCAATGCTTATAAAATGCATGTATTTTACAACTTTTGTGTGCCAGCAACCTTATATTATGTAATCTATTTCAGAAAACTAAAAATTAGTTAATAGTTTTTTTGCTTATTTTTCTTGTCTATTGAAACACGATACAGAAAAGAAGCTAATGTACTGTGGAGGGGTTCCCTCTTCAGGAGAGAAATCTCAGACTTCCATTGAGAGCTAATTTTATGATACTGATATAATTATCTGCATACAGTTTAAGTACTTGCGCTTGAATACAATTTTTGAGGCAGCCCATTTCTGATGGAAGCCTGAGGGTCTGAAATATTGGCAACACTATTTCCCCTATGCTTAATGACATAAAATCTTCATACAAAATAGGTTAAATATATATAGTAAAAGACTGGGAGATTTTTTAATTTCCCCTGAGACACCACTGACTATTGCTCAAGGCTGTTTGTAGTTTTGGCTGTGATTTGGAAGGAGTTCTATCGCGTAATGGCAGTAACTCTAGTCAAGACATGGCTTTGCAAAAATATATGTGCAGCAGTGTACTCTATAGTAGGTGAAAAAAGAGCTGAAGAAAATTGACTGTAGATCAAAAATATATGCTAAATCCATAGCTGAAAATGCCTACCAACCAGATGCAAAGGTTGCCATGAACATGTTTCCAAGGCAGTTTCCCTTCCTGCACACTTTCTAAGGTATCATTTACCACTATAAGACTTCTTCATCCATTTGTATGGAATTCACGGAGTCCTGGAAGCTTACTATGTATAGCAGCGGTGGTCCCAATAGGACCATTAGGGACTAGAGATATCTGGGAATCACAGACCATACCAATTGTGCATGCACAGAATCACGATCCACTGTGTGGAAGGTGAAGCGATGGACACGCTTATATGACAAACTGGGCTGGATGTACTTGGGTAGCAAGTCCAGTTTAGTCAGAGATCAGACTCATTCTACATCATGAGCATTAGAGAATGAATTCAAATATGACAGATCCCATACACATTGCACACACAAGTGCAAATGGTTGCATCTTTGTGGGCTTGATGCATTGCACACAATATATCTCTTGACCAGTCAGAGATATAGAGGCTACATTTTTTTACATGTCAAATGTTGACAGGTATGTACGTGCAATCTCTAAGGTGCACAGACTCAGGCTGTGTCAATAGCAGGGAAGACTGAAAGAGCTTTGGATTTCACAGACTGAAATCTGTACCTCATTGACACGCTTAAAAATAAATGATAAAGGGCTGACAGGCTGAAAAAGCTGCGACAGGGAGGAGAAGAACAAGAACAAGAATAGAACCAAACATAAGGCCATTTTAAAAATGAAAGGAAATGGGAATATTTGTAATGTTCTTCTCTTAACTGAAGCAAAGTATTGGACCAACTCTGCACACCCTGCACAGGCTGAGCATCTTTTACCTGCAGTTCAATGACTCCTAATACAAGTCTAACATGAACATAAAGAAATTGTATTCCTCTAAAAAAAATATTATTTTATGCCTTATTACTACCGTATCCCTTATTGGTTACCTAACCCTCATCTTTCTTTCTTTTGAAATAATACAAAAGTCGGAGAAGTTAACCTTAATAGGGAGCTGGGAGTTTCCTAAAGTAAGAAAATTCTGGAGCAGCAAAATACTTCATGATTGATCTCATTTACACACAGAATGGGCCAAAGATGTAGCTGTCACAAAAGATGGTGCTTCAGATGACCTGAATTAAGTGTAACCTGAAGAGATAGCTTCCATATATGGCAAACAGGAAAAAAAAAATCTGTTAATTTTTTAAAACTTAATTTTCACTTTATACAATTGGCTTCAGGATATTGGGTTTTCTTGTATTTCTTTTTTTCTTTGAAAAGCCTAGGGTTGTGGTTTTTTTTTTATCTGATTTATTACTTTTTTCGCTATTGAAGACTAGAAAAGTTTTTGCTGGTGTGAGAGCTTGCTGGATAGCAGAACCTTTACAATCATGGGGAGAAATATTTTTTTCTCTTCTCAACCTGAAAGCATTTTTTACATTTTAAATGTTGATATTAGACAATTTTACTGTCCTCAATATCTACACAGGACCTAAGCCACAATGCTTCCACAAAAGCTTCTGAAGTAAGTTGCGTAATGGTGTCATGCCCACTGTGTTTTCTTCCATAGTTTTGATGCAGAGTTCTATTGTTCAGTCAGCCAGACAGAACCTGTACCTGTGTAAATGGGAGAGATTTCACTGTGTTTTTCTACCTAAACTTACAGTTTAATACAAGCACTAATGTACCAAACTTTTGAGAAAAGGAAAACAAAACAAATCCAAACATTGCAATTTTTCTAGAAACAGACCTAAAAACCTTCACAAGAAAGCTACATAAATATGCAGCTAATATTATATTGTCAAATCTTCTGGTGGCTAGAGTGAAGTGTATTTAAAAATAAGCTGTTGAATTTTAGTGTCTTTATGCCATTATTTCATAAAAAGTTCAACTGGAAAGACGGACCATGATCTTCGGAGTCCTGTGACTTCTGGGTGTAAGGACAACAGTTCTATCCCCACACTTTTTAGCTTAGAAGCACAAATTTGTAAAATGGAATATTCAGAGAATTTTTCTATGAGACATCTACAAAGAGAGAGGCCCTATGGCCTAGGCTTTGTATCTTCATTCAGGTTGAGCTGCAATTTTTATGCTTTGAGGTTTATCTTCACAGTACAGCTTTAAAGTTTAAAGCTTCCAGATGACTACATGTCCTAAGTGGCTAAAATAAACTCCTGAATGATACAGTATTTTGGGCACAGGGAAAAAGAAATACGACAGTACGTTTATTTACAGAGTAAATGAAAATGTGAAGTGTTTCCTGAGGGGCTCAAGTTTTCTGAAATTACATACCTGGGAAAAGTCAGAGAGAATAATTTTAAATGTTTCTGAATGCTAAGATACTAAAAATAAGTTTATTTATCTAATACTTTTCCTGTGTGTCTCATTAAATTCTGTGCTAATTTTAAATAAATCCTAATGACCATATGCAACATTCATTTATTTTTAATAACCTTGAAGAAAATGTTTCCTTTTTGGCCTTACTTTCAAACTGTTCCAGATTGTCGAGCTACATTTGTAAGTTTCTTTTTACTGGTCATGCTAAAATAAGACTTTGAGGCAGATCTCTCCAATTATGTGGCCTTGAGTCAGATGATAAAGCTATCATGGAGGCTTTTCTTCTGAGTTTGTACAAGAATCTGTTTATTAGCCTTGTCATAAAATTGTAATTGCCATAATTATCAGCGATGGCCTGTAAATATCTATTCATATTTCACAGGAAAAAGATTGCTTTGAAATGCTTTTCTCAGGTGATGTACCAAATCCTGGTAGATTAAGCTTCCATACCGTAGTAAAAGAATAAATCATGTCACTCTGCTTGTGTCAATTGTCTATTAAAGATAGGACAGGAATAACATAGGCTTGTATCAAAATTGTTAAGATATGTCACTATCTTACTGAGAAAGAGAAACAGATCATTTAAAGTGCTGTAGAAGAGTTTACTTCTGCACCATTTCCTCGGACTGAAAAAATGTTAACAAAAACATTACTAACTTCCTACTATTTTTGTTATGTTGCTTTTTCCTTTGGAAAGGGAGAATTCTAAATAGATATAAATTTAGGCAAACATTGAAATGAAGTATATACTTTTTATAATGTATAACACATAAATATTAAATGTATAAAGATAGGTAATTAGACTTTTCTTTATAAAGTTTATAGGAAAAAATAGACATTATGGTTTTAAACATCTTCAGAGTTGTATACAGGAGTGAGACGACCATCAGTAATGGTATCTCAGTGTCAGCTGTCAGAATCCAGTGGTAAGGGAGCATTCCCAAGAGTTTTCTCCATCATTCTCACTTTGCTTGAATGCTGGTCCAGTTCTTCAGCCTTCAAGTGGTGGCCATCTTGTGGGACAGATGGATGACTTCTTCCTCAGATCAGAATTGAGGAAATCATTTTTTGTTCTAACTTTGAAGTTTGTTTCGGTGTCTCTCATAGGGCTATGAACTCTTCTTCAGATGAGAAATTATAAATGAATGGCTAAGTGAAGCATTGTTTCTCTAGTGGACTGTGGAGCCTCGATGAGGAGTTGCAGAAGGTGGTCATGGTTGTTCATGATCTCTTAGCATAAGCTGCTTTAAGACATATTTGGAAGCCTTTTCAAGCAGAAAGGAATCATTGAATTTTTGTAGGAAAACCAGGAGAAGTCATATCTAGTAACATTTAAGCTTTATATAGCTAGAGATGAAGTTCAGCAGTTCTTTTTCTCTTGGGGTACCACTTCCTTATCCAGGTTACAACATCAAAGTTAGAGGGAACACGCCTTTTCAGCAAACAAAGTATCAAACAGAAAGCTGTACTCTTAGCTTTGTTTCCAGCAAGCTGCTTAGTGCACTCTTAAGAATGGGCAAAAAGAGAACTTTGTCACTTGTTTTGTGGAAATAATAAGGTTTCTTCAAGGTGAACTTTATGCTGAAAACAGAGCTCATTCAACAATTGCATTGATTACTGTTCATCCAGAAAGTATTGACAGAACAACTGAGTCAGTCATCCCCTTATTCATGTGACAAACAATTGGACTACAAAATGTTCTTTTCTGGCTCATAGCATTGCAACAGAAAACACAGACTCTTTTGCCAGTTCCTGCTTTTGGCTGGAACCGACCAGGAAGATCCTGAGTATAAGAGAGAATATTTCCATTTGTATTTATGGTCTTATCTGTTATCTGGAGCAAGAACATTGCCTTCAAAGGCCTCTTGAAAATACGCTGATGTTTTAGTTATTGCTAAGCAGTTCTTGCTCCAAGTTCAAGCTTTTTTTCAGTTTCCCATTCTCTGCCAGTGAGCAGGTCAACAGAAGCTGGGAGGAGGCATGGCCAGAATCTCTGACCTGAACTAGCCAGAGGGATATTCCATATCATAGAATGACATGTTCAGCATGTAAACTGGGGGGAGTTTGCTGGGAGCTGATGATCGCTGCTGGGCTACTGGCTGGGCATTTGTCGGCGGTGAGCAAGTGTATTATGCATCACTTGTTTTTATTGGGTTTTATTCCTCCATCTTTCTCCTTTTCATTACTATTATTGTTATTATTATAGTTATCTTTTGCTTAATTTCAACAATTAAACTCTTTTTATTTCAATTCATGAGTTTTACTTTTTTCCAATTCTCTTCCCAGTCCCACTGTGGGGGGGAGGGAAATGAGTATGCTGTTCTGTGGTATTTAATTGCCATCTGGGATTAAATCACAGCAAAAGCATGTGCTCTAAAATATTTAAGAGACAGCTACAGCTACACTATGTCAAGTAAATTTCTTGCTTTTGTTCCATTTTTTTATTGCTACAACTTTATTAAATGACTTGGGTTACCATTTCTGCAATATTTTTCTGGGAGAGAAAGCTTCTACCATCCCTCATGAACTGCAAGGCGTTTGCTTGCTAGGTTCGTTTTACCTTGACCTTTCTAACTTTTTGTTTGTTTGTTTGATTTTTAGCATGAGTCACTGTATGGTGAAAATTCCTTAAGGTCCTTGGCTCACCCCCGATGCTAAACACCTGCCTAACAGCAAGCATAGGGCAAGAGATTTTAGCAATGTGACTTATGAATTTACAATGCTCCCAGCAGTTAAACTGCATCTGTACAGCCTCCATGAATGGACTGGAACAACACTGGGGAAAGTCCTCTGTCAGGGAAATAGTACCATAGACTGTCTTCACTGTCCATGACATAATTTATTGAACATAAAGTAGATTAATAAAGTGATTCAAATGAATCATCCTCCAAAAGTCTGCCTATTTCTCTATTAACAGTAACAGGGCCATTTTAGCTCACATACACTTTTCCACATTGTAGATATTCAGTTAGATGAGACAAATCTCAGTTCAATACCCTAAAAGTTCTGCTGGTTTTGAGTTGGTTTTTTTGACCTGGTGGAATGAATCATAGAAAAGAAGAGTTTAAAGATGAATGGAAAAGGAAATAATGAATCTTATACCTGAAGCAATATTTGGAGTCCAACAACATGATAGCAACACACTGAGGCACAGATAAGTGTAATTCTTACTTTTTCAGTGAACAGAAGAAGAAACTGACTAGAATATGTTCTTCTAAAAGAGAATTTTGGAATTTTCTCTGGGGATTAAAAACAAAAAGACAAAACTCCAAACCCTTTTGTTACAAGAACTTGTCTCTAGGGTGTCTTCGGCCAGGCTACCATGTGTAGCTGGATCCTCTACTTTCAGTAGGGATAAAACAACTTGAACAACACCCAATTTGCGTAGTTATCAGTGGTGAATGGACAAAGAGATGTCATGCTGCTTTTGGTGATGAATAATGCCAGCACAAGCCTGACTCCTCAATCCCAAAGTTAAACATTCTGATAGAAGCTGACACAGTTGAGGATGTGGCAGAACAAAGCACTTGATTAAGGAAACAGCAAGTCTTGTAGTGTAACTCCTCTTGGAGCGTGTGTGGAGATTTCTCCCTTGAGTGTGAATGCTCCTTGAGGTTACTCATTGAGGCCAAATGAAAGAGATTTGCCCACAGTTGTTGGTTTGGATGAGTAACATCAATCTCTACTTCATAATTGATTTTGCTAGCCTTAATATAATTACTTCAATATTGCTTAAAAAATAGTGCACTCTAATAAATAAATAAATAATTTTTATATATATTTATTTGGTTTGCCATCCTTACTCCTGTGGAGTGAAGTTGTATAAAGGTTCAATTACACTTATATATTTCTTTAGACATAAACCATTGGCAAAGTCTGGGTCTAAGACTGGTTCCAGCTGCACCTAGATTCCTTTCTGGGAAGTAGTTTAGAAAGTAAGGGGGTCCTTTCTGCACCTAGTGACTCAGTGGGAGGGTCTGCCTAAAAAGCTTTGCCTGAAGCTCACACTTTACCATTGACAAGATTAGCAGTTGCAGAAAATAAAAGGCTAGCTGATAATCAGAGTCACAAAGTCTTCCAAAGTCCAAAGTAAAGTTTGGACTATGACTCTTTAGTGATCATTACATGTTTTGTGCAAACCCTGAGATATATTTTTTCCTAGTGACCTCACATGGAATTGCCTATCTGACCAAATCACATACAGTCAAACACAACAGCTGGACAACTGCTATGTTTCCAAATCTCACATTTGCTTGTGGTTTTGCCAATAAAATTTCTGTTCTGAACAGGAAAGAAAATGAGAACATGATTCTGAACATGAGGTAAGGAAGGGAATGAGGCATTGCTCGGTCCAAAGAAAGGACAGCTGCACCATTAGAGAGCTGCAGCAGAAAGAATCTGGCTAGATAGAAGTGAGAGGTTTTGCAGAAGATGAAATAAAGCGTATTCCAGTCATAAAAGTCCGGAAAACTCTCTGAAACATAGAGTTTCAAATGTCAGCAGAAGGGTAACGTGACAGGTGAGAAAGCTAAGAAGGAAAGATTTGTGTGGGAGAGATTTTAGCCTAGGGGAACTTAAGATGACAGTAAATTTATACAAAATTATGCCAGAAAGCAGCCAAGATGGTTTTGGACAAAATTCAGCATCTAGTTGATCTCACAGATAGTTCTCATTTGGAGATACTAACCTGAAATGATGTGAAACGAGAATAGGGTCAAGGATAGTAGCCCGTGAAACGACTACGAAAATTCATCTACAGGAGAAGTAAGTAGGATCTTAAAAAAAACTCTCTAAAATAAAAAGGAGAGAAATTGAAAAAGAACAGAAGACCAGAGTTCAGAAGATGACCTTATATTGGTAGTACACAAGAGATATGACATACCAGTGTATAACATTGAATGGCAGAGACACCCAGGTAGCATATGCTAAAAAGGAAAAAAAAAAAAAGATGCTACCATACGATGCAAACATGGTAAATCTTAACAAAGAGTTGAGGATACTTTTAATTAAATCCCTTCCTATGTAGTATAATTGTAAACTCACAAAATGTTTTACAGTTTGTGTTTGATGTATTAAGTGCACACACAATTTCAAGTTATGAACTCTGCAGTAGATATTCCACATTTTCATATGTTGTTTGAAGTATTAGTCTCAACTGCTCTACAGTCGAAACCTATAAAAATTATAAAAGTAAATAGTAATCTCTCTTTCACTGTGGGCCAGTCATGCAGAAATAAGTAATCTAGGGAAAAATATACAAATCTATTTAATCACAGTTGCTTCAAAACACTGATGAGCTCATCCTCCTGAAATAGCAGACTTTTGTCCATAGTATAAAACTACCACAGATTTTTGTCAGACTTAATTTGTGCATTCACCACATTGTCAAAGCAGTTTGGAAAGGAAGGATCCTTTTTGACTATGGTGAGAGAATTAATAAAAGTAGGTTTAATGCAAGTCATTATATGATGTCACAATGAAGTCAAAGTGCAAAAGCTGCTGCTGCTGCTGCTGCAGAAGAGAAAGAAGAATGTTGTATATTTTCCTGAATGTGTATAGGAATAGGATCTTATATTATGACTCAATTTGGGTTTGCTTTTTTTGCCAAACACTTGGAGTCAAACTATGTGATGATAAATGGGAAATAAATTAATGCTGTTGGACTGCCAAAATAGTACCTTTGTTTCTCTTTTTAAACTGCTGTTTTATTCTGCCAGTTGTGCTTTCTGTTGCATGTATAATGGATTTGTGGAAACAGTTGATAAATAACAGCAGGATTTGATGGAAGCAGCAGGTGCCTATTTTTCTGATCTGCATAAACATTATTCTCAGCAAAACTTCACACTTCAAGAAATAATTAACACTGCATGTCACAGTAGAACAATAAACCTGAGAAGAAATTATCACAGAATTAGCAATGGCCCTTACCTGAACACATCGAAAAGCTCAGTCAATTTACAATTGTCTTTGGTTATAGCAAAAACAGGCAGCTGGACCACTGTCTTCCCTTGTGACTAGGTTACTTCTGCAGAAGTCATTTTCCATTTTCTGTTTCTCCAAGCAGGCTTGCTTTTATGTTAAATCTGCCCAAATCTCTAGGCTATTGCTGAGTGCCAAAGTAGCAGAGTACAATACAGAAACAGCCACAGCAACACATGAAACATTAACATTATGTCTGAATGAAGAGTTGTTTAGAATCTCTTGTAGGTAGGTGTACTTAGAAACAATCCAGGGTAGTAAACATAATATTTTAGATAAGACCTGAAGTTATATTTTCAATTTCACTCTTTAGACTTTAAAATAAATTTTAAAATAAAGGTTTTGAAGACAGATTTGCTCTCAACTCAGAAATGTATAGGTATGTGCACAAGTGCAAGGGAGTGTGTCTTTGTACACATGGTGAAGATATATATGTACGTGGAGGAGAGGAATGAAAGTAATCACTTGCTGCATATTTTTTTAATCGACTTCATGTGAGAGAAAATATATACATTTCAATTAACAGGGACAAAGACCAACCTCATACAAAGACTAAAAATTTGATAAACTGCAAAATACAGATTTATAATTAGCACATAACCCAAGTTAATTTTCAGAGTTAAACTTTGGAACACTCACTCATGTATGGCTTTCTCTAATCATATGAATGCATTGGTTTCATTTATCCTTACATGTTTGTTTTTCTTTAGTCTACTACAATTGATGCTAGCAAAAAAATCTGAAACTATAGTTATATTCAAGATGCACACAATTGTCATGAGCTCATTGATATTTTACTAGATGCTATGCTTCTCTTATTACTAAATGGAGCAAAGCTAGTTGATGATCCCCTTGAGTGCCAAAATACAAGTGTTTAGTAAACATAATTTATTTGCTTGTCATGTTGTCTAAGAAACTGTTAGCCAAATGAACGTAACAAAATTAACTGAGTCTCCTCTGTCTTTACACTGTCTTTGCATTTAAGTTTGGGAGTTAAGGGTTACTTCCACGCTTATTCAGAGAATTCTTTTTTATAAAAAAAAGAATCATATTGAAATGAGCTAAATAAAGGAACTTCTTAATATATCAATTTCTTGAGTTTATTCAGTGGGGTGTTAAGATATCACAGCTCTCTCATAATCTGAAAATCAAAAAAGAGAACCCTAGTAAATGAATTAATCCAGAAAACAGGATAAGTGTGAAAAAAATCCTAAATTTTAAAATGCAGCAAGCTTTTCAGCTAGTAAGGGACATAACATTTATTTTTAAATGTTTTAATAAATTCATAATTTTCTTAAAGAAGCAATATTTACTCAACTTACCCTGAACATATCATGAATTAGACAGAGAATATCATTAATGTTTTCTTCTGCTTTGACACTTCAGAAAGATATCTTCAGTTTTGACCTGAAATTGTTCTTACTTGTTAATACCAGTACATCAGGTACATCTGGTACACAGTACATCTTTACATCTCTCTGATGGAGAGATGACATATATGCTTAGGTTAGATAAAACTTACTGTGATGGAGAAAAACAGGAGTGATGGATTTATAGAACAGTTCATTTAACTTTGGTTCTTGAAATAATGCAGAAACGTGTTTATTCACCTAAGAGCTAATAACAACCCATCAATACGAATTTGTCAAGAGCAGATACTGTCAGATCATCACACTTTGATGAGATTACTGATCTGTGAATTCCAGAGGGATGATTGCAGCATCTTGATACCAACATCCCTCTGGATATAGCATTCTCTCCAGCGCTGCAGTGGGGAAGTCAGAAATTGTTAATAATTAAATGTACAAATGATTGAAAACCAGCATTCTCAGAGCAGTTATCAATGATCTGTTGTCAAATCAGAAGGATGTATCTGGTGGGATGTTTGGATGATAAAATAGCGTCCATGATTATAAAATCTCTGCATAATATTTAGCTGGAAAAGGTTTAAAATGCTCTGAAGGATCAGATTTGAATTCAAATTATGTGGGTAAACTGGAGAAATGGTGATATCAGTAAGATGATTTTTCTTAGTATCAAGTGGAGAAAATCAAATACATAACCACAAATTGAGAATTAATTAGCTGAATGCAATGCTGCAAAAGCTTAAAGTGGGAAAATACAAAGTCTGGAAATGTCTTTTCAACTTAGCAGCTTTTCTATTAAAGCCAGATGCCATTGTAAGATACTTTACTATTAAGACAGTAATTATTCCAAGGTCTTTCTGGTAGATAAAAAGAGTTTCAAACATTTGTCAATTACTTAAACTGAACTCAGGAAAAATCAGTAAGAAAGGAAATTTGGAAATAATCTGTATTGAGGAATGAAATTGTTAAGGCTGCAGAGGAAAAGATAGGATAACAGTGTAAGGAAGGAAGTCAGAGCAAGGACCAAAAAGAATTTCAGATATATGAAATTTTAATAAAGAAAACAGTAATGAGTAACATTACACAGTTGTAGAGCACAGGACTAGATAAAAAAACCAAACCAAAAACCAGTTTAAATTTTCTTCAACAGTTAATAAGATAAGCTATTAGAAAACATTGATAATTGTAAGGATTGCCAAACAGGGGATCAGGTTAGTTCAGGAAGCTGAATCTCTGTTCTGAATGTTTTTATGATTAACATAGGAGAAAAATATCTGTCAGAAGCTGTTCAGTTGTACTTGACCTTGACTCAAAACAGGGAAGTGGACTAGCTTAATCTATAATCCTGAAATACTAACATCCTCGAGACAGGAGCCATGCAGACTTCCAAAAGCTGGGGTAAAAAAAGCCTCTTTTAATTTTATCTGTGCAGTTCACAGAGGAGCCATTTACAAGTCATAATGAAAAAGAACCTCTTTAAAAATACATAAAGGGCAAATGTGTTTTCTTTATCAGTTCCAAAAATTTGGTGCATATTATAATTTCTTTCTGCTGTAACTTCCAGGGTCCCATTGATCTTGTGACGTGGGAGGACTCTTAGGTGGGAGTCTGTTACCCTGAGCAACATGACAGTGTTAATTCGGTTGTGCTCTGGGAAAATGAAAGTAGGCTACATGCATATTTGCATCTCTGCCACTAAACACATTAGTGCTGCAAGTGCAGGAATTTTTACCATATTAATCAGTTTGTTCCCCCTATTAGGCCTTTTTTTGTGCTACCTGCCTTCTATCTGCTTATAAGAAGGTCAGGTGATATGTTTTTTACAGGCTTCATATTGAACGCTGCTCGGTTGGTCTGCTTTATTGCATACGTTAATTTTAAAGTTCATAAATGAGAAATCCAATAATATGCAACTATAGAAACCAGCTGGCTTTCACACCATTTCAGCTAAAAACTTATTTTTGTCTTGCCCAAACAGAGAAAGCCTTCTTATTTTTAAGAATAATTTTAGGTTTTATGGAATGTAGCTTGATGCATGCTTGCTGCTAAAATGTTTTTTCTTCACTCTCTGTGTTATCATATCCAGAGTTAGATCTATGAGAAATTTCTAGATATACCTCAGTGAAGTCAATTTGGGATTTATCTTGCTATGTAAGTGTTAGGCTTCTAGCCTGAGCTAGTCATCTAGATCCCTACTATGGTCAGTGAGTGAAGAAGCACTTTGAGCTGGTCAGTCATCTCACTTGCAGTACTTCACAGTAAGCTGAAATCCAGTAGTGTGGAATTCCTGGGTAGTATTACACTCTTACTAGTTGCCATCTTGGATGAACGAAGAGCTAAGACTTTGAAGAAGTGATAACACAAACCAACTTAACCTGGGTGCTGTTGCAGTCTTTTTAGTGGCAGCTATAACACACTTTCCATGATGTAATTTGGAAAAAAACAGCCCTGTTAGAAAATTTCCCCCATATAGACAGATTTTAGGGCTGGGCCTTTTTTCCCTTGATTTTTATTGTGCTGAAGTGATCCCACACCAGTGGAAGTCAGGCAGGTTTGAAGGTGCATCTTAGATTAGGACTCCCACATAAAGCATGTTTTCTTCCGACGCAAGGACTAGAAGTTGTTGCACTGCAACTCAGCAGCTGGCGTGTGTTGCTTCAGGCTAGCTAGCAGAAAATATCAGATGGGGTCTAAATAGATAAGTTTGACACAGAACGTTACAGTGAGCGTCTCCACCCAGTTGTTCAGAACTCTAAATCCTTTCCTGAGGACAGGCACTGCACACCAGAGCAGGAGGCCGATTTTTATGTTCTGGATCCACAAGGTGAGAAGATGCCCAGAAATAGACTTTGCCTTTGAATCCAGTATATGCCTCAGTTGTCTTAAGTCCAGTGCTCTTATTCTTCAAGAAAAGGGACTAATTTTCGTCTCTGCTTAAACAGGATCTACTTCTAGTGCCATTTATGTGATTTTTTAACAGATAATCACTAAGAATTTACTGTGTTATTCTACAATATTTGATAAATTGCTTCGCAATTTCTTTAACTAATGATCTAATTTGGAAAGTATAACTAGCATACACAGTATGAATTTTGGATAAAAACTATTATAGATCAAAATGAGTAACTTGAAGCTCTTCTGACTGTCTCCAATAAGCTGACAGCAGGAACTAGGAGACTTGCTCAAGTGTGAGTGATATGCAATGGGGAGTAACATAATGTTGAGACAGGAATTTAAGATGTCATTATCTTAATTTTTAAATTATAAATCTTATTTTCCACATCTTCAGTCCCATGAACCTGTTCTTCAGCTGTGAAACTTAAGACAGTAGAGAATAATCAGTAGCTGTTTGAACGTGTTGGCTATGTTTCCTACTAAGATGATTAAACTTGCAATTTTATGCTTAGTTTCATATCTGACGTTGATAATTTTTCAAAATAATAGAAGTTATTTTATACTGATAATTTATTTTATTTTTTTACACAGAGATCTAGTCCTATTCCTGTGCTATTCTGTCAATGTGGATTTTGCAGGCAAACAGACCCCTCTAGGAGCCCTAGGACCTGTGGACCCAAGCCAGCTCTGCGATGGAAGTGATGCAGCAGTGGTTAGGGTATTATTCAGCTAACCAGCCGCTATGGAAGGCAAGATACACTAGGCTGCACTCACAAGCTGATAATGTCTGTGGACTAGTTTGGAGTGCAGATGGTTAAGTATGCTTCTGTATGAATAAGAAATACTTTTCAGTCTGGCCAATTGAATTTTGAAAGCTTACCAGAAGTTAAAAATCTAGTGCCATTTACTGTCCTGCTTCCCTACTCTTACTCTTCCTTAAGATGAAGGAAGTAGGGGGCATGGGGGCAGGCATGCTAACAAGAAATTTTTTTTATTCCAGATTTTCCTTGGGGGTTCCAAATGGAAAACAATTTCTTTCTTGGTATCCAAAGTAACACTGTCTTTCCCATCAGCTGTTAAACATGCTTCTCATATTTCTTTTTATTTCAATAAATTCTGATTTTTTTTCTGAGGTTTTGTTGCTCTTTAAAGCATCCAAATTTATTTTGGACTTGTTCCTTTAATTAAGATGACAGAGTCAAGTAGGACAGAACCTATTGCTGCAGTGAGTGGAGGTAACATCTATGTAAAGCTTATAGAAGTAGTTCTAGACAAAAACTGATTAAAAAAGACATCACTACATGGAAATATTATACATTTTAATAATGTCACACAGTCTCGGGAGTATGATTGGTAATGGATTCCATCTGCTTTGGTTGTCTCTGCTCTGCCTCAGAATGACTTTATAATTAGCTTTGAATATATTAAACCCTATAATTTCGATCCTGAAATAAGCTAGGTGGTTTTATAAAAGTTTAAAGGCAGTATACAGGCTTAGACTTCCATTCTGAGAGGTTCATATAGTAGGTCAAGAATTGACTTCAGTTAATCATGCATTCTGATACTTGATTTAAAAGATCAAGTAGATGAGCTGGATACAACTAAGGATGGTGGATTAAACTGGTATATGCAAAATGGTCATTTAGATAAGGTGAAATCTAAATGGGCTTTTTATCACTGAAAAAATCCTGAATTTTATTTACTTTAAATTGCTAATACAGGACATTTACTAGTAATTAAAATATAGAAATGTGAGAGTCAAAATTCCTGTATGCCTCTACAAAATAAAATAAAGATTGAGAAACATCATAGCTTTTTTGATGATGTTATTAATGAATTGGACTCATGATGCAGTGTTTTTGCATCTCTTACACAGAGACTTCTGGAACTATTTACCCTACATATGACGTCTTTCCAGAAATAAAATTCCTATGGATACTGAAAAGCCAGTAATTTTTTATCATCTTTAGTGTGAATAATCATCCAAATTAATTTTAAATGGTATACTGTCTTCAGTTTTACAGTGTATATACATCACTCCCCCTTGTTACCAGTCAAATGTAACAGGATGATTACTTTTAAGCCAAGTCTTTTCTAATTATGAAGTAAAATATCAGTCAACTGATTCTTGACTAAATGCTAATTCTAAAGCAAGAGGAAGTGAAAAAGCTGAATTTTAATCATTAAAGAGTTTTGTAGGTGAAAAATAATACTTTCCATCCATCTTGTATGGTTAGTACAATTGATCAGAATTTAATACGTAATTAACTAAAATTTACAAACTGAACACTTCTAACAGTCAGAATTAATTATACAGAACATCATGGCAAGAATTTCTAGCAGTTTGAGTTCGATCCCTGAGAGAAATCCTTCATTTTTTAGGATGTATTTCAGAAAAAAAAAAAAACCACAACATATATTTTACTTAAAATTGTGCAGAAAGTAGGTTTTTATAAATTCTACACAGTTATCTTTGCAAAGGTCAGTGATGCTTAATCAATGGCTCTGATCCAAACTGTTGGCAGTGATAAGTGATGTAGACTGGCACCAGCAAGAATGAACTACAATGGTCTTAAAATAAGCTTGACATAAGACTGCATGAAGATTCCTCATTACTGCCAATAATTAGGTTACAATTCTGCACATACATTGAAAATTAAACTGCTTCTGAATCAGATTTCTTATCAAATAAATTTGCATAGACACAGATCATTAGCAGCAAAGCCACCTTTGTTGGTGTTTGAAGATTTCTAGCTCTGCAAAGGAGGAAATCTGAGAAAAAACACAGATGATGACACTTCTTTGGTTCTAGTGTAAAAGATCAGTGATATTTGCAGTAGTAGTTTTAAGGCTATCTACAAACTACAACTCTAAGACATTTAATAATGTTCTGTAATAAAAAAGCCCATACATCTTACTTTTAGCTTTTCCCTTTTAAACAATTTTGACAAAAATACTCATAATGAAAGTGTAACACACTTTCACTGCAATTGTGCCTTTTGATTTACTGATCTTTGTTAATGGAACTTGATAAAAGTCAAATTCAAACAGAAGATGTGCGGCATTTTCTCAAATCACAAAATGTATGTAATTACGCCAATGACTTCAATGTCCATAGCTGACTTTCACTTCAATCTACAACACTTTGGCTGTTTTCTAACTTTCTGTGTGTTCATGTTTCTCAGTCTCATAACCAATATTATTATTACACACATAAGACAGAACCCTCCAGTCCATTTTTCTGTCATTCAAAAAATGCTGAACATTGATTGAGATTGATTTTAACATAGTGCCAAAATAAATGGGAGAAATAGATTGAAAGGCTCTAAAACATATGGCTAAAAAAAGTATTACATTCTTTTATTCTACCTGATTATGTCCTCTGACACCTTCAATTACAGCTCTGATTTGCTTTAAATTATCACTAGCATCTCTTAAAATATTCGGTCCAAAAATAATAGAAATCCATCTGTAAAATCACCAATGAGCTACAGACAGGGAGGAAAATATTCCTGCATTTCAGTGGACAGTCACAAAATGTGTTTGCTCAGCAAGGATCTCATCACACAACATAATACAACTCCATGCATTGCTAGTGAATAATCTGAAAAGCAAAGCAATGAGGTGAAAACAAATAATACTCTAATGCATTGACCTCCTACCAATCCTGTAACATAGATATTGTTTTTTTCCTTTTGATCTAGCTGTAAACAATCTTGAAGGGTAACAATGGAGTGTAAAATCTTTCACACACATAAATTTAATCATATATTTATATACATACCACCTAAATTAAAAAGTCTTATGAAAACCCAACAAGTATTTAGCTACAACCACTCATTTGAAAAATAATCCAATTTTAGTGGTGTCAGAGAACAAAAAATGAAAAAAGGAAGATTAAATGTAAATGATTGCACTTTTTCTTCTTCTCTGGTGAATTTGTTTGTTCTCCTTTACTCTGCTGAAGAATTTTCTCTTAGAGGCTGTTCTTGATAAATGACTGAAATATTCTCTTGGCTGAACTGACAGAAGTTTGGTAAAAGATTACCTTAAATTAAAAAGTAGAACTCACTCTTACACCGTTTCATCATCAGGATTCTTGCATTCAGCTGGTACAAAGTAAGAGACAGTTTCGTATTCCAGTGAAAAAGGTGTAAGTTAGATTACAAGTGGATTAATTATTATGCATAAAAATACACTAGGCCGGGAAAACTATTAAAACTGACACACCTCTTTGAACAGGCATGGAATAATTCATAATCTCCAAAAACTTTATTTTAGATAAGGCAATGCAGAAGTTTTGCTAAAAACCCAAAATATTCGGAGGGGACTACATGTAGGAAAAATGAAGCTCTCAAATATGCACCAGGATCTGAATTTCTTCTATTCAAACATTTTGTCTAATGTCTGCAGAATTTCACCAGGTTACTTTTGTCAAGTTCATGGATTCATTCACAATGAGAGTTTCTCCTTTGAAGTAGAACAGCCTTTGGATTTTTTAGATTTCTATTACTGAACACTCTATTGCCAGTGAACTTTTACACTTAGTGTCAAAATGGTGCTTCATTTTTCTGGTCTAGAACAATTCTACCTTATTTTCCCCTGCTTTTGATGGTATCTTCCGTCTGTAAATAGGTTGTGAACCTGTCACTTCTGCACTTCATCTTGAATAAGGGCTTTATGCTCACTGATAACAAAATTCAGCACTGTTACAGTTCTTTTCTGACCACTTCCAAAAGTAACTTTCACTGTTACTAATTAGAGAAAAAAATGTAGTTTTTAAAAGCTAGAATGTGCATCTGAATCTCATGTTAATCTCCTCCTTTAGCTTTGACATTTTATTTCTAATGTCTGTGGTAAAACAAATTTATTCTGTCATGTCACCCTGATCATGGTGACAACAATTAATAATTGAAATATTAACCCATTTCTCTTATAATGTAACCACTCTGAATTTTTTTTTACCCTCCAAATATCAATAAAGTTTTCTTGGTGGAAAACACAATGAATATGAGTCAGGAATCCCCCTTTGAGAATTGCTTTGAAGCAATTTATGCAAAACACAAATTGTGTTGATTAGCAAGAACACAAATAGTTGACCAAGGTAAGTGATTATTTCCCACTCTTCATCACTCAGGAAGCTGCATGTGCAGGGCCATGTATTGCTGTGGACCCCAGTCCAAGAACAGTACATTTACAAACTCAAATGATTTTGTTGGAAGGCCACAAAGAGGGTTAGGAGATGGAACCACATAATGTACACGGACAGCACTGAAAGAGTTCAATTTGTTAGTCTGGAGAAATATTGAGGAGATATTTCTCCAGAAAGGGACAAGTTTAATCTCTGTCTTCAACAGCCTAACAGGTTTTTAAAAGGAAGACAGAATCTTCTCAAATGTGCACAGCAAAAGAGCAAGATGCAGTAACCATAAATTACTGCATTGGAATTTACAACTAGACATATACAGGAATCAAAATTCACTAATAAGGTAGTAAAGCCCCGGAAAAATTTCCCAGGAAGGTTGTCTCTGGAGAAATTAAAAACTTGACTTAACTAGTTCCCAAGAAACTTTGTCAAACTTTGAAGTGAAACTGGTTTTGAGCAGCAGGTTGTCTAGACAATCTTATTACAAAGCTACAAATCTGGAATATAATATCAGAAGTAATGGGAAGTGGTGGTAAACCCAAGAAAACCCATTCATGCTTAGGTAAGCCTCAGCAGGAACGGACATGAATAAATGAATAATGACATAGTCTCAACCTCACTTGGTTGCTGAAAAGAACTAATATGTTAAAGCCTTGTTTAAAAAGGTAGTAAGTAGTGAAATGGTTATTAATCTAAACCTCTGGAACATTTTCTAAATGAGTTAAATGACTTTCCTATAATAATTCTTAACACAGCTAAGGTTTTAAAGTTTTTATCCTGCACAGAATATTGAAAATAATGTTCTTTGCCATCTGGGAATGGAGGCTATCAGGTTTTCATTGTGGCCATTAAGACAAGAGCAATATTAATGTCTTCTTGTGCTATTCTCCTTTAACAATTACAAGTTGTGATTTATTCCTGAAGAATTCTATTGGGATGTAAGGATAACCACGTCCCCAGCACCCTGAATATATAATTCTTGAGGTTCTACTCATGCATCCTAACATTTTAAGTACATTGAAATCCTTTCTCTCTTTCTCAAGTCCTCCACAATGCTGCACCCCACAGCTGAGTCAGCCCAAAGGTTTCCAGGAGAGTAGCCTGTGCTGGATTTTGCTGTTGTTTGGATGGGTCCTTTACACATTCCAAAAATGGGAAGGAAAGAAGAAAAGGAAAGTTGTGAAGTTACAACAACAACAACAACAAAAGGAAGGGCACAGTCCTATTTACTAGATTTCTTACTTTTGTTGCAATCAAAGCAAAGGTTATCACTCGTTAAATTGGTCCTGTGTTATCAATAACATTTATCTTTCATTTGTACAATATCAGCATAGGGAGACTAAGAAGCTAGAGGAGAGCCATTTTGCTATCATTAATAGCTTTCCCTATGCCTAGAGCCAAATCTGACTTCCAGGTCTATTCATACCCTCTACAGTATTCCTGCTTCCATTAATTATCATCAATGCTGTTGACTGGATAAAAGGTAATGGACTCTATGACTGGCTGAGGGTCAGGGCTGTGCTGTTGTACTAGTCAAAGAACACATTTTGAAGGTTAGGCATGTTTTGCCAAATAGAATAAGTAAATATTGACTCTCCTCCTGTATTTGCCTCTGTAGAATGGTCATTTTTTTTCCTCAACCTACTTGATCAGCTCCACAGAAACTGTGGATCTTTATATCTCTGCAATTCTTTCCCTTTTTATCAAACTAAGTAGTTATGTGCTTCAAAAATTGTTAGACAATGACACTGATGCCTCTACCTACACATATGAACAATAAAAACAGGTTAGGAAACCAAAGTTAAGAAAATAACCTGTAAGTGAAAACATATATAGAAAATAAATATAGGAAGAACCCATTTAGACAATTACCTTAGCAGAGCTTCCCTGAGGGAACAAATGGAATTGGTAGCTACTCCTTCAAACAGAAGCCCAAGGAGTTTCGTGTTTGGACGGATGAGGGAGAGAAGATTAAGACATGGAATTAATAGAATCTGGAGACAAGGAAGAATTTTTTATCTGTATTATCAGCAAAAAATTTGGTACTAAGCAGACTAAAATATAAGGAACATTTGTATAATTTCTTAAAACAAATTGTAAAAAATGAATAAAACTTACATTATGAAAAAATCACTAGAAGTATATTTTTAATATTCATTATGAAATAAGAATAGCAATATGTTAGAAATTTCTAATGAATTAACAATAATAACAAATAAAAATGCTTCTAAATGTGCCTACATAATTCAAAAATGTAAGTTATCACATCTTGTGAATATCACATTATCATCAGAAAAACATCACCTGTGAATGGTAACAATAACTTTCAAGTACACAGGATATACACAGTAATTTGCTGTTAATAATACAAAGGGCATACCTTGCCCACACGTTCATAAGTTACCTGTTTAGAATGCATGGTTTGACTGCCTTTGACCACTACACTTATTAATACTTGAGGCTTTGGCTGTATTAAGTATATTCAACATGTCTCTATTGTGTGGCTTCTGAGTTCAGTAACAGAGAAATCATGTCTAGGAAAATTAATAATTTATCTAAATAATTTATCTGAATAATTTGGTTTTAGAATTAGTAAAGCCTTAAGCTTCTTCTTAATTACAAATACTTAAAACATACACCAATAACCCCCACAATTTAAATAAGTTACAAAATATTTCCTAGAAGAATTCAGCTCCACTGCATATGGTAAGAAGATGGTTTACCTACATTCTTATTACTATCTGTGGCTGTGTTAATCCATTATAATTATTTTAGCTTGATTTTTTTTCTGTATTTGTCAGAGTTAAAAGGTAATTTTTAAAAAGTCTTCTTTTTTATGTGGTACTTCACTTTTCTTTGCAAACCAAAATGTTACCAGCTTTTTGGCCAATATAAAAAGATACTTGTATTAAAACTCTTGGATACCTTTGAAAGGTAAACCTCTTTTGTCATGGATTTTACTCAACAGGCAGAAGCAAATAATTGCAGCCCAGGTGAAGGTCATGTCCCTGGAGTTTTTTAAGACAAGACTGGATGTGACACTTAGTGCCATGGTCTGGTAACCATGGCAGTGTTGGATCAAGGGTTGGACTTGATGACCTTGGAGGTTTTTTCCAACCCGGTTGATTCTGTGATTCTATGAAAGCATAATCTAAATTGGCAGCAGCCCCTGATTAAGTAGATGTCCTAAAATACACCTCACCCACCTCATTTCTGCACAGAAATGCATAATCTCAGTTTCTTTCATTCAAAGACCTGGCTTCGAGGTAGAGAAGGATGGTAGTATATACCTTTATTATCATATCTGGGCAGATCAGTCACTTAGAAAATGCTAGACCGTAATCCATCCACTTCATTAAATGCAGAAGTTTAAATCTAGAACTCACCCATTTGGGAAGTGTGTACTAGCTACATTGGCACAGGATCAAAAGGGAAGGTCAATTCAAAGGAAACTGTATTTTGGGACATCCTTCATTACTTTTATGAAATATTTATTTCTGCACATTAGCCCAGGAAAATTCAACATTTTTGGGAACAAAAAATAAGCCAGATGAAGTCTGACTCTGTAGCCCAATGATTTGAGCCCTTGGCTGGGTCTAGGACAGTACTGTACTTTCATTGCAAGGCATGTTTTTACTGCAGTTTGGGGAAACTTTACTAGTGAGATTAAAAATTTTATCTAGCTTGTTGATCCATGGAATATTAATGCACCTTCTTACTTTGTGTAATTATATTCATTAAAGCCAAATTTATACTGGCTCAATCAGCTTACTGTCTAACTGAATTATGAAATGAGTATTCTTCAGAGTAACAATGAACGTGGTTAATTTTTCTGTGTCAGTCAGGACTTAAATATTTTTTTGCACAGAAATCTGAAGTTTTGATTCTGTCAATCAGTTAACAGATGCCCAATCTTCAACTTTTACTCAGTTTCATCTTCATTCACTAGATAGCTTTGGCATATGTTTAAAATAAAGGTCATATTCAATCTTTACTGTTTTAGAAGTTAAACACACATATAACATTAATCTGAACATAAATACCTGATCCTAACTGAGGAAAGGAATATTCCATATTGCATGGCATCTGCTCAGTGATAAAATCTAGGGGAAATGGGAGTGGGGGTGGAATAAGGGGTGGCATTAATTATCAGGATGTTTGTTTTCTGGAGGGACTGTTCCACACTACACATACTGAAGCCCTGCTTCTCGGGAAGCAGCTTGACATCACCTGTTGATGGGAAGTAGAGAATAAATCTTTTGTTTTTCTTTGCTTCTGAATGTGGCCTTTGCCTTTGCTTGATTAGTGACTTTATTACTAAATGTTCTTCCAGATTAAAAAAAATATCACTTACTCTAGTGTTAGTCAAAACAAGCAGCTCAACATTCTTACCCACTAATTAGCAACTGATGATCTATTCCAAACAGCATATATTTGTAAAGATTAGTACTGATAATTAAAATTTATTGTATTCTAATGGAGTGGTTGATAGATTTGATATCACTAAAACAATGTTACACTAGAAGCCCCACTAGCATGGACCTTACTCATCAGAGACTGACATACTTAGAGCATTTTCTTTCTAAACCAGATCAGGTTTATTGTATTAAGTACAGACATTGCAACAAATTTTAGAAATTAATTTTCTTGAGTAAGAGCTATCTTTTAAATCAACCAGTTTTAACCATGTTATTAGATATTTGGATTATGAAATGAATAAATATTTGAGGGTCTTTGCTGTATGCCTCACATTAATGGAATATCTGGAATTCTTTCATGAGCAGTTTCTTCATGTGTACCATTATCATGAGTGATTCTTTGCTTCTTTGCATTCCTGCTTTGTTTAACGGTCAGTAACACTGCAGTTCTTCCTGATTTCTAAAACAGTGATTCTCAAAAAGGCAAACATGATTGCAGTAGCTAACCTTTTTTTCATGAGTAAGGTGTCATGTGTGTTTGCAAGATGGATTCAGTTCTTCTGATTTCTCTTTTTTTTGCTGCTTGTGCAATTACTTGCTATACCTTCACAAAGAAATTAAGTGGGCTCAGGCTCAAGCACAGCCTTGTGATCAACTGCAGCCTTTAATTATCTGCAAGTTACTTGAATTGACCCAAACAGCCTATTCCCAAACAGTTTAGGGGCATGATCAGAGAGATAATATGAGGGCCAGTAAAGGGTATGGATGAAGCAAATCTACTTATTGGAAGAAGGCTAACCAACCTGATTTATGTTACAATACTAGGTTTCAGGGCTATTTCGTTATTATTTTTTATTATATTATAATAATATTATATATTCTTTTGTTATTAGAGATGTACCACTTGGTTAGAAAGGTCAGGACTGAGCCGTAGTAAGTCTATGGTAAAGTGGTAAAACCTGTTCTGTCAGAAATTAAAAGGAGAGTAAGGCATCAAAACGTCTCTAAGCTTACTGTAGCCAAGGGAAAGGACTTCTGCATAGCAGGGTCAGTGGAAAACAGCCAGAGTAATCATCAAGAGTACGGTATCAAAGTTTGCTCTGTCTCCTAAGCTGTACTAAGTATGTGGAAGGCAGAGCTGACATTGCCTGTATTGTGGACACTTTTTCAGGATAATGGGATTTCGAAAGTCTGTAAACAATTTGTAGCCACACTTAAAACTTGCCAGTTTTGCATCAAAGTATCTAGACTTGCAGCTGTTTTGAGGCATGACCCAAATGTACCTTAAGGTGTTGGAAGACCACCCAGGGATACTTCAGCTCTTCTAAATTTGATGCTCTTATACTACACTCAAGTTCTGCTACAGCTTCCTCAATTTTTTTATCTTGTCCATTTTGGAAGAAACTAGCGCAAACTAGATTAAAGGCAACACAAAACCAGATTTGACTGTTATAAACTAGAGTATTTACAGTTCCGAGGAGGAACCTAAAGGGCTGTGGTGTGAATTAAACAAGTACTGAGATGACAGCCTTATTCATTACCAATAAGTCTCTACTTGTGGAATAAAAAGAGGCATACCTTAGACTGCTTAGATTATTTCCTGTGGAACAAAAATCTGTAAATAAAAAAACAGAGAATATCATAGGCAGCTAACAGACACTGGTGAGTGAAATGAAGCTGACAATGTAAAGCCTGACTCAAAGACAAGCATTTAATTAACTGTAAGAAGTACAATGAAATCATTAATGGCCAATAGCAGTCAGAAAGGACTGCAGCACTAAATTGTATTAACATTTTCATTTGTTTTGTGACATCCAACATGTCCTAAGGAGAGTCTAGAGACTGAGTGCAGGCAACTTGTGTTGTTTTTTTGGATGTTCAGATGCTGATTTTCTGATAGTAATTAACTGCAGAGTACTTTGAGTTGATCTGTAAATCAGCGTGCATTACTGCTCATAATCTTGCTGTTAATGTTACTCTTCATCAGAAGAGTACTGAAGAAGTTGCTTTTGCCTTCTGAAAGTAGAAGCTACTTTTACTTTAATATAAGGTCTAAAGAGTATATGCAGCTTAATTTCTGTCACTTATTTGATATTCGGTCAAATAAGGTGAATTCAGCTCTATTCAAAAGAAAAAGAGTAACTTTTAGATTGAAAAGGAAGAATGAGAATGATTTTTGTCAGACAGTCATGATGTTTGAGTCATGTTGTTAATGGTAGCAATTTATCTCCTGTCAATTAGTTCTACAAATACACTAATATTCTCAAATTTTCAGACTCCAGTTAGAATGGGAGATGCATTATTTCTGTCTTGTGTACAATAAAGTGTTTCTTGCCCTAAGGTCCAACACTAGAAAATTAGAAATGTCCTGTTACTTTTGCTTTCACTAGCATATGTGATATTTTTTGTTTCCATCAACAATTTTTTTCATGGTTATTAAAATAAGAATTTATCACTGTCAGTGTCATGTGCCTGTATTTTGAGGTTTGGTGACAAAAAGAGTATATTGATTTACTGCAATATTGAAATTCTTTCACAACCAAGACTACTAACTTTAACATGATTCATCATTATTGGAGAAGAAAAAAATTTCTATGGGATTTTCTCACATGACTGTAGTTAGGGTTCAGTGGGCATTCTTATTATAAAGCAGGGTCTGTGTGGACTTATGCATTTCAACATGTTGACTTGTGATGAGCCAATACTGAGATGCCAGATCACCTGTGTTTCCATATACTTATATGGGGGCAAGTCCAATTAAAAAAAATGCTGGAATCTGTCCAGGCCAGGAATCAGTGTGAAATCCAGTTAACACCTCTCCTGCAAGGCCAACAGATTCCATACTGCCTCAGCTCCAACTCTTCGTGTTAAAGCTGCCCACTGGTAAATCCATCTTCAGTGGTCCTCTTTAATGTCAACAGGGAAAATGACGAATCATCAAGTCATCCATCACTAATGGCTATCCGTCATTCCAGCCTCAGATATATTCTGGGAAGATAGCATAGGTGTAGCCAGAGGGACTTTCAGTCAAGAATGACAAGACATTTAAAGTGTCATCAGTCATATTACAGTGATGAAGAAAGTCTCCAGAAGAGGGAGAAGTGGAGGATAAAACATCTTTATTCAAGTGTGCTTTTGTAAGAGAAATATTCCAACTTCTTCTAGATAGTTCTATCAGTACTCTCCCATTACTCTATCCTAAAAGACTTGAGGTTTTAAATAGAAAGTGCTTACAATTCACTTGCTTGTCATTCAGATTTACAGTGTATGGGCTGGTTTTGACACACTGGATACCTTAGTATTTGATCTTGTGTTCCTACAGGTAAAAAATCCGATTTCTTTCTTACAAAAAAAAAAAAAAAAAAAAAAAAAAAAAGGCTTTCATCAAAGAACAACCAAAAGACTATTTCAAAAAGGCTCCATTTATGTCAGTTATAAATGTTAAAACAAGGATTTCAGGAAATTTCAGAGTATCATATCTTGATCTCTCAAAATGGAGAGCTCATTTCCTCATGAGAAATATATTAAAGAAATATAAATTAATTTTCACTGAGAGTTAAAAGTTTGAATCATATCATAATGCTTTGAAATTACTAAAGCAGCTTTTCTACTTTGACCTGAAATTCACCTTTTACACTTTTGATTTGGGAAAACCAAATAGTTTTCACTTGAAATTCTGTTTCAGTAGTTTTTAATCTCCTTTTATCATATTTCCCCTCCCCCCCAACTTTGTTCTTTGATCATGAGTTGGAAGTTTAAGCAGCAGTTTAGGAAAACTTTCACTCCTTACATTCAGGATGTGATGACAGTTTCTTGAATATGAGTGGTACTGTTGAGTAAGACTAAATGAAAGATCTGTATGAATTAAGCAACCATGAGTCATATTAGTGTTTGTGCAACTCTCCACATTTTTGGCAATGGAATGCAAGCCTGTGTTTAATAAATCCAGTGAAATCTTTAACCTTGCCTGATTAAATGCCAGTCAGTCATGTCAAATGGAATAGTGGACAGTCATCAGATGAAGCGAAATATTCAATATGCTCTGGAATTATTAAGTTAATTTTATTCTGTGACATCCTAGTGGGTTAAATCACTCTATGACCCATCCTGAACATAGAATGTGTACTTCTACAAACCTAGATATCAAACGCCAGCATTTACAAAATACCAATTGGGCAAGAAAGTAACTGTCTCTTAGTTCTTCTTTACTTGTTGAGCTTGATTTCTAATACAATACAGCATGATTATCTCCTGAGTAATCCTCAGAATCACTATTGCTTTTAATGATTAATATCAGTAGGACTTGATCTGAAAGCACATCAGAGCCTAGAGGAAGTTTTGATTGATTTTGATGGGATATTGATCAAGGATCTGGTACATTTTTAAGTATATGCTGACATTTGAAAGCCAAACACGTTATGGAAGCAGATATTGGTGCATGACTGTTTCTTCTCTCCTACAGGAGGCCACATTTCTACACAATATATACATGCGTTGAGGTTTCAGAAAACAAGAAAAATGAACACGCGAGTAGATAATGAGAAAACACTGTACATTTTAGGGACAAAAGTATGTGGTGAGCACCTTTAAAAAAGCAAACAAAAAAGGTTCTAATTATTACCTTGGAAAAGCTTACTTGCATAAGTCATATCCATTAAATTGATGACATGAAATGTAAAAAGCAGGACACTCTTAAGTTTGACACTTTCATAAATTTGTCTTTGTCACTTTTAAATGGTTTTGCTATTAGAACTCATAGGAATATCTGACACAGTTAAAGCAGCTTAGAAGCAATCAATACAAAATGCTGGCAAGTACAGGCATTTGGTTCAATCTGTTCAGGCAGAAGAAAGTGTTCCCAGTAATAAATGAACAAGTCTATGGCACACCATACATGCAAACACACATCCACTATACAATAAAATATAGGAAAAATAAAGAATAGGAGCGAGGTAGAAAAGCAAGGGCTTTAGCTTCCATTTGACTTCTTTGCCAAAAAGGCCAACAAATACGAACATTATTAGGCTACTGTAAAAGAAACAGTGTCCTCCAAAGCACAAAGCTATTTGTTTTCCCATTCCAAAAATTAAAGGATCAAAACGAAAGAATGATTGCCTTCCTCTCATCATACAATAAAAGATATTTTTAAAAAATATACTAGTAATGTGAAGTAGAACATTTTAAGTTATGATGAAAAGGAGAAATGTTACTGTTGGAATGAAAATGTCCACTTTAGGTCCACATTAACCATATCATTGCCTTACGGATGAATCTTTATGCTAACATTTTACCAGAAAATAGAAATTCTATCTCCTTTTCTGTTCATATTTCATTCCCTTGTGTTACTAGTAAAACCACATACTAACTAAATCTTATGAAGTGTTTATATACAACAGTTTTGGACTATATATTGTCAGTTTAATTCTGTAGCTATATCTTTTACTCCACTGGAACTAGAACCCAAGAATTTTTTTTATTGTCACTATGTTGCACAACTGGACTAAAGAATGTCTACTTTAATGTGATAAACTGCAAATATGGGGGAATATGGATAGTTATATGGTGTTAAAAAGGGTACTTACACATCTGTGAACAAGCATAAATTAACTTTTCTAGGTTTTTAAGTGAAATTCCAGGGCAAATTACTAAATTCCCTAAGGTGTTTACTTAGAAAAGTACTGCTAAGGTATCTTTATGTTATTTGTGGATAAAAACAAGAGTCTGGAGATGCACAAAATATTTATTGTTGGATTCATTTGTATAAGCTAAAATTTAACATGACTAAATCTCAGGTGGCATTAATTTTTAAACTGTGTGAGGAATGGCTATGGTGTGTCATTTCTATCAAAGTAGTGAAATGAGCATGATTTCATAAGAAGCCTGACAGATGCAAGAGATGTGTACTTTTCAGGTTTAGCACAGGGGACAGATGAATATTGGCAAAAGAATTTTGACTGCAAACAGCCAAAAATTCAATCAAATGTGACTTCTCTTAATTTTTAGCTTCTCAAATACCTCTGTTTTTTTTTCTGCCCATGTATTAGACATTACTTCTTTCTTTCTAAGTGATACAAATGAATTGTTGTGTACTGAAATCAACAATATTTGCCTTCAAAATTAATGCACCCTAATAATCTTTCTAATTTCCACACTTAAACTTTGTGTAAGAGGCTAGGAGCTGTAAGGATCAATAAATACCTTTAGTCGACTTCACAGAACTTCTGAGGTTTCAACATGTGTATCAGACATTCCCTGCTGTATATAATTTCCACACTATTCAAGTCCCACTGTTACAGAGTTGGTCACATGGTCAAAACTGATCTTCTCAAGCCTGTTAGCCAGGGAGAGACACAGAGGGGAGTGAGATACAACTCCTTCTGAGGTAGATATGCACAGTAAAAGAGATAACTCACCTTTCATTGACCACAGCACATAAAAAACTATGTGGATAAACATCTGCCAGTTACACAGTGAAAAGGAGAATGACTTTTTGAAGTCATGAATGAAAAGCAAATGTCTTTTTGCTAGACATGTAATGAGTTATTTTGCTAGCACTTAGATTACTCCTGCTCAGACCCTCTCTATGCATCCCTACGCACCTCTCTGCAGCACTGTAGTTTATCTGCTTTCAGAAAGAGACTAATACTAATAAGACTTTCTGCTCTGGCAAAAGAGAATACGGCTGGTTTTGCAGCTAATCCTGTAAAAACTGTCATTAGCAAAGAACAGATGAAAATGATCTGATATTCTGAATTTTAGACTTTGCACTCTCTGGCTGAAGTGGCATTTTACATATGAGCATTCCACATATATATATTTCACTGCAATGAAAGCTCTTTACTTCTGTTGTAGACATGCCTCCATTACCTGAAAGTGCTAAAATGTGTCATCTTTCTAAAGTTCTTGTAAATTAGGATAACAGCACTCTTCAAGCAGCTGCTACTCATGCCACTGTTAGCATTTCTCAATTAAGTGGGAAAAAAAGTTGTCTGAGATGTCTAACGGAAATTCCTGCTAATACTGAAAAAGCATGAAAACTTTAGTACTTTTAGAGTCAGAATTTCTGAATCATCTTCCTTCATTTCTCTTTTTGTTAATTTGTTTTGACATAGAAAAATTACAAAAATTATTTATGCAAGGATAATCTTTGTTTCAGGTATTAAGCAGTTACTATGAAATTGGAACATACATATTTTTGGAAGAAATAGCTAACTTTTTTTCTTACTAAGGAAGATTCAGTAAACAGACCCTGCTGGACTAAATTAGACATCAAATGGAGAGGAATGTGACTGCAAAGTAATGAACAGCTGAGATGAAGAGCTATCACGGAATTTGTCTTTCTGTCAAATAACCTCAACCATTAAATAATAAACAAGAGACATTTAAATTTGTATCTCAGTCATTTTCTATTTTCACAGATAAGAAATAAGGTCTAGATCTGGTCTGGATCCTGAAGCTAGGAAATTTTATAATGTTTCATATTGTCTGTTGTTGAAGAGGGGGAAATTCCATTAACCTCAAAGCTTGACAGAACTCATACTCAAACAAATCAACTTCATAAAAGAAGAGTGAGGTTGTGAAGAGTTTTGGCAAACATTTGAAGTTGCAAAAATGAACACATTCATCTTATTGTAAATGTATTAATAGCAAAAGCTAAAGGCTGGATCAGAAACAAAAATTCTACTTGCTTTAAAATGTAATATCTTTCAAGAAACTTGCACACATCCAAAGTCCTTTGTGCAAAGAGAAAAAAGGAGATGGCTCTAATAGCTTTTTTTTAATTCAAAATGTAGATGCATGCCATTGATTTCATCTAAACTTAACAAGGTAAAACAGTTGGTGGTGATCCAAGTATGTTTCTCTTCCCAGCTCACATCACAGCCAAGATGGCACCCTAAGTGGCATTGAATTTCCATGTCACCAAAGCCCTTGAAGCCAGTGGCTAAACTTTTCCAGTTGACCTTAAGTATCTTTCAATATTCACCTAATATTAGGCATACATATGCTAGCTAGAACAGAAAGAGAAAGCTCTATTAGTTTGTGTTGCTTTAGCAAGACACCAAGGGGTGTGTGATGAAACCTGACACATTATGTTAGGTGCTATTTCACTCATTTGCTCCTATGAGGCAAAAGGTCAGCTGTCAACAGGGAATTTCGGACAGTATGGCTTGAGGAAGGTAGCAGTAACTGGAAATCTCACACTGTGAGGACACTGTATAATGGCTTCTATGTGTGCCAGTACTATAATTGTCACATTTAGGAGTTTAAAGACCACCAAATTGTTCCAACAAATACTTCCAATTAGGTCAATAGAATAACATCACTTGATTCCTTGCAGAATGCTTTATTCACATTCTGCGAACAGTACTGTGAAAGAAATGCATGGAAATACTAGAGACAAGAGGCAGGTTTTAATGCAAATCTCAGCTGTGAATGAACCATGACAAAGTTTGGGGTTAAATCTGAATTTTGGATTATCTTTAAGAGAGACTTTTACACATCAGAAAAAAAAAAGTAGAGGTGAAGTCTCTGAGAGTGATAGCACTCAAAATTCACTTAACTTTCAAGTTCTAGAGAAATTCTTTATATAAAAAAGTGGGTAATATTACTACACAATGAAAATCATTCAGTGGAGCTAGAATGGGCATCTTTGAGGCACCTCCTGTAAATAGCTGAAATACTCTATATTGATCTATCATTCACTTGTTCTTAGGCATTTCCAGATAAGTTATATGCCTTAACCATCACTGAAGATGCTTTGCTACCTAAATGGTAATACCATGATTACTAGAAATTTTGCACAGATGGTTTACCCTTATTTGTAGCAAATTTCAGTCTCTCTTTCTTAGCAGAAGTGCTTGAAAGTGGCTGCTGAATGAATGAAAAAGGATTTTCCCACTTTGCCTCAACATCAGCTGCCACAGAACTCAGGAAATAACATCACTTCTGCCTTGAAGAAAACCAAAAGGAAGGACTCTGTCATTCATTGCTTTCCTGTGAAAAAATTCCATATGAGCACAACCCAGGATTCTCTTTTCAATTCAAAACAGAGAAAGTGTTCCTCTTTTTCGTCTTGACCATACCTTTCCACAAGGAGTCAGTGGAAGGGGTAGAACAATCTGATTTGTTCTTAGCTTATAAATCATATTTTGTCTTTCAGTACCCATAAATGAGTTCTGTTTTCTTCTATTTTCTTTTTTCAATCATTGGAGGAGGTGTTCAATCTTACAAGTGCAGTCAAAATTTCAAATCTTTTACTTAAGGCAACATTTCCACAGTCATTAAAAACTAAACCAAGACTTGTCCACACCTGACCTGAATCAGATCTATCACAACACTGTAATTTTGCATAAACCATGTAGTTATCCACAAGTCATGGTGAGGTATCATAATGTCATGCTTGTGTGGCACCAGGGTTTGCTACCTGCTTGGGATAGATTCGCCTAAGGCTGACCAAAGCTCAAGTTAAGAAATTAGGGACAGATGCACCCGATCTCACAGAAAGCCTGCCAGAACATTAGCATTCTTTGGTGCATTTCAATTGTCACAGCAAGATGATGGATCAATACTTCAGATTTTTTGATCTGATATTAGGAGTTCTAAAGTCAGACTTAATGCATTGCCAAACCACAGTCTCAGGATGAAGTTCATGTCCCTGTGCAAGGCCATTCAAAGGTCTGCAAAATGTTTGTCTTACTCACCATCTCTAAACAGATCTTAAATGAGACTTCTCTCTTTGGTAAATCTTGAATCGGTCCTTGGTACAGAGAGAAATTTGCTTCCCTGAATGTCCAGAGCACATATTAAGAGGAAAGACAATAATACCTACAGTTACTAAAAGAGTAGCTCCTGTAATATTTGGCTTGTTTGGCATGTTATGCATCATTAGTTTCACTATTTTCTTCTTTCTAATTAAAATGTCTGTTTCCCTAGTTTGTGGTAGATAAAACAAGAATATAAATTTATTCACTGCCTGAATATTTTGTTTTGCCTTTAGATAACATTACTAGGAGGACTTAAAACAGCCTGAACCTATTTGAAAAACTGTATAAAATCTTGTTTCAATTGGTTATGTTCCTGGAAATGAGTGTGAAATCCTCAAGAAAGGACATTTGATTCATTCTTGTGGTGAACTAGATGGATTTCTATCACAAGAGAAAAGAATAATTGTATTAATTTTTTCTGACTTGTAATGAGTAACAGCTTTTCTGATAATGTTTTGTACTGTTAGCTACATACATAAATTAATTTAATCTCAAATGCAACTTTCCATCCTTGTTCAACAACAGTTCATATTAAAAAAAAAATTATTCCAGTGTGAAATATATGCTTACTATTCTGTGTGCGCACTAAAGATTTCTGCTGTATGATAAGCAAAAAGCAAAAGCAAATTTTAGGTGTTGTGATCATCAAAATGTTATTAGACTAGTGTCTTTAGCACACAAGTTGAACTGCACAGAAATGAGGACAATAAATAACCATTTAATTTCAAAAAAACACCAATTTCAACAGTGACAAACTGATAGCAAGATAATATTTATAATATTATAAAAACGACATAAATTTAGGGAACAAATAATGAATTTATTTTTACAGTAAAACTGGTGCCCATGACAATACTACCTAAAGTCTCTCGGGACATGATCTGGAGCTGAATCCTCAAACCTGTTGGATATCAGATAATGGCTTTAGAAATGTCCAACAGTTAGAGACAAAATCACAGTCAAAGCAAACCATGAACACTTTGCTGGGTGTCTGGAATTCTTTTTCTCCTCAAAGGGCAGGAAATGAACTGGAATCTTACTCTTCACTTGCACTGTTGCCACTTTCATTAGTCTGATGAATTAGACTGCTGCAGCCTCATTGCCATTATTAGGGTTGAACAAATATAAGAGTGGTCATGTAGTGGCTAAGCAAACCTTTAAATTTTCCCCTCTCACTTCAGGGATATCTTTGCTATTGTTTTCTCTAATTTTCCACAACAACCAAAACTAGGATGACAGTTTGAGAAGGCTCTTCTAACCACTGCACTGTGAAATCTGTGAGTGCATTTGTTTGTATGTGCCAAATGTGCAAGGGTGTAATTACATCTTAACCTGTCTGGTTAAGATGTTTTGGTTTTCAAGTAAAAATTTCTAATGTTAAGTTCTGTGAAATTCAGCCAGCCAGTAAGATCTGTGATAATTAAAAAAGTCTGCATTTGATCATGGTCAACAAAACTTGAAACGTTGTATGAGGTTGAGAGATGTCTTTGAACTTGGTTTTCTTGTCTATGCTCATTACCTGTTACAGCATCACTATTCAAAATACATTATGCTTACTAGGTAAGGAGTTGAATTCACAGGGCTTTTATATATAATTTGCTATAAAAGTTCTGAAGAGAAAGGAAGACAAATGAAAATTTTCCCTCAATCTCGTGAAGATGAAATTTATACCCATTTGACAGCTCAACACATTTTATTCTTCTAAGTTCTGTACAGTTTGGGGCAGCTCTCTTCTCATCTTTCCTGAGACAAATGCAGATGTCAGTCTTGCATTTTAGTGGGTTATTCTTGATTCCTTTTTGAGCAAAGTGATCCACAGGTTCTGAGCAGCCACTGTTTCAGTCAGAAAAGTCTCTTCCCTAGAAGTAGTACTGGCTGAATTGAGGATGGTGCTTGTGAAATACTGTGTCCTTCTCTGTGAACCATGAAGAAACAGTGCACAAATTTTGACCATAGACAGGACATTGTGCCACACCAAAGCCCTCTTTAGAAAGAGCGTTGCTGTAGTAGGTCAGCCTTGCAACAATTACAGTAAGTCTTCCTCTGCCAGCAGTCTGCATCTGATCCTCTCCATCTGCTCCATATATTAACTCCCTCCCTTTTTATCTTCAGAGATATCAAATGATACCGTGATCTCCAGACTCACAGAACAGTGAAAGATATTTTAAAGTAGTTTCACCCGATTAAGGATAGGATTTGTTATGTAGAGTTCTTGGTCACTGATACATTTCAGTGGAAGACCTGGTAATACAGTGGAAGAAGGTGCTTCCAGAAAAATGGATATATTCAGTTATCTTCCTCACCTCTGTTGATTGATGAATGTGGTTTCTCAGTATCACTTTAGTTTCAATTTTCTTACTGCAGTCAGAACAAGTTGCTGCTTTCTCTACTTTTCTTCTGAAATGACTGAGATGTGTATCACAGCTTACTGACAGGTGACCTAAGGCTCTGACTCCAGATTTGGCTGGTGTGCTTTGCTGTACTTTCCCACATAGTCCACGTCTCAGTTCATTCAGCCCAGAGAGCCCTATTGCTTTCTTTCCTCCCTCTTCTGCCTTTTTTTTTTCAGAGGAAAACAGTGTGTCCCAGTGGATAGTAAACACTCAAAGCACCTTCCCATTATTGGCTGGGGTGTGTGCTGGGTCAGGGCTGTGGAGACCACTGTACAGCACACCCACTCTGCAGTGTTACTGCCAGAGGCATCTCTTCTTGTCCCCGTAATTCTAAAAACATTAGTCACCTTCGTCAAGAGGCCAAATAATGGCATCATCTGATATTCTGAGAGCAACGTCTCACATTCTGCTACTGTAAGGTTCTTACAGAAGCACTAGAGATAACTATCACTAATAAACCCACATCTTTTATTGTGTCCCAATGCTAAGTAAAATGTAAGACAGTGATGCAAATATAAGAAGAAGAGCTCACTTAAGCTGACTAAAATCACTGGAGATATCAGCCCTTACAGGCAAACACAGTGCTTGTCAGTTTGCATCAGGTTCTGATATGAGAACACCAGAAATAACACTGATATGCTCTTTCGACAGTCTCGGATAGATGAGTTTTCAGCAGTCCGTGTATGCCTTGCCATGAGTTCGGACACAGATGAGCACACTTGTTTGTCCTTTTCCTTGCTGTTGTCATGTACAATCAGATCCTTTGAAAAATTCACTTGTCACAAGCAATTTGACTTTGGCTGCACCTACCAAGGTTTGCTACTCAGGGTTATATGCCGCCTTCAGTTTTTTAATTTGTCTAGAGAAAATTACAGATACGTTCGCCAATTTTTATGTTGCCATTTACACACCCAGCAGACAAGAAAGGATTGATCCAGGTGTAATGCTAGCACCAGTGCTGGCAGGAGTCTCTGGTCACTGATGGTCTACTAGAGAAAAGCACTTGCAACTGTGCAGAGCAGCCTAAATCTTCCTGTGCTGACAGCTGCATGCACTGGCGATCAATGCAAACTCAGGAACAAAACTCAAGTCTTCAGAAGCTATAGGAGCAAAAGCAGATAGAGAAAACACATTTCCAGAGTCTCTTAGAACCTTAGAATTGTGTATGTTGGGAAAGACCCTTAGGATCATCAAGTCCAGCCATTAACCAAGTACTGCCAAGTCCACCACTTAACCGTGTTCCTAAGAGTCACATCTACACATCTTCTAAATACCTCCAGGGATGGTGACTCAACCACTTCCTGGGCAGCCTGTTCCAGTGCTTGACGACCCTTTTTGGTGAAAAGTTTTTTCTTAATATTCAATCTAAACCTCCCTGGAGCATTTTGAGGCTGCTTCCCCTAATCCTATCATTTGCTTCTTGGAGAAGAGACCAACCCCCACCCGATTACAACCTCTTTTAAGGCAGTTGTAGAGCATGATGAGGTCTCCTCTGAGTCTCCTTTTCTCCAGGTTAAACAACTCCAGATCCCTCAGCCACTCCTCATATAGACCCTTCATCAGCTTCTTCTAGGTCTTTTCAGCAGACTTCCAGTGGAACTCTGATAAAGGCTAGCCTGGTTTTGGGCTGAAAGAAGCTCAGCTACAAAGTAGTCTCTCCTCATGAAGCAGAGAAGTGTAATTTACAGTAGTTTATGCCAGTCTTGTTGCACTTTTCCTACCTTTAGAAGGCCTGCTGTCTTCCAGACTTATAATTAAATGTAAATATAAGTTAAAACCTTTGGAGCAGCATGTTTTTCTCTCTACTCTTCATCTATAAAAAAATAATAGATTCTGACTTCAGTTTTCAATACATTTCAGTAATCAGGGCTAAGGTATTTTCCTAAGCAAGTAAAACCAGATGTAACTTGGCCAGCATCAGCTATGTCAGGGCATGTCTTGCCTTGCATCTGTGTCTGCACTGTGCATCCTTTCAAATTCCTGGATTTTCTCCCCACACCCCTATACTGACACTGGGTACTTCCTTTCAGTTTGCCCTGCTCAATTCTCATGGGAAAACAGTCACCACTACAAATCTTAGTGTGAAATAGCTGGTCTATAAATAGCCTGAGGATTATCTTTCATGAAATTTTTATTCAATAAACTGAAATATAAGGCTTTCTTGACACACACAATTCAGTGGTTACTAGCTAGCTAAGGATTTGGTGGCTTCGGGATCAGAACTACTAAATGTCATTGATTATCATTACTGATGTCATTTTATATTCTCTTAGAACACAAACTAGATATATACAAATAGTTTTCTTTGTCATATACTCGATGAACTGCATGAGGATTAATTGAGGCTTATGAAAACAACCTTGAAAATTTAGTGGCCTTTTATATTTTTTAAAGGTCCAAAGAAATGCAATACAAAAGGAAATGTCTGTCAGTCTGAATTATCAACAGGTGCAAGTTCTGAATAAGCTGTATTAGAAGTAAGCAAATAGAATTTCTTCATAGTAGCAAACCTTTTCAGTTAATGCTCTACAATGAGTTTTTCATTGCCTGATATTCCTTCTCCTTACTCTTTTGGTCAGGCAGTCCCTTTTACCAGCACAGTAATTTTGTGGATAATGTCAGATCCCATATTTAACCAGCTTCTCAAATTGTTGTTTAAGAGAGTGTGACTGAGCTTTTCCACCATGAAAAAAGAATAAAAATAAATTACTCATTGTTGGTCTTTGCAGTCCTATTAATGAACTACAGTAAGGTACCTGTGACATTAAGAAATGCTGTAAGAAATTCTTTCAAAAAGCAAAATAAATAAATCTGGCAGGTAATGAATTTATAGGAGCACTGCAGGCTGTGCTGTTATGCTGATTTTTCAGTCCATATCTTGACTGTCTGACTTTGCTCATCAGCCTTACTCTGTCCCCTCTAAACAGTCCCCTGGCACTGTTGATTCTGCTCCTGGAAGTGAAGAAGGAATGCATTACTGGCATCTGGGAAAACCAGGACTGATTGCCACAAAGTCTGCAAACTTAAGAAAATGAGAAACACCTTTCCATCTAGATCAGCAGCCCAGTACTCTGTCTTCAACCCACATATCTATTACTGGGTTAGCAACAATAAACAGATAGAAAAAGAGCTTGTGTGAGTCTCCTCTCAGAAGGATGCAGAATTAAGAGCAAAAAGAGAAATAGTTGTTTTTTCTTTCTTTTACTAATGCCTTTAGCAAAATCAATAAGTGGTATCCTCAAAAACCAACATGCATGGAATAGACTCACAACTTCCATTCCAGGACCTGATGTACAGTATTTGAGAAAAGATGATTGATGAAAAAATGAAAATGCATTACTTCCTAAAGGATCTTTGTAGCTTGCTTATCTGCATGTAGATATTAATTTGTAATGAATTAGATGAGTTCTAAAATTTAATTATTAGCAATGATCTGGATTTTCCTTATAGTATCAGTGGGACAAAGGAGGAGAAAACGTCTTCTTTCCATTTGAGACAATTGTGATATTTCCATAGGCTTAAATGGACAGACAGACAGACTTCTGATCTAGCTGGTCTTTCCCAGATCTCAGTTCTGTAGTCACAGCTGACAATAACCAAATTATATCTCCTTTAAATTACTGCACTATATTTGCCAGAAAAAAAAAAAAAGTAAGGTATGCTATTTCTTTACACTACAAGAATGTTATGAGTAGATCCTGCTTGCTTTTTGCTCCTTAATCTTGTGGTGCCCTGGGAGCCAGAGACCACATAGACACAGTGGTGCAAACCCAAGCAGAAGCCAATGTTCCAGAACAGTGCACTGAGCTTGACAGAAACCTGAGTCCAGGCAGGCATTTCCAGCATAAACAGTCTTCATGGATGGCATGATGCCCTGACGTACTTCTCACTTCACACTAGAGATGTGACATCACTGTCAGTGAGTTACTGCATGGGGACATTTTTTCACCATTTTTTAAGTCCACAGACTAAAGTGCCCTGAAGGTTTGCCTCTCTGGTTCAGTTTAATAGACAAAACCATGTCGAATAGACACATATTTCAATTTCAAATACACAGAAAATATATTTTTGTTTTCATCACCAATATTATATGCATAGTGAGGCACTACTCAAGGTAGGAGAGCATAATTTAGAAAAGCTGTGTTGTTACCAGCTGGAAGTATAGCAGTACATATTTGATGAGACTTCTGATTAGTGAAAAATTTCATCTCTTTTTGATATTAATTGGATGTACTTTTCATTGTCTTAACTCAGTTTTTCATTTACTTGGAAGCAAAAATAGATTCTGGATGTAGATTAGTTTCTAAGTAAATATGTAATTTTTACAGGGAGAATTCTTTTGTACTTTGGGGAAAAAAGAAAAAAAAAAAAAAGGAAAACAGAAAAAAGTCAGACTCAGTCTTCCTTCTTGGTTCCTAGGCACAAAATAGCCCATGAGGACATTAGGAAAAGCAGCTGTACCTAATGTGATGGCTTGCAAGCCAACCATGTATCCTGAGGCCAGGAGCTGCTGAATGAGTCTGTAATTGTTTAGATTCCAGGTGCCTTTTTTGATTCATGCACAGGAGTAATTAGGGTAGTCATAATGTTCTCAGGATTCATTTAGAAACACCGCATAGCAAACCACTCAAGATCTAGCATGACTCAGTGTCTGGGAGGTGTCACTCTACCCTTTTGTTCTCTAGACTGAACCTGAGCAGTGTGTTGCAGCAGCTGATTCATTCCATTTAAAAATACAGTCATGTTAAGAAAATCTGTTCAAATATTCAGTGAATGAAGATTGATTAATTCAAGATGTCTGAATTTAGACACTGTTAGCTGTAGTAGCCCTGTAATTAGGATCATACAGTGTCTAATTTGTCTTTGATTAAGTAGGTACTCAATTAAAAAGTCCCATGAATATGCACAAGGGAAAAATTCACTTTTTATTTGTATCTAGATATTTTCAACCACATAATGTATCTAACAACTTTTGTGTAACTTTAATACATTTTTTGCTTCACAAAATATAAAAAATATGGCACAGAAGTATTAGAAAAGTTTAATGCAAAAATATCAAATGATATTTCCTAGCCACCAGGCATATGTTTAAATTGCAGAGACCCTCATCAAATTAGCACTATCGGTAATTAGAGGATATTCCAGTTAATCAAAAAATTATTTTTTCCAAAAAAAAAGAATGCAAATATGGCTGGTAGGTTGTATCATATACCGATGCCTCCAGAATTGTAGTTTGTTTCACTTCATGCTGCTTGATGGCTCAAGCCAGGCCATCCACACAGACTAACAGCCTGGAAATTTATAGATCCTGAGTTCAGAGGCCAGACAAAAATATGCAGACAGAGGATGAACAACGAATATTTTCAATGTTATCCCTCACAAATAATTTTGGAAATTAATGCATCATTGCAAGAGAGATATGAATTAATGCAATGTGTAGGACACATTTTCCACAAACCCTTTAGAAAAAATTTGTCTCTGAACCCGGCAAAAATTATTGCAGTACCGTGTTAGTGTGTGATGCCTTTGGAGCATAACTTGTTGATTTTACTGAAGCATAACTTTTCCCCAAATTTAACAGTGAGGTATAATAAAGGCTAGATTTTGAGATCCACATGGCAAAAGAAGCTTTTTGGACAATGTACTTGAGACGTATCAGCAAGGAAAGCAAAATATTCCATAGACAGCACAAGAGCATGACAGTCTTACAAAATAAAATCCACATGCTGCCCTAATTAGGGCAGTACAAGGAATTCTCATTTTCTGGTATAGAATGGTAATAAGTGAGCTCAGTGACTTGTTTTTCTATCACATCTCAGCCACTTGTTAAATCCTGCCTTTTCTGTACCATGTCTACATTTTTTGTCTTTATGGAACATACTTGGCTTCCATAATTTAGTGTTAGAGTGATGACAAATTAAGGACATAGACAAGAAACATAAATACAATCATAGCTTCTGCTATACTAACTTGGAAAATTAAGCTGTCAGGATCAGAAAGAAGTCCTTTCTCATGTTCTCTCTGCAAAAAAAATGTTCGTCTTATTTTCTAGCTTCTCTCTCTACTTCCAGGCATATCTTTATACATGGTGATTTCTGCTTAAAACATCAGGGTGTTGTTCCTTCCTTTTCAGTTGAAAGAGTTTTAGTTATTTAGTGCGATCTATCATCAGCCTGTAAAACCAACCATGTAACTACAAAGTGTGGGTTGGGTTTAGTTTATCTTCTGTTTCAACGTAATGTTGGAGAAGTAAAAGAAATAAAATTTTGAATCATTTTCTGAATCAAGAAAAGAGAAAAATATATTGTCTAAAATGCGTGTCTACCATTGCACTCTGCTGATGGAAAATTACCACCTTCACTACAAGGGATAAGAATGAAGCCTTTGTTTTGACAGTCATTACAATTAATGTAATGTCACCAGGGACATCCTAAAATTTGCAGCATACAGGAATAGTCTTCGAAATTGGAAAGCTACCAAGGAAAAAAAAAAAAAGGCAAAAAATAAAAAACATCCCCCTAAACTTAAAAGAAAAAAAAATGATAGCTGTTTGGAAAAAAAATCCATAATGTTAAATAAAGAGTTGACTTTTAAATATCAAAAAGGTTAAAACATGTAAAGGGGTCAGTACTTCAAAGATCCACAGGCAATTATTAAAAATAGAATACCCAAACTAAACAACAGTGCCAAAACAAAAGAAAAAAGTCTAAATCCAACAACAACAGAAAGGTTTTAGAACACTAAGACCTGACTGTATTTTAGTAGTTACAAGAAAACCCTCTGGTTGAAATAAGGAAATGAAATCCCAGGGTAGGAGTCCACTTTAAAAGACAACACTTTAGTGAATAATTTGAACAAACTATTCCTAATGAGACTTAAAAACGTAACTAAAAACATAGCCCTACTCAAAAAAACTGCTTATCTGCTGAAAAATTCATAATAGTCCATACATCTTAAACCTTAACACCAGCTGCTGCAAAGGCAGAAGAATTCTGAATTGATTCCTCAACTAGGCTGAGAAAGACCTCAACAAAGGCTTGAGCACCAGCTGGAGGAATAGTTCGACTTTGGGTAGATTTTGAGATTTATTTTATTTTCACCCTTTTCTTTTGTACTTATCTTTTACTTAAATGGTGCTCTTTCATATATATGTTTTCCAGTTTATAAGATAGAATGTGCCTCTTTGCTTAAGATGAAACTTTCTGTTCAGATTTAAAGCTTGAGTAGTATTTAAAGTGATTTCAGTAGATATAAGAAATTGGAATTGTGTTTCCCATCTTTCAATAGGAAGCATATCCAAATAAGTGCCAGCTACCCAAAATAATTTTAAGAGTCCAAGGAGTGATGATTTGAGTCAGTCCAAGGACCAGTTGCATCAACATCAAATAAAGGAAAAAAATTTCTTATTAGAGTATGCTCTGATGTTATTTGGAGTAAGGGTATGCAGTGGGAAAGCAAGAGCTCTAAATTAAGCTCACTGAAAAGTTTTTGGTGTCTGTAAAGGAAATCGGAACAATTTTTTTATGACAATATCGTGGGCTTGACATGTCTCCAAATCAGATTCCTTATACTCTTGTACTTTGTTTCTTTTCTTTTTTTTTTCCTCTAGTGAACAAGTTTTGCATCTAGTTTACTGGTGAAGATGGCCTCTGCTTCTTGGCAACACAGTTTGCAAGTTAAACAGTCATTAATACCAATAATCAGAAATGTTTGTGTATCTTATTTCACATTTAAGTTTTCTCTCTCTTCAGTTGTTCCTAAACCTGCATCCTGCCCCCTCACTCCCACATGGTACTGTTTGTCCTTCTGATAACACTGGAGTAATATTGAACATTCTCTAAAATGAGTTATCTTCATTTTAATTCCCTGAATTGACAGAAATAAATGCTTTCTGTCATGAAGCCCTTAATACTAATTCAAAAAATCCAAAGTGAAAGTGTACACCACCCCCTAGTAATTAAAATAATAGGTTTTCTATTAAGATAAATTGTGCCAATTTATGTATTTACTCAGAAAAATTTCCTACAGTTTGCAAATAAAGAATTCATTGCACTCCTGAAGTGTGTTCAAGAACAAATATAGATAAATCTTTGACATTCAGATTAAAGCAAAAAGATTTGGCAGGCTGGGAAACTTGCTGCTGGAGATTATAAATGCCTGTGACTATCATTCTAAATCCAGTATGATATTTACCAGTTTAATTTGTGCATCTTATAGTTTGACTATAGCTGTATATTGTATCATTTCAGATGCTGGAAACGTATGTAAGCAGTTAAAGCAAGCAGTAGGCTTGCACAGAATCATAAAACAAGTCTTTCATTTGGAAATCTAGGTAGCTTATTTCATCAAAATATAAAGCCTGCCTCTCTTTGCATCTTTCAAGAAGTATTTCCATATGCTGCAATTTACTCTCATGTCTGGAAAAGTAAAGTAATAAAGCCATAGTTTATTCCTCGTCTAAATGGTAGCTGTGATTGTCTCAGCAGGGTGCTGCAAAAGCTGGAGAAAAAATATCCTTGTAAAGATATGCAGACAGAGCAAGGTGTTAATTACTGGACACTATTCATAATGTATTTTTAGTCTGTTACATATATGAAATGAATGGTCTTTTTATGACCACAGTGGCCAAAACTTAAAAGCTAGTAGATGTCATGTTCAATTACATCGTATAAAGAATAATTGTAATCTCTTGCACACCGTGATACATTAGCTGCTAATTTTTAATGGCTGGCAGCATACAGTCACAGCTGTCTTCATCATCTGTAAGATGTACCATTTTGAATCTGAGCCTCTGAAATTTCTTTGGCAATCCTACAGGGTATAGACTTAGTATATCACAAACTCCAAATCTTACAAAAATGTCACTGGGGGGGTTTTTTGTATTCAAAGCGTAGTAAAAATATGGATCATCAGCAGATGTTCTTTTTGGCTGCAGAGACCTTCCCCAAATAGGTCTGAAGCTTATTTTCATTCGGTAATCAATAGTCATGGCAACTAGACAGCAGAGCATACCTTTCTACTTGGTCCGTCAGCACACAGCAGAGCAGCTGCCTGACCCTGACAAAGGCTCAGACAAGTACCTCAGTGCATGAAGTTGGGCAGTTTTATAATCAGCAGGTGTAAGTAGTAAGTTGCAGGGAGAATGTGAGCAAACTATCTCCCTGGTATGCAGAAAGATAACATGTTTGCAGACGTGTACAAGGCCTCCTTCAGCCAGAGAGGGTGGGGGAGGAGAGAAAGAAGGTACAAAAAGCCTTGGAGAAGGTGGGCATGGCCTTTTTCCCTTGAGGGCCCAGTTCCTGTAGAATCAAGAAGTGGTCCTTTCGTCTGAAATAAACCTTTTTTTAACCCTTCCGCTGCCTTGACATTCTTGGGAAGAATATCTGCACATGTTTGACCTTACAGTAACATAGATTTTAAGAAGTGATATAGAAAAGTATTGATGAGGGGATATTCAGATGAATTTTTGAAGCTGCAGCGTTAAATCCCGAAGTCTTGGGTGAAATTCACTTTCACTCAAAATATGCTTAGACTGCCTAGAAATATTTTCCTAAAGGAATAAAGATTACAGGTCTTTTTTTAACTTTTTTTTTTTTTTTTTTTACAGAAACATTTTTTACTCTTAGGTATTCATTAATCAATATGTTCTGGAAATAAGAATTTATTTTTTTTTATCCAGTGAATGGGAAGGACAGCTATAGATTGAAACTCAGACAAATCTGTTCCTCAGGCAGATAATGGCAAACAATATAGGTGGAAGAAGTGACTCTAGTAACTTTTCTTCTTGAGACATAAGAATATTTAGAATTGTTAATTAGTTATTGTGAGCATATATATATTATACATATTATATATATATATCTCACAAGTTATTTTGTGTACACAAATTTTTTTTTCTACATAGGGAAGTGATGCAAATCAGAACCCACAACCATTAATCTTTTCAAAATGGTATTTTTTCTGCTTTTTCCCATCTGAACTTCCAAAATCTTCTTCTTAGCTAAACACTATTAACACTGAAGTGAAAGAACTGTTGTTCTTTAATACTATTTTAAGAATTAGGAGTATTGTTAACTTTTGAAGGACTATGAAATAAAAAACTAATAGGCCTGCACTGCCATATCTGAACAAAGATATCTTATAAGCTTGTTACATTCTTACATTGCCACTTGCTAGACCAGTGCAGCTACACTGCTTTCCTCACTGTCATTCCCTGCAACTGCCCAGGGGAAGCATTTTCTTACCACTGCCTAGCGCATGGCTTACCAATCCTCCATGATCAAAGGAGTGATCTGGTCCAGGACTCATTCTTCTTACCTGCCTGGCCCAGGACATAACCTCAGCACGGAAAGAAGAAGAGACTATACTGAGAAAATAAATGCAAGCTGAGAGCAATTTCTATGCCATGTGAGACAAATCACCCCACAAATCATAGCTGTCCAGCCTCCATTCTCTTCCTTTATAGATCTATTGCTTTAATGAGTCCTATGAAATAAGGTCTTGCAGTCTAATTAATCTTCCTCCAGGACATTAGCAGAATAACAACCAGAGTAGAAGCTTCTCTGTTCTCTTCACACTTGGTAACTCTTAGGTACTCAGTAGTAGGATTTTAATGATGAGAAATTTTACACGTCTTTCAGAGTGCAAAATTTACAAACGAGTTTCGGATTCTTTTTTGAAAGCAACTTTTTTTTTCTTTTTTTGCAACAGATGAGGGTTATTTCCCCCTTATTAAGATGTTAATGAAATGCTGACAAGTGTTTGGTATTTTTAACATAATTAACTGTAGAGCTATTTTTGTTCTTTTCAAGCTATTTTTCAATAAGCCTTTTATTTTCTGAGTAGCTCATCATATAATTAGGGGTAATGAAACAGTTCAGCTCCAAAAACACAGAACCAATAAAGAAAAAAGAAGCCCTCAGACCCTCTTGATTCTTTCAAAATAGAAAAAACCATGTTGATTTGTAAGTCAGGTTGGAACAAACACTATATAGATTTTATTCATGCATTTCAAGATAAACTGATCCCCATACATGACATTAAGGGCTCAGTTTTGGAAAATGAACTTTTTTACCCACTGAAGTGAACAGGCATTCACTGAAAACAGAAAAGTGTTGCTGAAAACTGCTAAAGACAAGAGATGGAGAAACTGTTCTGGAAAGAGAACTGCACCACTCTTTGACCTTCACCTTTCTCAAGGTTAGCAACTGCTAAATAAATACGTTATTTAGGAACAGCTAAACACAGTTTGTGTTGGCTTGTGTTTGATTTCAGATTTGGTCGAGTAGTGGGAGGTGTGATGGAGGAACTGCTGTGTATTGGTTTTGAATATGGCATTCATTTACAGGAGGCAGGAGAGCAGTGGTCTCGGTTGTGCTGCTGACTGTCTCTGAAATGTTTCTCTGTCACTTCTGCTGTCCCTGTCTCTTCTCTCCACAGCAGCTCTTTTTACCTAACAATCTCCTTTAGGTCTTGGCAACAGCATCCAGTCCCAGGTGTCCACCTCCCTGCAGCTGGCACAATGCAAGAGCCAAGAAGTGCCTGGCACTTCCTGAGCAATAGAGCTGGGGATTAATTACATACAAACAGAATTAAAAAGTCCATCTAGCCCTACATTACTGGAGAGCAAATGGCATCAAAAAATTTTGAACTTAAGCCTCAATTAAAAATTTACAGTTTTTACTTAGTAATGAAGACAGTAAATTCAACTGCAATTTTCAGAAATACTAAATGTTATCAAAGACATTACAAATCATTCTAGTATTAAAACACTTCAAAGCCAGTGGTTAGTACAGAAAGGATTCAAAGGGTAATACTTACAAATCTACATCTGCACTTCATGAAAATCCACTGCTTCCTAGCAGTCCTGCTTATCAGAGAATGAAGAAATTGCTTGTGTTTCACAAATGCATTGAAAAAGAAAAGAAAAAAAATTGAACCAGCTCAATTGGCACTCGTAACAGCAATATTTATCTCTTTTGAGCCATTTTGTAACCTAGTTAAAGCCCTATTGTAAAGTGAAAGAAATCAACCAGGAATAATATCATGCTACAGGAAAATAGAGGAATTGCAAACTTACTCTTCACTTCATATGAAAAAGTATGCTCTTTATTTTATGTTTTAATATTAAGACAATTGATATTCATCATTTTAAGGACATTATTTAGAATAAACTGCTAGATGTCTATTGTGCTTTTGCATTAAAACATTAGCTGACCTACGGTGGAAAACTTTCCTGGCCAATGTATCAAATTTGACTGATGGATACTTCCTTTCTAATTTCCATATAAAATAATATTTTCATTGTTGTTCTTCATGTGGGAAGGCTTCAGTAAAACCATGTTTGATATTTATCATTTCTTATAAAAACATTACCGATACAGACATGGGGGGTTGTATATATATTTTAAAAGGGTTTATTTTTGTTGACTTTCACTAGTACCTAGAAGCCAAATTCATTAAAATTAGAAAGGTACAGTGTGCTGGTACACAGAAACACTTATATGAAAAAGGAGTCATAAAAGGATTGGGGCAAGATTTTTTCGATTTTTTTATACATAGAGCAGATGAATTTAAGCAGCAGAATCAAAGCAGATAAGAAGACAGTAATTTCTGATAATTCAGCAAATGCTATATGTGCTCAATAAGTTTCCTTTTACTTTTTTTTTAAGGCTCTTAATTTACATGTTTAATCATCAAAATCAAAAATTTTGAACTAAAGGATTTTCCAGGTGCCATGAAATAAATTGATAGTAATGCTAATCTTGTTCTCTCATTACTCTTCCTTTGTGTGAGCAGATCCTCAGATTCTACGAGTAATCGTGGTTTATCTCCGCACAGTATGGTACAACTTTAAATTCCTTACTGGGCCAGATGGATAGATGTGCTGTTATCACTTGTTTGTGACTGCTGAAATTTAGAAAAAAATATTTTGAAGTTTTGAACTTGAGTTGTCAAGTAATAGTGCAAGGAGTAAAATTTAAGAACTTTGGAGTTTTGAAACAGTTCTGAGGAAACATGGAAAAATTTCTCAAATAAGAATATAAGAAATTGTGGCTTAGCTGAGAATGAGTCCTCTTTCTCTCTTGAAATTTCATTTATTGAATATATTAATTAGTTAGCATTCATTAGTAATACAGTCACAAATATTGATAGACAGACCAAGTAACATTTACCAATAATGTACTTTCTAATATTTTTCCTCTCTTACCAAGTAGTTCAGTATCCCTTAAAATTATTATATAGTTAAGCGATATTTATCAAGTAGCATAAAGATCTGTCAGATGTCAAATAAATTATTACATTGATATATTTTACTGTTGAGACTGTTCCAGTCAAGGCTAGAGTTTCTCATGCAGTTTTCTACATACATTCTCACACACAAGAATATATCTACAGTAATTTATTTCCCTTTATATAAATACATTTAAGTACTGACAAATGGAAAAGCCATGCAGTGTTTCTCAGCAGATGGGCACTTCAGGGTGGGAGTTGCCTAATAACAGGGAAAAAAAAAGTAATTTTAGTATTGCAGTAAAAATTATTGAGACATAAAATAGGGTCTTAAAAATGGTTGCCTTGGTAAAGCCAAGACATCTGGTCTCCTTTACCTAATAATTAATAATTTTGAAGCAGATTCATAAAAAAGTAACAAGGTATAAAACAACATCATGCTTCCTTTCAATCTATCGGTCTTAAAATAAATTGACTTGACATGTAACACACCTGTAGGATCATGCATCCATTTAAAACACTTCTTCCTTTTCACAGAGGAAATGCTTATATCTGGGATCAAGCATCAGAGTTACAAAGAAATCATTCTCAGTCCTGAATAAAAACATTGCTGATTTGCTGAAGAACATCCTTAAAACTGGCTTCTTCCTACTAAATATTAAATACCTAAAACCAGATCAAAAGAGAGATAAACCCCACCCATAACCACTCATCACTTATGCCAGGCACCATTTGCCTTGCAGTATAGGCATTCATCTCCTCCTCAGGTACACACAGCCAAGGCTACATCCGAAAGGCAGGAGCCTTCCCCAGGGTAGCAACTCACCACAGCAGTAGGAAGGATGTCCTTAGCCTTGGTAGTGCAGAGAAAGTTAGCCTTTATGCCACACTTCTGCAACAGTGTTCATGCATATGGCGTCCCCCACTCACAGCTGGAGACACAAAACAGATATCTAAAGCATTTTTTACAAAAAGAGAGAAAGAAATGTAATAGATCTTTCTCCTTCCTTTACTCATCTGCCTATGAACTGCCTATGTCTTTCCTAAAGGAGATTCATCTCACTCTCTCATCTGTCAGGAGCACACTGAGGAACAGTATAACCCAAAAATTCACTTTCAGTGTTGGAGTCCTTTTGATGCTCCTGAAACCCTTAAGCATTCCTTACACCAGGGAAAAGTCTGAATGGTTGAATGACAAAATCTCTTTCCCTAAAAGAGACCGCTCTTTAGTTCTATCTGCTGTCAATAGCATTCAATTCTTTGAATTCTCTGTGACATCTTCAATAGTGTCGTCTGAGACTTTTCTGTACAGGTCTCAGAGCCTTGTGGTGCCTTCATGAACATGAGGAATAGGGCATATATTGACTGCAAGTGTCTCATGCAGACAGTGAGCACCCAAAACAACAGTCAAGGAGAAAGCATTCCCTCCTCACTGTCTTTGGTCTACTCACGTTTGAGCTGCTCCTTTCTTCGGATCTCTAATTTTCCCTGCTAAGACACTAATCACACCTATGCTTGCATTACAAACCTCAGCTGGTAATTCCATATTGCAAAGTTGAAGTCTATTCAGCAGTAAGAGCACAAAAGTCAAATACTTGTATTCCTGAATCAATGTTTTAAATCTGAGTCTAACTCCACTCTCATTTCTGTTTTATGTAGCTAAATACTTAGTAGAAGATGTTTGTCAATCATATTGCTTTTTTATTTAATCTCATTTTCTTGGAAAGAGTGCTTGAGTAAGGCATTTCACTTCAGAAAGGGATTTGGCCAGACCCTTCAGCTGGAAGTCCCAATTTGGCATTGCATGTGCTCCATCGGTTTAAATTAGATTTGAAGCACATTAAATACTTTTCCTGAATAAAAATCTGCCAATTTTAGAAATAATATTTATTTATGATCTTCAGTGTATATAGAGATGTACAGACTTTATTAAGAATTGTTTAGGAAACATATTTCATCTCACTAACATTTTGCCCATTTTACCAACTACTGGCCATAATGGCTCTAATGACATTTGACATTTGGTATACTTTCCTCCCTCAAAGGTAAACGTGTCTTTCACCTTTTTTCATTGGAGCATTCTCACCTGACCAATTTGTATGCCTAGTAAAAACTGTGCTGTTAATTTCTACCAGCAGAGTCAAAAAGAGGAAGTGATCTGAAAAGAAAATAGAAGAATGATGAATGGCCAGATGATATCACTCCAGGGAAGTGCTTGAGTCACCATCCACAGAGGTATTTGAAAGACGTGTAGTATGACACTTAGGGATGTGGTTCCATGGTGAAATTAGCAGTGCTTAGTTAATGGTTAGGCTTGATGATTTTATACATTTTTGTCCAACAATTCTATGATTCTATGTTCCCTAATGCATAGCAAGCACTGATTTTGTTCTTTCAGTCATGCACTTTTTTCTCCATAGTTTTTTAAAGGAAAATATTGGGAATACCTTCCTGTCCAGGAAAGCTGATATAAATCCCAAGTAGTTGAAAAAGTTTGCACTCGTAATTCATATGTATAATTCATAATGATTCATAATATATAATATAATAATATAGGAATATTTAATTAATTTTAACTAAAAAATAAACAGAATTATTACTTAAAATCATGCTTATATACTCTAAAAATATCTTATTGGAAATAAATTTCACACTCAAATTTTATTTTCCTTGGTTTATCCTGTTCCTTTCATGGAATTTCTAAAGTTTTGCCATTTGCTTCAGGGACAAAATACAGTCCCCTAATGGGCAAATTCGAATTCAAAACCCAACCCAAAGAACTGCAGTAGGTCAACGAATGGAAAAGGAAAGGTTTCATCCTGTCCAAAAAAAAAAAAAAAACCCAAACCAAAACAGCAGAAAAAGAAGGTATTTTATAATGATTGCATTAGCAATCACAGCCCAAATATTTTCCCACTTCCTGACAGTCTTTTGATCCTTTTTTTACTTTCTATCAAGAGAGGAAAACTCTGTCATTCACCCCAGTCCTCCCCAACACTTTCCAGCCTACTACCTAGCCTAATTTTCCCGAGCTTGTAAAAAATAATTTATATATTTTTTCAGATTAAGGTGTCTGTTGCTATTTCTATAGTCTTTGTACTATCCTGAACAGAGAGTAACTGTTCACATGTTTTTGCAAAGAAACCACTTTAGGATGGTTTAGTCTCATGGGCATAAAGTCTTTGAAAAGTATGGAACATTCTCTACATCTTTGATCTCTTCAGAATATACTAAAAAGATGTATCTTTTACAGTTATAGATGCCTTACAGCTATGTGTCCTACAGTAAAAAGAAGCACCTGGGAAGGGAAATTATGGTAATTCTGCAGTATCATTTGCAGTATTCCTGCAGGTAATTAGGAGTGCCTTATTCCTCCTCTTGATTGCACTGCAAAATATTATTGCAGCTCATGAGATAGCCCAAACCTATTTCTACTCACAAGTGAAGTGAGGACTGTAGTGTCTCAGCAACCTTAAAAAGTCACTCCAGCTCTCTATTTCCAGTGCTTTGCAAAACATCTGGCTACAGCAGCAATTCCACCTTCATGTGCAAGAGACATCTCTTGCTGTAATTCACATCCCCTTGTATATTGCTGGCAGTTGGTCTGCCTGTGACCACTGGTTCCTTGAATCTGTCCCTTAATCTTTTTCCCTAGAACCCAAGCTTTTCACTCATGTTGTTTCTAAGGAATCGTTACTGTCACTTGGAAGGAATACCTCTAAAACCCTTTGAGATTGCTGCCCCACCAAAACTTTCTCATCCCACATGTAAAAAAGATTACCTCCAGCTGGTTGTGCTCTCAATGTGAGGTTTGAAAAGCAAGGCGAGCATTATCCCAAAACTACCAGCAACATGGAGTGTCAACAAAAAACTTCATCTTTCATGATGGACATGCTAATGTCATCATTCCAGACAGCTTCTGAGCAGTTCTGAGAAACTGTTTAAAAGGCTTTGTAAGAGATCGACTGGGAGCTCCCAAATTTCTAGTCAGCCATCAAGCCCATGTAAAGTGGCCTGACAAACTGGCTTAGCTTTGCAGCTGTGACTCTCATGTGGCAGAACACTCAGCTGTCATTAATTAAATGTTTCAAAATTGACTTCAAAGAGGTACATTTGGGTTGGGTGTAAATTTTAATGTACCTCGTGATATGTTGCAACAAAGCCAAAACCTGACTAAAGAAGGAAGTAAAATTAGACTTCACAATTATGAATATAACAGCAATATTTATTATGGCAGTGCCAGATTGTGTATCTCAGTACCTTTTATTGCAGGATCGTGTAAACATTTTATAAGCATTAAACATATACAAACACTTCTGCACAAGAACAGTCAGAGATTATCAGGGGCAGCTGACACACTTGAGGTTCAGAAAACCCAGGTGTGGGCTCTCAACTGGAGTCAAGCAGATTGCCTTGAATGCTGGATTATAGCTGTTCTCACTCTGTGGAAATATTCCTCAGCAACCCAGCTGGTCCATGGTACATTTACATTTCATGGCTCCCAAATATGTATCTAGAGATGAATGATACTGTGACTAATTTGATGGCATAATATATAACATATTAAAATGAATACACTCCCTAGACTGTTTTTATAGTGTCAGTGACTTGGGCAAGGCTGGATAGAATGTATCCCAAATGGTGTTTTGGCAAGAAGTCAGTCATTTCCAGATGGATCATTTATACCATTTTAATTTTTCTAACTAAACTGCATTCTTACTAAATGAACATGTTGAGGGTATTTACAACTGTAGGGATCAATAGGCCATTTAACAGAGGTACAGTGGAAAGCTATCTCAGAATATCCATCAGGCTTAAATTATGCAGAACTACAGAAAAGGCAAAGCCATTTTTCTGTCTTTACACATATAAATACATAATTCAAGATTAAAAACCAGAAGTTGTCATAGAGATATAGAAATTCATAACAATATTTAAAATTACATATGAAACCCAATGTACTCTGATTTAGAAGACTCTAGTGTGTTCAGAATAGTGTACATTATTAGTAATTTTAAAAATATTATTATCATTAATTTCACATGGCAGGTTTTAGTTTCTATAATCTTGTCTTTTTTTCTGAACTGTATCAGCTCTTACTGCTCCTCATATATGTGGTGCCTAGAGCAAACTATAATGTACAAGGTGATTTTGTTGCCATTAACCAAAATCTCCTAGGCAATCTTTCCTCGTAAATGGCAGATGTGAAGGGTGACAAGAAGATTATTTGCTCCTTAGTTATAAATATTCACTGACCCACTGGGTCTGCTTCCAAAGGGAAAAAAAGCTTTTACAATTTTTGTTTCATTGCAATAAGCTGTGTGGTTTCACTGCATGGACCAAGCATTTATTAAGGTTAACTGTTGTGACTTTTTTCAGGCAGCTATGCCTTGAGTCGATAATGAACAGAGGCACCTACAAACTAAGCAACTCAGTCTGTCCTTTTTTTTTAGGATTTCTAGTGTAAAGCCTGAAAGCATGTGCAAGGGTTCTGGCTGTCCTGTGTGCTGGCTGTCAGAAAACACACTAGGGCACATCTATCAACAATCCAACCACTTCTCTGGAGAGTCTAGCCATGAGAAGAACTGCAAGGTGTAATGGTTTTATAGCTGAAAGTGAAAAGAGATATATGAGATCAGCTGGAGAAGGGGAGACAGAAAGAAGTGCTCAGAGTACACAAGCATGTGTAGACTGACCTGAGTTCAAGCAGTTTGAGTTCTCTCAATCTCCAATGGGCTGATTTTGACCTTTATACTATATGCAGTGCTTTTCTCTATATTTTTTGTCTCCATATTTCTGTACAGACTCATGTAAAAATGTGAGACACATTTTTACTGAAATGCTTCAAGGCAGAATTTGCAATATTCATTGAGTACGTTTATTTCAATTGATTGAAAAAACTCGTAGAGCTCGTGAGTAGAAATGCCTGGTTTGGTTACTTCTCACTCTTCCATTAGAGTGACTGTTCAAAATTAGTCACTGAAGTCATTTACTCTAGCTCTTGTCACAACCAGGCAAACAGATTACTGCTGCTTACATTAAAATGCCATTATATCTACTTCATGTGAGGTGTCTGACAGCCTCTTCAATAACCTCTTAATGATGAGAATGGGACCATACTGCTACACTTCACAAGAGGGACAGAGCAAAATGGTTTTGTTCCTTTAAGGCTTTGTCCAGCACAAATTCAAGTCATGTAAAACGATGTGCAGATTGCAAAAGAAATGAGCTGTGAAGCAAGGACATAGGTCTATAGGCCTATGTTTCCAGCTGGGAAAGCACATATATCTCAGAAAGGTCTGACTCTTAGTGTTTATGCTGTTTTCACTATGGTGGTAAAATAAGCAAAAACAGTCTTGTGGGAGAAGAAATCTCTTTTATTATACCAACAATTATGGATAATATAGAATATTGAATATATAGAAATTGTTATTCTTTGGGCTTGAAATAGAGGAACATGCATTAAATTGTGCTCATTTGAAGGCCAGTCTGCTCTGGCACAACAGCAGCTCTGCAGTGAGCCAGACTACTTCCCAGGCAGCAGCAACTGGCAACCCCGAATCTGGTTCTGAGTAGCAACACTCAAAGAGGAGGGTTAGAGGAAAAGATCGTAATGATCCATAAGCCCTTTCACAATTAAGATGTTACAATGTTTGGGGTGAAAATGCCCTGTGATGAGTTTTAATTTAGCACTGAACAAAGCAATGATTTAAATAGTGTACCTGCAGATCAAATGAATTTCGAAAAGTTGATGAACCAAAGTGAATTTTTCCCGAGTTTTTTCAAATCATTCTAAGTAAACTAAAACTTTGCTTTGGGTCAGTGAAAGCACACTAATTTTTTGGAGGAGTTTGAAAAAATATACTTTTTTTGAATTTCATTTAAATTAAGCATTGAAATATGACTTTTTTTTTAACTGAAAAATCCAGCTTGTTACTTCCCATTTTATTTATTTTTATTTGAAGAATTTGAAGAATAATCTTTTAATTTAAAACACAACAAGCAAGTTTCAAGAGGAAAAAGATGCTTTAGTAGAAGTACTCCTGCTATAGAACATATAGGCAGTACATGACTGAGACCAGTAATTTGTCCATGCTAAATCTTCAAGTAAAGATACAGATTCATGGGACTAGTTTAGAAATGCAGCTTTTTGTACAAATAAAGAGTATCATAACTGTCATAAGAGTGGGTTTGCATGTATTTATTTACAGTAACAGTGTTAACATTAAATAAACATCAAAGCTCTCCCATCTGATTCCAAACATTGGCTGGTCTTGACTCATATGTAAGGACAGAATCACTGGCACCAAACACAAACTAATAATTTATCTCATCCTGATTTCATACCTCTCCTTATAATTTTTATTTATTTTTACTGGACTGTTTCTGTTTATTATCTTTCTGTAATGCTTCCCTTGTTTGCGGTTATTCAGGTTCATATACTCTTTTTTGGGAAGCGTTGAAGGATATGCTTCAAACATATTGGTGCCCAGGAAATATAACTCTGAGATACCTTCCTGCTTTGAAGGTCCTTTCCAGCATCCCTCTGGCCTCACTTTTGCTCTGGTCCTGATCTCTGTGAGATACTGCTTGGAACTACTGACTACTCACCCTGCCGTTCCTTTCAAACACTTTTATTCCAAAAGCACTTTCACGGTCTTCCCTCCCTGATCCCTAACCACCATTTTGAGGTTGTATACTCAGCATAACACACTAAAGCTAAAAATCAATGCAGGAAAAGTTTTCAGTTCTATTGAATTCAGGACGCTTTGAGTTAAACAGTAACTGCTCTCTAAATTCTAGTGACTCTGGGCATATAACAACAGCCAGAGGCAAAGACTGCTCACAGCATCTTTGGAGGGCAGTCAAAACTGTATCCTTCTGTCTCAAGGATATAGATAAAATTAGCCAGCCCTGGGGAGACTAATTTGCTGGATTTGTGTTCACAAGGAGAGGGATGGTTTGTTTTCACAGCAGAGGCTGCCATTTCTGCTAAGTCCCCTGCCTTGCCCTAGCAGTGGCCATGTCATTGCAGAGGGATCTGATCATCAGGAGTGGTAACAACAAAACAGTATTCTCCACAGACCTAGCACAGGTGAAGCAGGCAGTTCCTGATGGGCTTCAAATTCCATTTTCACCTAACTGTAAAGCTTAAAACTTTGTAAGTGTTGAGCAATATAAAAGAAAGATAAACCAAAAAGAGTAAGGGGTGTAGATGGTGTTGCTAGTTGTCATTCTGGGCTGTGGACTGTAGAAGGCAGAATAGGTTGAAAAATGAGTAAGAGTTTTGACAGTGATCTCAAATGGAGACAAAATTTCACCTGCGAGGTTACACACATGCAACAATGTGCGTAGGTCTGTGCTTGGGTAGAGCAATGAGCAATAGCATAGGTGAACAAGCCTTCATTTTTACTGTTTTATACCATTTTAGAAAACTGATGCAGGGAGGAGTTAAGGAGTCTATTCTTTGATCCACTATAATTAACAGAGAAAATAAATATTAAAATGAAGGAATCTTTGAGTGCAACCCCTCCTTTACTCTTAGGTCCCACTTGCTCTTTTTTTAACATTATTCATCCTATTTTGTATTATATTTCTTTGTATATGGACAGATTGGAGTGATCCTCATTAACCTTACTTGAACACATTATTTTTACCTTCACATTCTTTTAATTTTCATTAGTTCTTCTTCACTGAACACATTTTGTCTAGAGACATGTATTTATACTTGCTTATATAAAGGAATTTCTATTCATTTGCACTTTTTACAGTGTTTAAAAATTTGTCTTAAGTACATTTTTTGGAAAATAATTCACCAAATATATCTGTGTCACACTCAACTCCTCAGTTTCACTTTTCACTTCTTTCAACTGTTTAGAGTTAATAGAAGTTATATTTATATTTTACATCATGCACTCTACCTTTCTCACAATGGGATATCATGCAATCTTAAAAATCCACAAAAGCTAACTTGGATAGCACCCAAAGATGCAATCCAGTCTCAATCCTTTACAATTTTTATTTCATCACTTCATTCAGAAGTGTAATGGGATCATTTCTTTGCACCAGACTACCTAAGATAAAATCATCCACTGACAGAGGCTTAGAATAAACATTTCAAGACTGAAATTCATTCATCTATAAACAAGATGACATGGCTGACATTTGCTGAAAAAAATAAACAGAGATTATCTTTTCATAGTGGCAGAAGGCTGAAAAAGAGTTGAAATACTGGGTTGTTGAGTTTTTTCCTTCCAGAAAGTTTTTGTCCTCCTGGTGAGATGTGGTAATTATGATCTTTATGTTTTAATGCAATTAATGGACAATCATTGTAACTTCAACTGCATGTGAACAAAGCTCGAAGAACACAAGCAATTACACATATATTCAAGGAGAAAAAAGAGTCTTCCACTACCTTCACCTGAAAGGACAGGGATTTCAAAGATAATCTTTGTCTCTAACAGTAACACATTTATAAACTTTTCATGTTCAGAGTTGGTAGTACTTATAAATAATTTCACATGCAGACCCTGTGCTTTCTCCAGGGAATCAAACCTGCCATATAACTAATGTGTAAGTTGCATTCCTGTAATGTAAACCCTTTTTGTTTGTTTGGTTGTTTGGTTTATTGGCATGTCTCTATGGGTCTTTTTTCAGAAATAAATAACTATATTTCAGGAAAATATCATAATAGAAAAAGTGTATTTCAGGAAAACAAATGTGGAGCTGTCTTTTGGTTTGGTTTGTTTGTTGTTTTTTTAATATAGCCTGCCTAAAAGCTTGAAAATTTCCAAGTTAAGCTGGAAGAAAAATTAAACAAAAGCGGCAGGGAAAGATGAAAAAGAGAACATGTACAAATAATCCTTTAAGTGTGGGATAGCAACACCAATTGCAGTGGATTAGAAGACAATTCTAATACTGCTTCAGTAAGGGAATGAAAATGTTCATGAAGCACAAGAGAACTGTAATCTACACTGGTTTAGAATTACCAGTTTAATTATCAATTTCAAAAACATAGATAATAAAGATGAACAACACCTAACATAAAAATGTAACACACTCCAGAATATGACAGTGTTCCTTTTCTATGGGAAATCTTTAGTCTGAGAAACCTTGCTTTTCTGGAAAGGGAAACCTAACCTGAGAGTTGACTAGTGGATTTATTTGTCACACTGAAAACCTAGCTATAAATCACCCTTTATTCCCTGAATATGGCCGACTTCCAAAGAATTTTTCAAGCATGTGTTTCACTTTGCTCTTGTGACATCCATTGTCTGCCTATAGCTGCAGAGGGTCAGTGCTGGTTCTGGTCTCTCCAAATTCCCTCAGCAACAGAATTCCCCTGAGAACTTGCTCACATAAAAGTCTGGGTCCAACATGCTCTTCCTCACTTCCTTGTCTTTTCACCCATGGCTGACCTTAAACCAGGCAATGTAGGTCCAGGACAGGAAGCATTGGCTGTACTAGACTTCACAACAGCAGAATTTTCCCACACAAAAGGAGAAATCCTAGGGAACAATATTCAGGTGTTCTATCACCAAAATGCAATATATAATAAATAAATATGTACTGAAAGAGAGTAAACTGAACTCAGAGAACTGGAGGAGTCAACACAATATTTTCTAAAAGTAATAACATACTGTAGTCCTCATTATTATGCTTCATTATTCTCCCTGTCTCTTTGGTTTTGTCACTGACCAAGAAAGTAAATTAAATGCTAAGTTTAATGCTACAATTAGTGTGCTTCATTCTACTCCAATTTGTCAGCAGTAGCCCTCATGTGTGACAGGCAGATGGGAATCTTTTTAGGTTTTTAGCCTTCCCTAATTCTTCAAGCAAACAAATTTGTGTCTTTTCACTGTTCCTCATCTGGTTTCTTCCTCTCTCCATTCCAAAGCCAAAGAAAATTCAGTATTCCAGCAGGAGAAACACATTGAGTTCACTCAAGTCAACCTCTCCAATTTCCTTGTATTTGCTTTGCAAAAAACTGAAGCATAGAAATTAAACTTGTGTAAGCCCACAACTGCCAGCAGACAGCAGCTGTCACCAAACCAAAGCCAATCACTTTTCATTGAATCAGAAGGAACTCATGCCTTTTTTTCCCTTTTTCCCTCTCCTTCCTGCCAAAGATTACACAAAACAAAATCTTCTCTAAAAAGCAAACAGTCAGACTGGCTTTTCAGAAGGGGTTGGTGCTTCATCCTCATTTTCTTTGCTGACATAAAACCAGATTTTACATTCTGTTGTTTCTGAGGCTAGCCCATACACTGTGACTCTGTGATATGAAAAGCCACAGGTGGGGATCACTGCTAGGTCTGCACTGATTATCTCACTGCTTAGCTGGTGCAAGTGGTTACATGTCTGAATGAACCAGCACTGCGAGCCTGGCTAGATGATGGTGTAGATGCTGTGAAGCCATGCTGTTGGGATGCTGAGCCCAGACCCTGCTGGGATGAGCAGATGATTCATGCTGGCTAATCTCCAGTGAAGGCAAGTCTGGGGCTTCAGGGCTGGAGCTGAAACACAGGTCGAATCACATAGGCTGCACCTATCCTTTTGAATATGAAACATTGCAAGCTTTCTGTGGAGATCACAACCTGTATTGCCGCAAACTCAGATATGTCCCACCACTTACAACTCTTCATGATTTAGTTATGTTAAACTCTGAGGGCCCCAGTTAGACCCACAGTTCAGTGCCGTGTGCTATAAAAGAATGCAATTTGGAGATGGACTGATGGGTACAGTGAGACTGAGGAGTAAAGCCTGTTTCCCACCTAAGCCATCAATAGGAGATAAATAGGTTGCTGAAGTGAGAACAGTTTCTAAGAAAAAAATTGCAAGCATATATCACTGTAACAGCCAAAAAAAGATGTGAGGTAGTACTAGAGTTTAAACTAGCTGGTGAACAGGGCTTGATTGAATATAATTTTAGTGAGAAGCCTGCATGCATAAGAAGTACCACAGAACAGAGCACAAAGAAGGAGCAGAAACATAGCCCATGGCTGATCAAGAACTGAAGCAGTCACTTACTGAGGAAACATAAAGAGCATTGGAATGAAAGGGACTTAAAGCAAAGAAGCTCTGTGGTATTGTTTGGTTCTTGTTGCATTCAGAAAATCAAGATTGTTTACTCTTAGTGAATAGCTGTGATTGCTCCTAAGCTGCCTGAGACATAATCAACTTCTCTTTTCATTTGGAAGCAACACAAGGAGCCCTGAAAGATGGTAAGCTGCTCAGATCAAAAAACCAAACTGTATAAAAGGCATAACTTGTCCTGATAAAGTGGCAATAGAGCCACTATGAGGGCTGTTGTCTTACTTGCTCTGGCCATAGAGTGCCAGCTTGCATCTGTGACTTAGATCTTTTGCCTTCTTAATTTTCTCTTGAACCTCCAGTGCCTGAGGTATTTAATTTGAGCAGAAAAGCAGTGTTAGGACAACTGTGTTATTTTCAGACTTAGTCTATGCTTTTGGAATATTTTATACAGCAATTTTAATGTAGCAAAGAACATTATGAAAATATGAAACTGCAGATCGAAAAATATCTTGTGTCATTACTTTTAAAAGCTAATAATCCCTTTACCTTTTAAGATGATTTTAATCAGAGTTTGTAAATCTCAGACATCATCTGAAGAGAGTCCTTTCCAGCAAACAACAGTGTATATGATGTTGTTTTTTCTACTCTTAATACATGTGTTGAAATATTCATATTTTCACAACATTTGAAACCTGTTTGGATTGAACCTACTTTATGAATGAGGGGATGCATATTCTTGCCTCTCTTGACAGCATATACTTAAAGCTCATAATGGTGTACAGGTATTAGACGCTGAAATTTGTTTTTATGAATTTGCCACTTCATCATTGGAGCAGTTTGCTCCCATGATGGAGGACATCCTCACCATACAATTATACCATATTTCAGTCATCTTAGAGTCCTTACTTCTGTTGTCAGACATACTGGAGAACCAGACTGCATGTGCAGCTTCATGTGCCTGCAGCCTCATGAGAATAAATGCCTATGGAAAAATCTAATGCATTTCTTTCCCTTGTCCCCTGGCTTTGTTTAACAGAGGATAAAGACAGAAATTAGGGATGGGACTGCAGGGCCATTGTCTTCCTGGGAATATTTTTAAAAGTTGTCTTTTTCTACATATGTATTTCTGGTAAATAGGAAGTGTAAGGTGATGGGTAGATGAGGTAGATGAGGAAATAACAGTTTCTGACTCAAGCAAAATTTACATAACCAAGCACAGAAATATTGCATGTTATGGGACATATTACTTTGGTTTTGCATTTTGAGTACAATTTCTATATGTCTACATTTTTTTATTGTGACTGAGATGTACCCAAAGCGCTTAATAACATCTCATATTTGCATTAACATTCTTTTCTGATATTTCTGGTATGTTTTGTTATGTTTTAATAATTAATTAATTACATAGCAACAAAACTTAAAAATGATAGTACCTTAGTGTAATGTTGATTCAGGAAACACATGGTAGGAAGCTTAAGCTCCTTATTCCACTTCCATGCCTCATTGGAATAGGATTGTATCATCCTTTCTGTACAAAACATTATCCCTTAACTGTTTCCTAGGGGCAAGTAACTGCAAAACAAGTTTGGATCACTCTACGCAAAGCAACATCAGAAAAACAAGAATAAATGTTAAAAGTGTTTGACCCTTGGAACTAGCAATCAAAACAAGTGACAAATCCAGCCTAAACATTGAGAAACAGACATGACAGTGTTTTACACAGAAGTATACTGTGGCTTCTCTTGTGGTAGGGTATTATATAATACCTTGAAAGTTTTCGAGAGTAAAAACTTGTACAAATGGTTTAATGGTGGCCTTTACACTTTCCTGGGAAATGGTTTTCTTTATACATTAACTCAGAGTAGAAAGACTGACCCTGTAACATCATTGTGTTCCAGGCATAATGTACTATATGATGTTTTATTTTTTTTAACTTGCAAACACACTCAATTTTTCAGCAGCTGTGGTCTAATAAAGTGGGGGAAAGTACTTATCTTTACTGGTCAAAATAGTCTCTTTGGATGAGCTTGCTTCCCTGCTGCTTCTTTGACAGTGACCTCATATATTGATGTCCAGCTCTTGAAGGACGTGGCCCAGTTGCTCCTCAGTGACCATTTAAGTGAACATGATGTACACAATTGCCTCTGATCTAAACTCAATTTCTTTCTCTAATCTCCTATTTCTCTTTAATAATTCTGTTCAAAGAAAAATTTTGCTGGGAGGTAGAAGACAAACATGCTTCATTTTTATTGCTTCCTTAACCCTTCTTCCTCCAAAGTAGAATCGACTGAAAGAAATTTTTTTTTCATAAAACAACTATGCCCTCCTCTATCTCTCTATTTTTCTGTAATAAATAATGGCCAGTCTTCGCGAACGAAGAACCGGGGAAGGTCTTTACACCTTCCAGCCTGCGCATTGGATT
>JAWMRA010000041.1:42148787-42181420 GCA_035584735.1 Pseudotriccus pelzelni | reverse complement strand
CAGTGTGCGCGGAACTGAGCCCACCCTTTAATCCTAAGGTTCATCTGCCGGGGCCAAGGAAGCTTGGACGGTGGCAGCGAGGTCCTTAGAACGTAGGTGGATTGCCTTACAGGGCTAACGAGCTCCACCAGTGAAAAACAGTGCCATGAAAATTAATGCAAGTTTTGCTGTTGACTTCAATAAAACTAGGGTTTATCTACTGACTTGTATGATATTTTTCCTTGAGCTGCAATAGAAGTTACCTTGATTACAAAACCTCATATTCTAGAATACTGTGTTGGGGTAAAATTTAGATCCAAACTGATTATTTAGCCTGTAGCAAAAATATGTGCAATACATATCTGTGTGAATACAGCATGTGTGAAGTACAGACTTTAACAGTAAGATGATAATATTTCATCTATTCCTTTCTAATCCAGCTTTCTCAAATCTATTATGCACTCTTATGAGTTGATTTTGTAAGCCTGATGCTGCCAAGACTGCACAGTATTTGAGGATTCATCTTTCTTATTCTCCTCATAATTGAAAGCCTCATACTGTATGCTTTTGTTCCAAGTCTTTGATAACTTTCATTAGAAGTGTTTTCTTTTTTAAATATTGCATGATCTGGGAATCTATGTGCTTAATAGGTAGAAGAAGCAAATGAAATTCAGCAGTACAAAATGAGCTAATAAAACACCTTGTTGTCTGTTGAGAAAATATGATCTGCATGGGAAGTGCAAAATGAAGATTTTAATTTTAGTACAAAAGATATGGCGCATCCCCCAATGCTGGCTCTCTCTCACACATTTATTTTCCAGAATGATCTCTATTTTTTGTGTAAGGATGGCCACAAAAACACTGTTGCCATGGTTTATTGTATAAGAGATGTAAATTTGGAGAGGATATTACAAGACTTTAAAATCAGATTTGTTTACATTACATTCACTTTTGTACTCTGGAAACTAATTTCACACTCTGTGCATGATTTTTCTCATTAAGATTAGGAGTCCAAAATGTTTGGTGCTGACAAAATTACAGTATAGATCTTCTAAACAGTTTGTTACATACGTGCAAAATTGATTAACCCTAATAAGCCTAGTTTGCAAAAGAGCATTGCAATGTTATTCCTTTAATGTTTCTTTTGGCAACCTTTAGTTGATTTAATGTAATTCAGTAAGTACCTACACAAATGCATCATCATGCCCAGAGACAGCGCTGTCACCATCAGGCAGTGCTGCATCTTGGCATTATGTTTTTATACTGCTTTATGTAATGTGTTTGTATAGCCTGTAATTAAATCAAAGACCTAGGGGAAGGCGAGGGCTGTGGATACTATTTGTGTGCTGGTAACCATGAAGTGTACCCAGAAGAAAGTGGAAGTAAAGACAACTGTTTGACAATGTTGTTAGTTGCAGTGCCCCGATTACTGTAAACATGTGTTGTAGCCAATAAAAGGAGTTCCTAAATGTCATAAGACCTTTTCCCAGAGAGAGAATTTACTAGGTTATGTGAATGAGACTATACTTTGTGAGCGCTTGTCAGGCTGTGACCATTTGCTGTCTATGAATGGGTAAGTGGACAAGGAAGCAGTGATGCCTATGAGTCTTTTTGGATCACCTTTTATCAGCAGACCCCCCACACGCAAGGTGGTTCTTCTAGGCAGTTACTTTTCCGGGTGAAGACCAGTCCTTCTGAAACCCTAGGAGGAATCATAAGACTAAGATGTCATTGAATGTGTCACTTTGCATTCTTTATGAATATTGAAAAGATGATAAGGGTTTTCTCTGACACACTCTGGCCAAAAGGTGACTTAAATACAGCAGATTCCATGTTTGACTGAAGCTGGTGGTGCTGAGAGAGAGCTAAGTCTCAGGTGCGGTCTAGAAAGAGCACTGACAAAAAGTCACTTTATAGACAGTTTTACAGGGAAGTGAAGAGATGATGCTGGAGACAATATCAAAGCAGCCCATAATTAGAAGTACGAACACGGGAGTAAAATCTAGGAGTTTCTTGAAGGCATCAGGTGATAACTTCCACTATAAGGATAACTCCTTTGTATCAACATATGATTTTAAGAAGTGATTGTCAGTGAAGTGGCCAAGCAAATACAAACTGGGGATTTTTTATTTTGAACCTTGGGAAATACTCATAGTCGCAAAGTTCATAATAATACAGCCAGCAACCTGAATATTCCTTTTTTAATTCTTCTTTTTTTTTACAGTCCTCTAGACTTTGAGTCTTATTCTCTCTCCTTATGTCAAGTAGATACAGCTTCCTTCTCCATCCACCAGACACAATACACAGTTTTCTAGCTCTCTATGCCTTTTCTCTTTTCCATGCAACATTTCCCATTTTTTTTCTATCTTACTAAAACTTTTTCTCACATGGTACACATTTTTCTGTTACTCCACTCTTACTTACTCTCATTTCCTATCCTTGACAGCACATGCCTCAGAATGAAAGGGACATTAAATTAAACAATTAAACACAAAACAACTCACAAAATAATTTACCTTTTTGTTCAGAAAACTGACAAAACTTTGAAATCTGATAAACAGAGACCCTCTAGGAATATTGGGAAGCAGGAACTACTTCTATAAGAGCATAAAACTTATGCTCTTATAATGCTCTAACTCTTGCTCCTAACTTTCTGTGGTTATGAAGGAAAATGCTCTACACAGACACATTTCATCTGTAAAGAAAAATTGTCATTTGTCCAGAACTTAACGTTGCCCATTCTGGGCCTTAAGCCAGGATGATTTAGAGAAGAGAGAGAGAGGGAAACTCCATTTGGAGAGGGAATGAGGAAATATTTCTCTGACATGTTGATTTAAAGGATCGGCAGCTATGTGAGGGAAGATAGCATCGTACAGTGCATCTTAAGGGAGAGATGTTACTGGGCACATGATGCAGACAGATATGGATGTGTGATAAAAGCAAAAGCCTACGAAAAATGTACTTGCAGACATTTCTGAAGTTTTGAGAGCCTGTATATTTGCGGTGATGATCTTTTTCCTCTGTAGCTTAATATGTCTTAAATAATGAGGAACAAGCCTCCTCCAAGCAGAATGCACTGAAGCACAACAGTTGTCCACCAGCTTCCTATGGTGTCCCCAGCTGATGGAGATTCATTGGCTTTCCATTTCAGACAAGTCTGTGGAAGTTTTGATAACATGATCAGACTTTAATGATTATAAAAAATCCAAATCTCAATTCCAGTAGATTTAAGTGCAATATTTTCACAGCTCGGGAGATAATGCATAAAAAAATTAATGCATGAAATGGTAAGATGCTGTTTCTCCTGCTGCAGTGTTGCTGAGCACCTGTATGAATGATCTGTCACAGATAGTGATGCTGTTACAGACGAGAGACTGAGGGCTTCCATTTTCATGCTGCAAAGTGCAGCATTTCCTGAGCACACACAGACTGCATTAGTTTGTCATCCTATTAAGCTTCGGTTCAGACTGTGCTCACAGACAGACTGTATGGGTCAAAGATGCTGGAAGGGCTCCAGTAGTTAGTGTGCTAACATGCTTTAAAGATAGGTCACCAGGTGAATTTGACAGGGTGGGTTTCAGGTACATATTTGGCAAATGAAGGAGCATGGCCGTGGGCCAGGCAGGAGACCCAGGGTGCCACTCCAGCCAGTGTGAGTTTAAGAGCACACCTTGTTGGCACCTTCCTGCCCTGTCTTTCCTTTCCTATGAAACCTGAAGGTTGGTCACTGTGTCTAACAGCCACAACTTAGCTCAGTAGGTTAGAGCATGGTGCTAAGAATGCCAGGGATGTGGGTTAATCCCTGCATGGGCCATTCACTTCCGAGTTGAACTTTATGATCCTTGTGTGTCCCTTCCAACTCAGATTATTCTGTGATTTCTGTGATTTGTCCCAGAGCTGTTTCTAACTTTCTTTGAGGAGTGTTTGTGCATTGATCTTCTCTCTATGCCAAAGAAATTTTCCAGAAGGCACAAGTCAATTTCTGATGCATGCTTTTTTGAAATATTCAGCCTCCTCCCATTCTGCTAAGGGGCTAAATATGTCTCTGCCAAAGCAACCTCACTTAATCCTATACATTGGTGAAGAATTTGTTAAAAATATTGTTTTTCTGCATGACAGAGCATTTTAATACACAGAGTATACAATACTTTAAATCCACTAAATTTTGTTATCTTCATGCACAACATAGTATCTTGAAATTTTCCTCAGTAAACATTATTAGCATACAGTTGGCACAGTACTTCTGCAAGGAACAAATCTTATGGAGCTTTGGGAGAGTTATGAGTCATTGCTATTTTATATCCGTATGAGAAAATGCTATAATGGATATAAGTCTCTATTCCAAACCATAACCAGATTAACAGCATTTTGCCTTTCCACATTCCTTCATAGACTCAATTGATATGACATTCCCCATTTCTTGTCTTAAATCATTGCATAATGCTGAAAGGTGCTGTTAAAGACTTCTTTAATTCATCCTAGTTTTCTGAACGAATAAATGAATAACTCCTGAAAATAATTTGTCCATGAGCTGGGTAAGCTATAAAATATTTTGTGAGACACTGAGCTGCAAAGAGAGAATGTAAAGGCTTTGGATATTTACAGTTACAATTCATATGATTTTAATTTGTGAATAAGATGAAATATAAAGATATACAGGAGGAAAATAGAACAAACAAAAGCTTAATTTGGAATAGATGGCACAAGCCTGGAGTTGTGAGGAAAGATTTATTAGATCATGCAAAAAGAAATTTGAGAGAAACTGTAAGCCATGTAAAGTCATTAGGAATAATTGCTGCAGATATTAGAGATGCTGGAGAGACAAACTTGCTTCAGTAATGCAGTTCATCTAAACAAAGAAGCATGCTGTGAGCACATTCTAAAAAAGCAATGTAAAAGAGCTGGAGCAAAAATGGCTGACTGTAAGGGTCTGTATAACCTCCCTGTAAGACTTGAAGTGCCTGTGATTGTTTTGCATGGAAAGAGAAAAACTTCCAAAAACTGGGTTTCCCAAAAGTACATCTAGTGTCTATGCATTTTATTAAGAAAGAGCGACAGAGAGAAAGGAGATGGAGAGACACGGAGAGAAAACACTAACCTGAATCATGGGAACAACATGAGTCACATTTCACAATATGGCATTTAGATTTCATTAGTACCTCATATAGGAATTTTAACATAGCCAAATATAAACCCCTTTTGTTATAGAGTATTATATAAGAACAGAGATGAAATGTTGGAATTTCTTTCACTGACTCCAATGGTATCATGATATTCATTAGAGAGACATTTCCCATCTAAAGATGGGATGTCATGGCTCAGGGCTGAGGGCTGTACTGCATGTTCATTAGCAAGGGCTAATATGGATCTAGCACTTCTCTACGAATGCCAAAGATTGGCATTGACCATGTAAATTTCCTAAAGCAGTGCTATTTTGTGTGTTAAAATTTGAAGAAATTTCTACTTAATACTCTTATCAGTATTGATTGAACTATAAAATAGTCAATGGCAATTGTGAGGAACAATATGGAAATGAATCATTTTATTGTTGTATTTTAATTTAATATTAACCAAATCACCAACAGCATTGCAATTTTAGTTTTAATATTGGCTTGGGAGTGATGAAAAATGACAGACAACATAAAAATGAGATGGTTTAGAAAACAGTCATCTGAATCTGGTTGTAATTAAGTAAAGCTGGGAACATCCTGACCTTCCACACAGCCAGATGTGGAAAATATACTTCAAAGTCTTCAAGACAGAGCTAATGACATAAAAGATTAATGGGTGCTGTTCCTGAAGGAAATAAGGAATCTGTGAAAACAAGACATATATGTGAAGTACTGACTGATATTTTCTCAATAATCTGGAATAGATTATATTTCTTATCTATAGCTGGAAAAATACTCTAAGAGAGATTATTAACTCTTCAGTTACTGTTTTAATTTATTTAATTTAGCAATTCTTTAACGCTGGCTCTATCTTTTACTGAGGTCATTACGTGCTTAAATTTTACCAAAATAAACTAATTACAAATAAGTGTTTTTAAAAAGTATTGCTTAAATATTTACAGAAGTTCCATTATTTCAAGTTAATACACATGAACATTCATTTCCATTTACTTGTGTAATAGATAATTAAATAATTTTATTTAAAATATAAATTAATTTAAAATTTCAAATTAAAACATTCTTCAAGTTTAAACTACTAAGACACATTAGGATTTTTTTTCAAGCCAGCATATCACTTAAAAAGCAATATATTTTGAAAAGAAATATGAATAACTTATTTTATATTACATCCTGATAGAAAAATTAAGGTTAGTAGAATTTTTTATTATGAATTCTTTTGCATTTTTCAGTTATTATTTGATTTAAAATTATGACATTTTAATAGGATACTCACCATTATATTATGTAACCATATATTTTAAACAAGGCTCACTTTTTCTTCAGGTTTCATATTTAGGGTCTCCTATATCCATTTCTTTTACTAAGTAGAGTAATGACAGCCACAAATGACTATACAATATTCCTTGTTACAATAGTGTAGAAAGGTGCACATCACAACCAGTCTGCACAGAGAGGCTGTTGGCATCAAATTTTTGGCATTTCACCCACTTCACTTTTTTCCCCTTTACAGAGAGAAAAATAAAAGTCACCCCCACAAAAAAACCAAAACCAAAACAAAAAAACCCCACAAAACAAAACAACAACAACAACAAAACCAAACAAAAACCCAAATAAACAAAAAACCAACAACAAAAAACAAATAAACAAAAACCACCAAACCCAACCACCAAACCCAACCACCAAAACACACTACATCCAACACCACAACTCATATCCAGTCAGTTCTACTTTATCTAATAAAATGCAGGAGCAGGTGACTTGAAGAACTGGCAACAAGATATGAAGTTTTTATCTCCATGTCAATGATTTGAATACAGCTTAGGTTAATAGTGACTGAAATCTGTTCCCAAGAGAGTGTTGTTCAAGTGAAAAGCCTGTTTCAGCAGAATGTCAGTGCACTATGCAAGTGCACCTTCATAACCAGCAACACAGCTGTCACTCTGCAAGGAGGATAGAAAATAATCCTGGAGAATGAAATAGTCTCCAACAAATAATTATCCCCAAAGTCCTGAGAGAAAAATGTAGGTAAAGCTTTCACTGTGGCTTTTTCTTGATTATTTACTTGCATGTACACATGTGTATTTGCCTGGTTTTAGTCTAGAGCAGAAACGATTGTGCCAGGCACAGCAAGGAGGCCCAACAAGTAACCTATGCAACACTGCATTTGTTAAGGGGTGAGGTTTTAGCAATTCCAATCATCAGTGCAACATATTTCCATTCAACTATTTATACTATCTGTATCAAGGAAAAAAAAGTCGCTCCTCAACCCCACCTTGTCTGTACTTAAATAAATCAATTCCAAATAGAATTACTGTCAAAAAATTCAACAGTTTTGTAGCTCTAATGAAAGATTTTTCTCCTTGGCCCCTTCTTGCAAACACTTAAGTAAATTAGCACCAGGTAGACAAAGCCATACACAGATGAAAGTACCAAATCATACTAAGGACTATTTAATGTCCTCTTTTTAGACAGAAAATGAAGTTTTGCTTATGTTTTCCCAAGGTGCAGCCCCACTATAAAGGCTGTCAGACCAGAATAAATTAACTCTCTCTACCTATCAGGGGATCTGTGCAGCTATTCATCTCCAACAGGACATTTCTCTGGCATGTAGAAACCAGAAAATATGATCCAATGATCCAAGGTTTTTCAAATCCTGAAAAATTTAGAATTACCTAGTTATGATACTGAGCCCTCTCCATTTTCTGCTCACTTCCCCTGTATCTTCTGAAGAAATTTGCTTAGCCCTATATGTTCCAAAGCATCTTATTCAGAAAAAAACCCCAAAGTCTGCTGATCATTTCCTCATAGTTCTGTTTTGCTTCTTTACCTCTCTGTTTCTACGTTCCATCCACAAACAAAACCCTGGATTTCATAAGTGATGGAGGTTACAACTCTCCCCACTGATACCCTCATTCCTCATTTTGGCATTTTCAGATGATAATGTACCACTATTGTGTTGCTTTCCTTGTCTGTAGTTCTGAAACTTTGGAAGTTAACTTGGTTTATTGCCTAAATATGGATATAATTAATAGCCACTGAGGAACAAGACAATTCATTAGCTGCTCTGAAAACTCCTTTGCTGCAGCAGGAGCATAACTACATTGCCCGCTCGTGAGGCATGCATGTGAGGGTACAGTGCTTAGGAAAAACAAAACAAAAAAAAACCAAAACAAAACACAGAAAAAAACCCACAGAAGTGGGGCTTTTAGCTATAGGAAGAACAAATCCTTCAGGAAGGTATTTGCCATTTCAGACAACCCCAGCATCAGCAGTACAGGCACCCACAGCTGAGAAATGCTGTGCCACAGTACAAGAGCAGAACTCATGAAGGAGGCTGGTAGTGTTTGGTTGCCTTTTTTTTAGGATGGAACCAGCGATTCTTTGGTATCAGCACCAGAATGTGAATGTGGCTGATGTTGCTCTCAGCTGGGGATGCATACGGCAGCGTGTGGGCAGAGCAACCTCTCAGCTCGCCAGCTATGGAAGCAGATAAAATGTCCTTCTCTGTAACAGGAGAGGTCAAGCTCACTCAGCCCAAAAGAAAGTCTTCCCTGCTTAGTAGCCCTTCAGCTGGGATTCATTAAGGAGCAGATATGAATAAGGTAATGATGGTTTGGGGAGAAGTGTTTTACATCTTTTTTTCTGCTCTATCTGGAAAAGCGGCTTTGCTGGGCTTGAAGGCAATTGCACACTTGGAGCTGTGCCAGAACATTCAGTCCTCTCTCCCCAGCCTGGTCAAACAGGCAACTGGCTTATATTGCCCCAACTAAGAGAGCTACTTAATTTAAATACCTTGAGGCAGGGACCTGATTTAATTTCAAGACTTCCAAGGTCCTGCTGGTTAGAAGAATGGTTTGTCTCATAGTAGCAAAAGGCAAGGTCAAAGATAGGTTTGAAAGCATGGCATCCCTTCATTTTTTTCTTTCATTTAATCTTACACTTCTTGATGCTTTATGAGAAATGGATCTAAGCCAAAAAGAGGACTCAGAAACTACTCACAATCACTTCAGAAGCGTGTTTTAAAAGAATAGTAAAGAGGGTCACTTCTTTTGTGTGTTGTTTATTTATCTCCCAGGCTTTTAATAATCTACATGTTTGCTAAGCTAGTGACATGATACAAGTTTCTTCAGAATAGTATATTTGAGCATGACATGTCAAAACTAAGACGCTGTGAAATTAACATCTGTAATTATAATTCATAGTATTCCCCACAAAAAATTTCAAGACCAAAAAAATAATCAAACAATACAATCAGACAAGTTCACTGTGATCAGACTTTAGCTTACAATAGCCTGGCCCTCAACGCTGAATCATCCCCATCCTAAATCACTAAATCACTCAGGCTAACCCTCTTTCTTTCTCATTTACTTTATTTTGTGCTCTTAAATGACTTTTTTTTCATCATTGTGTTGTCTGGCTGATATCTTTGGGGTGGGGGAGGTCTTTTTCGTTTTGCTTTGTTTTTCCAACTTACTATGTGGCTTCAACAGAGAGATATCTTTCTAATGACACAAAATGATTGTTCTCTGTTTTTGAATAACAGATTTCTTGTTGCATTCATGACTCGTGTCAGCATTCACTTGTAAGATACAAATGAACACTGGAGACCTTTGAAACAGCAAAAATAATTCAATGCCAGAGGAGGACACCCAAAACTCAGGTGATGTTTGTTCCTTGGGATATTAGAGAGTGGAATGGAAAGTGAAGCAAACTCATTTGCAACCTTCCAATCCCTATATTTCTCTTTCTGTTCCTATTATAACAGAATGAAAGCCAGCTGCTTGTCAGCTCATAGTTTGCTTTGCTGATTGTAGTTTTGGCAAATGCATGAGATTTCCTTTTTTGTGCTTCTTATATTTCCCACAGTACCAAAGTCTATTAGAGGGGAAGAGCACTGAATATTAATTTCAGACGCTGCATTATAAATTTGTACCTGGCATTCCTACTCAGATGCATTAACATACCAGTTCAAATATATTAACATTCCTAGCCCCTGGTCTGACCTCACTTGTGCTGATTTTACACTTATATAACTGCTGACAACTCAGCAGTTGTCCTTAATTTACACTGAAATGTTTTTACTGCATGTTTGCAGTGTTTACAAATGCTTGGTTATTTACTGTACTTCTGTTTATCATCCTATTTTGGAAAGAGAAATGTTTTTATAATGTATTTTGTGAGGCTATTGCATGCATCACATTAGATAATTTTTTATTATTTTTCTCATATTTTGGGTTCATTTTATTCTTTCATTTAATACTCCTTCTCTTAGTTATCCTTCCTAATCAGTATTCACACTACTTATGTGAAACAATGGTTCTCCTCCTTTGCTATATATCCTTTTGTATATCTGGTAAAACTTTTCTCATGTGAGGACCAGGAACATTCAATGGCTTGTTTTGGTCATCACGAAAGCCAGAAGCAGAATAGGGACAATCTGCTTCCCAACTCTGAGCCAGAAGACCACATTTCCCTGCCCTTTTCACTGTTCTTATCTTGGCTGCTTTGAATTCCCTGAACTTCTGAGTTGAATAAGTATTTGCTAGATATTGATGAATAAATCTAATACTGTTCTCTGACCAATCAAACGCATGTGTTCTTTGCTTTCCCCCATTTATGCATGCCTAGGGGGAATAAAATTACTTGTATTTTAAGTTTCTAAAGCAAATTAAAAGTCATTAACAGCCCCTCTGTCTCTTACTACTGATGATTATTGAATGAGACTGAAATAAACTGAAAAGCAATGTTTCTAGACAGATTAGGCCTAACTTCTATTTTTCTACAGGGTACATGGTCTCAGGGTGAGAAATGTAAAGAATTGGATTTATTAGCAGTCTTCAGCTTCTGTCAATATCCTCTGGTTCATTTTATATCATTCTAAAGACAGGATATATTCCTAATATTCTGATACAAGCCAGGATGCCATTTGCCTTTTTGGCTACCTGGGCACACTGGTGTCTCATGTCCAGCTGTTGTTGACCAGCTTCCCCAGGTCCTTTTCTGCTGGGCTGCTTCCCAGCCGCTCTTCCCTAAGCCTGTAGCGCTGTGTGGAGTATTTGTCACCCAAGTGCAGGACTCAGCACTTTGCCCTGCTGCACTTAATACAATTGGCCTTGGCCTATCGATCCAGCCTGTCCAGATTCTTCTGCAGAGCCTTCCTGCCACACAACAGACCAACACACCTGCCCAGCTAGTTCTTCTTGGGCTTTGGCTCTTCTCATTTTCCCCCTGTATGACCTCATGGCACCCTTGTAGTCCTCCTGAGTTGCCTGCTCCTTCTTCCAAAGGTCATAAACTCTCTTTTGTTTCCTTAGTTCCAGTCAAAGCTCCCTATTCAGCCAGGCTGGTCTTTTTCCCTGCCAGCTCATCTTTCAGCACATGTGGGCAACCTGCTCCTGCATCTTTCAGATTTCCTTTTTGAAAAATGTCCAGCCTTCCTGGACTCCTTTGCCCGTCAGAACTGCCTCCTAAGGGACTCTCTCATCCAGGTTCCTAAACAGGCTGAAGTCAGCTCTCTGGAAGTCCAAGGTACCAGTTCTAGAAGCTGATTCCCCTCCTTCTCTGAGATTCAAAAATTCTATCATTTTGTCATTGCTGTGCCCAAGAGGGCCTCCAGCCAACACATCACCCACAAGTCTTTCTCTTGTCCCAGACAGCAGGTCCAGCACTGTGCTTTCCCTAGTTGTCTCACTCACCAGCTGTGTCGGGATGTGAACTTCCACACAGTCCAGGAACCTGCTAGACTGCTTTCTCTCCACTGTATTGTATTTCCAGCAGACATCTGGTAAAATGAAGTCCCCCATGAGAAGAAGGCTAGCAATACCTAACTGCTTAGAGAATAGTTCACTTGTCTCTTTGTCCTGATTGGGTGGTCTATAATAACTCCCATCAGGATGTCTGCCTTGTTTGCCTTTCCCTTAACTCTTACCCATAAACCATCAACGTTTCCATCAACATCATCAAGCTCTAGACACTCAAAAATCTCCCTAATATACAGAGCTACCCCACCTCCCTATCCCTTCTGAAGAGTTCAGTCGTCTATTGCAGCACTGCAGTTCTGTGAATCATCCCACCATCTTTTTATGATCTCAACCATGTCATAGTTTTCCAACTTCATCATGACTTTCTGCACCTCGTATTTGTTGCCTGTGCTGCATACATAGGTGTTGATGCACTTCAGGTGAGGTATTGATCCTGCCACCATTATCTGAGAAGCTGTAATAACTGTGTGACTGTTCTCAAGGGCTTCTGCATTTATAACACATAAACAACCCTTGCACATTTGCTGCAGTATGGATCTCCATTCCTTACCTCTGCTGCTATGGATGATTTAACCTGTTGTGTTTTGTGAATTTTCCTGTTTTCTTCATTTGTATTTTGCTTTTTAGACATCTAACCTTTTCCTTATATCAAACTTTCCAACTGAGCCGTTGTGAGAGACTAAAATGTTAATGGTTAACCACTGACCATTAGCAAAAGCCTCAGGGTGAGATCAGGTTTGAAACCTGCTGAGGTCAGGTTTGAATCCCCCCGCCCCCAACCCAAGGGGAGGAGGAGAGATTTTTGTATGTGGTGGTGAAACCTCCGATCCACATAAAACAGAGGAGGTGGGCACCCACTATAGGAGGCTACAAGCTAGTTTTTGAGCCAGATAAGGGAGAAGGCTGATAAGACGCAGACCCTGCTGAGGCAGAACAGTGGTTTTTATCATGCCAATGTTGTCCCTTACACAACTGGCTCAGATGTAAAACTGCCCCCCACACCTGGGGGAGGTACTGGGACATTCACATGTAAGCCTGAAGGTATTTGTCCTTTCTGGTGGGGCATAACTGGCTCAACTACGTTGATGTGGGAGGCAGAGATCATGTTTTTGAAGGTGTCATAAACCATCAAAGATTCCTGAAGTGCCCCAAACTAATTTCTGGGGCCTTCCACCAGAAAACTGTGCATGATCTGCAGAGTTTTAACAGACAGTGTAAAACTCCACACCCAGGGGTTGTATGTGAGAGTTCCCACGTAATGCTAAGAGTATATTAATCCATTGAACTTTTTGTTTTTCAGACTTCCCCTCTCCCCGATGGCTCTAGACTACAACCATCACTTCAACCAACAAACGTTTAAATTTAAACAATCAAGTCTTGTTGCTAGATTCATGGATGGGGATGTCCTTCTACTCTTATCCTTTCTTTCTCGTTATTTCTTTTGCTAATACATTTTCTGAAGTGTTATTTTTATGCTTTTTTATTGGTATATTCCTACAGATGATAACCAAAACAGCTACTTTTATATTGTTATATTATTATAGATAATAATAAACCAAATGGCTACCTCCTTTCCTTTGCAACCAAATTTTATATGTGTATACGTATATATGTATATATGTATATATAGAGATGTGTATATATATAATATGTAATTTATACATATATATATTTATAAGCACATACCATTCAGTGTTGTTTCACTCTTATCCACACCAAGGGATCTATTAACAAGAATCTGAGTTACCCTTGCCTTCGGGGGTGGGTCATAACAGCCATGAAAATTTTTGCTTTGTTTTTATACTATGCTCTTTATACTACCACTTCAGAAACTAAAAAGCTTTACAGCAAGCCACTGGCTGAAATACTTAACGGAAAATAGTAACACAATTTGCTTTTGCAGAGCAAATTAGAAGATCACGAATTACTAGCTGAAAGAGGTATTGGAACTAATGTTTGACTAATTAAGAAATCACTGACTACAATAATTAAATAAAATCCTGTATTTAACCACAGCATTCTGTATTGTCCTCTCACTGAGCTGGGAAAATAATACTGAAGTATGCCCATTGATATATATTTAGTGATTACACTGGTATCTCTGTGTGTCTGTCCCTCTTTGCAGCTAATTCCAACAACCTCATTTCCTTATTAAAGCTTCATAATAAGTCATATTTGTGAGTTTTAATAGAAAGTAAAATTTTAAATTCTTGCGCAATTGTGTTCAAGCAAAAGAACAACCTCCCCCTGCTTGTCAGATTATGACTGATTTGTCTTTAGGAGATGTATCCAGAAAAGATGCTGAAGCCTGGTGGAATTCCTGACTTAAGCCTGTGCATTTATATCCATATGTGATGTCCATGGTACATTTGTCTGTATTGTAGGGTGCTGACTGTATTTCTGTGGTTAGAAGTCCCACTACATTGGGATAGATGAGGACTACCTTGTCACAAAGCAAGTTTCTTTTCAATTGCCTAAACATCAGTCAATGACAATATTCTGTGCCTTTAGTGTGGTCCTAAATTTTCAAATATTTATGCATGAGGTTAAGACATATGACAAAGGACCTGAAGAAGACTTCTGACCTTCCAGGGTGACAGCAGGAAGCCACAGTTATCGAAAATGGCATCAGAAAGCTTTATTTAGCCAACTAAATTTTGTCTCTGTACTACCTGATGTTGTCAGGTTATGGACACTGTGACTGCCCGTCTGCACATGGGACTGCAACAAGTTACACAGAAGGGCTATCTCACGTTCAAGCTTTCTTCACTTCCGCCCTATCCTATCTCTCTCACTGTCATCACCCTCTGGATGTACTGCAAATAAGTATGCACGGTCTTGAACATGGGTTCAGAGGTCCATTATCAGGTCCACAACAAGTAGATCAAAGACTAGGAAACAAAATGTGTATGTCTGTGACTAGGCAAATAAATTTAAGCATCAGAATGTAATATTGCCAACCTTCAGAGACAAGCAAGTTTGTCTTCTTTTTATCTGGCAGCTTGAGAGATAAAATGCCCTAAAAAAAGATACAATAATTTCTTCAAAGGATGTCAAAGACTTGTTTATAAGCAATGAGATTAACTTGATTAAACATCAGTTTCTCCAGTGAATACAAATGATTAGCATTCACTAATCATAGTTTACTATGTTTGATAAGATCTCAAAAGAAAATGGGTGTTCTTGGGACTCAGTCATTTAAAATAAGTTGCTGTCAGTCTGAGAAATAATGACAAAACAAAGAAAATAATGAATTATCTGTTATCGCTTTGTGACTTTGCATTAGAGAGCAAAACTAGCTGCAGTAGCAGGAATAGTAACAGCAATAATAATAATGAGCAAAACAGCAACATGGTTACTGGAGATTATAGGACAGAGTTTTTGGAATACTCTAGCACCTTTAAAATGGAAATGAACTCTTTTAATATATACACCTGTGACGTCTGATAGAGGTTATCAGTGCCAGCTAGTGGTTAGTAGTTTGAAGTCAAAGACTTGAGCAGGAAAGCATTGTAGTCAATAATTGATGTGAATTCACCTCATTCCATTGATGCCATCAGAGTTGGAATTTCATTCACCACATTCAAATCTGGTCCTTACTATTTACAAATGGCATATGGAAAACATTTGATCAACTGTAATTACTCGTAGCTGACTGCAGGCTTATGGGTGATGGCAGGCTAGGAATTGTGCTGTGCCTGAATTTCCATACACAGGTGGATAAAGCTGGATAGGAATTAGCATGATCATCCTGTGGAAAAATTGGGACTTCCAATCAAACACAAAACTGGAAATGCATAATATAGCATGGATTTCTTTGAAGAAAATTTTAAGCCAGCGACATGACAAGTAATTTAGGCCATTCTGGTAAAAGAGAGAGCGCAAGAAGCATGAAATTCAGCCAGGTAGAACTGGAGGTAATTCAGAACCTACCTATCTTCCAGGTTTACACAGTTGTAATGCAATCATCATGATCCCACAGAAAGCTTCAGTTCTGTTGAATCACAATTTAACAGTTGAGATCCAGTTCACTGGAAACTTCCAACCAGTTCTAAAAAGACAAGATATTTTTTCCCCATGCTAGAGCAAGACAATTTCTAATTCACATTCTGATCAACTTTTCTGCCTTTGTAAACAGCTGAATATGTTTCAAATCAAAGCAAAAAGCAGCTTAAAATGGTAGCTGTGTTTGAAGTACTACATTAAAGAAATCAAGAGAAAGGGTATTCCTGAAGAGTACTAGCAGCAGACGGGACAATACAGGTCTATGATAAGAACAGAAGTACTTGCTATTATTCTTGCCTTGGAATAACATTTGCATGGAGATAATTTATGTTTTGGTTTAATAACAATCTAAGTGGTAACAGGATAAAATATGTGTTGGGATGACTTGTCTGATTCTGAGGAAATTACTCCCAAGAGTTGTCTAATATTTTGTCTCAGATTTTTTTTGTTGCTATTTCCTGCTAGTTTTATCTGGTCTAAATGTTGTTACCAGAAAATACAGAATACATTGTAAATATATATGGATGTAAAAGGCATCCCGGGATTTATAGATACATGTATATAAATATATATGAATGTAAAAGGCATCCTTGGATTTATGAGTCAGTCTGTAGTCTATGATGAAGCACAAGAACATTGTGCTCTTATTCTCCTCAGCACTCACCAAACAGGTAGCGAGTTATATGCATGCTGTGGGAGAGTTAACGGGTGAGAAATGACCATCATGCAAGATATTGCTTAGGAATTTTATTCCATTTATCCTGACAGTTTGCTATAGAAACGAGGATATAAAGCCCAGGAAATTTAGAGAAAATAATTAACTGCAGCTTAATTTTGGGTTAATAAGCTTGTTATTTACTATTTGTCTGTTGTTGCCTCTGCTCTTTGATTTATGAGAGACTTCTTTACTACCTCATTTTGATTTTTTTAGGCAGATTTGCTAGTTCTACATTGTACCTAAAAACATGCTGCTGCACATTGAGCAAATCCTTCTTTCCCTGAAGTGTTGGGTCTTCAATTTCTCAAAGTCAAACTACATAATCATTGCAGTGCTTAAAATATGTATCAAGTCTTGTAGCTTGCTTTTTCTGCCGCTGCTATAAATGATGGTCCCTCATTATCACATTCACTTCCCCTCAGAAAATAAAAACTTTTGTAATACTGCATGGAAATGGACTGGCCTTGATATGAAGAACCTGGAAAATTGTCTGCATACTTGTGTGGCCAGTTTCAATATTGCACTCAACATAGGTTCAGAAGCTCCACAGAAATCAGGAGACATTATTCAGAGTTGTGAGCCTATTTCTCTTTAGAATTCCCAAAACAGGCTAAGATGATTTAGGGACATTTTCCACTTAGGAGCCTTGTTATTTTGTCTCTGTAGTTTTGTGATTTTACACTCATAATCAATTAACAGTGATGAAGTCAAAACCATGTTTTGCTTTATTGATGAAGAAATTACTTTCACATGTAAAAAATAACAGAAAGGAGAGGAGAATCTAATTGAATACAGCTATTAATTTTCTAGGGAAAAGATAGATAAGAGATTAATGTTTCAATATCCTACATTTAAGAGGGCAAAACTATAATCTATTTTCTTTCAGATATAAAAATCTTTCAGACATAAAAATCTTGCATGTGATCTGTATGGCAACCATCACTTAAGGTTTATGTGAAAACAGTTCAGAATGCTGTAGTTCAATCCTTTCCACTTTCTAAGTGGATTGCAGCATTTTCTGCATTAGCTGAATCTTTACTTTTATGACTATTATTATGTCACCTATGACATTTTTCAATAGAATATAACTGAAAAGCTCCTTCCACAAAAACAAACAAGCAAACAAACAAAAAAAACAAAAACAAGAACAAAGAAAGATGGTTAAAAGAATCTGGGAGATTAAGAAAATCTGGTGGGCTACTAAATAATTTACTGAAAGACTGATCTGCAGAGTCCAGAAAACAATCATTACAAAGCAAATGCCTTAGAATACAAACAAAAAGAAATCTATCTTTTTAAAACAGATTACATGAAGTTTGAAGGTTTGCATTCTAATTCCAGTAAAGTCAATTGAAGTGCTGCCACTGTCTTCAAAGGCTAAAGAGTAGGAACAGAAATGTCACTTTCTGTTAAGTAATACAAATTATCTAAAACACATGGTCACTGCAAATAAAAAAGTGGTCTAATCCACATTTTTTTACCATTAATAGAAAAAACTTTGCAACCTTTCAGTAAAGAAAGTCTGCATTATTATTATTATTGCAACTCTTATCTAAAATTAAACTTTAAAGATATTTCTGCCTGTTAGTGAAAGAACAAACATTCTGACACTGATGGTGGTGTAGAACGATTCTGTAAAACTATGCTTGATATTCTCCATACTTACAGATGAGAAATGGGGTACAAAATATTTAAATATACATATACTTCATCTGTTGTTTATAGGAATTCTAAGTACTTAGGGTTGAAAACAAGTTTTTTAGTTTAGATTTATTAGCAAAATTAGTAGACAAATGCCTCCACATCTGATAATCTATATAAAACCACCGAATTGTAATGAGTAATGGAAAGAGGAATAGCCAAAGGGGGCAAATATGTGTGGCATCAAGAATTTCCTTTATATCAGACTTTGGAGATTGCACTTCTGAGGTCAGTTAAGTCAATGGCATCTTGCACTACACACAGCCTTTCTTGGTTGTGTGTCTAGGGAAACGAAGAACATAATCTCATCTGCCGATGAACCTTGTAGGAGTACAAAACAAAGAAATGATCCTCTTCAGCCTCATTCTAATCCTCGAAGCCTAGTTTAAGATTTCAGATTTCTTTTGTCTCAGAAGACAATAAATCAAAGAAAGTAGCTTGTAATATCATTCTTTTTCACACAAAAAAACCCCACAAAAACAACCAAGAAACCAAACCAAACCCACAAAAAAACCCCAAACCAAACTGATTCAAACCAAAACAACAAAACCAGCAAAGAATCACCTAGTCCAACTTTATGATCTTATATGGTCTGACATGTCCAGCATGAAAGTGATGGTTAATATTTGCTTCTTTGAAGGCTAAAATATACACAAGAATTTCATCTACTTAGCAAAAGTCATTTAATTTTATCAAACATCACTTAATTTTATCAAACATCATTTAATTTTATCAGCCTGAACTTATGTGTTCAGTCCAGTTGATTTTCCTATTAAGAAGGAAAATGGCTTTCCTCAGATCTTTGATATGTTCAAAAGTAGTGGGAACCTGCACAGTCATCAAAGACTACTATAGCACTGAAACTATGGAACAACTATCACAAGCCCACTGCAGTGATCTTTAAATAAGGTTGTTTTTTATTACTTGTGTTCCCAGTAGGCAAAAAAATCAATTGAATTAGGATGAAGTAAACTGCCCTCTTTAGCTGGTGAAAAAACATGAGTGTCTGAGGTGAATAAATTACATTTTAAATTTAATGTGCAGCAGCTCTTTTATAGTCAACAAATGGAAAAGCAAAAGGTATTATTGCCTAAGAGATTGATAGTTATACCCAGTGTAGCAAGAGGGACTTGTGGAGATAAAAGTTCCACTCTTCTATGATAACTCTAGAAGGAGGAAATTAGCCTTGTGTGCCCCAGTGTTTTTGATGGATCTTCAGCATTTGACTTCAGCGACTTTTCAGAAAATGGCCCAGGAAATTTACTTGCCCAGCAATTTCTTCAGTTAATCAAGACTAAAGACCTTTTCAAAGCTGAACCTGTCCCAGAGCTTCAAAGTTTCAGTAGGAATTTACCATGAAGAGCTGAGAATACATGGCAGTCCCAGAGGCACACCAATGCCAGGAACAGAGTAAAGCTGCCCAGAAGCCATCCTGTTAAGGAAGCCTTAGAATTTTACAGTTTATGGCAAAAGAATTTTGGGGTGAAACTTCTGGGCAGTGAGCGAAGAGCACAGCTGGGGAGACAAGGTGCTGCCTGCTATATAGGAAACTCTGGTTGTATTTCACAGAGAAAATCCAGACATTATTTGAATCCAGAAATATATTGAATTCAGAATTCATTATAGACTTGGAACTTTTGCAGAAAAACACCTTCTAAATCCATTTCATAGCAGGAATAACATTTAGGGGGATTTAAAGAAATATACATAAAAAATTATAACATCATTTCCCCATGATTTTGTCAAAAAATATGCAGTTTGAGGACAATTTGGAAATTATCCATTTCAAAACCTACTAACATGGAGCTACACACAAATCTAGAGGAAAGAAACCCCTAACATCCAACAAAAGTGGAGCAGAAAAAAAATGTCAATTTAACCTGAAACAAAACTTTGGGACAGACATTTCAGTCCCAGTTTTTTACTATTATTTCTTATTTTACTAATCTTCCCAGTTTACCTGCTGCATGTGAAAGTCAAATCTCTCAAGTGTCATTAACTCTTAAGTATCTTTCAACAACACGTGATAGATGTGGATGATACTCTATATAATATGAATTGACAACTCAAATGGCACCCCAGGCACTTGAGAGCATAAATATTTATGTTATCTCTTTATTTCAATGCCAGAGTTAGTACAGTTCTTACCTTCTTTCACTGCACACAGAAACATTGTTGGCGTTGGATTCTGCACCTGAGGTGGGGCAACTCTGACTGTATGTACAGGCTGGGCAGCGAGAGGCTGGAAAACAGTGCCATAGAAAGGGACCTGGGGGTCCTGATCAATGGCAAGTTGAATCCGAGTCAGCAGTGCCCTGGCAGCCAGGAGGGCCAACCCTGTCCTGGGGGGCATCAGGCAAAGCATCACCAGCCGGTCAAGGGAGGGGGTTGTCCTGCTCTGCTTTGCGCTGGTGTGGCCTCACCTTGAATACTGTGTGCAGTTTTGGGAGGTAAAATATAAGATATAGAGCTATTAGAAAGCATACAAAGGAGGGCTACAAAGATGGTGAAGGATCTTGAGGGTAAGCCACATGAGGAGTGGCTGAGGTTACTTGATTCTTTCAGCCTGGAGCAGACTGAGATACCTCATCACAGTCTACAACTTTGTGAGGGGAAGTGGAGAGACAGGCACCAATCTCTTCTCTGTAGTAACCAGTGACAGGACTCAAGGAAATGGCATGAAGCTGAGTCAGGAGAGGTTTAGGTTAGATATTAGGAAAAGGTTATTCATCTAGAAGATGCTTGGACACTGGAACAGGCTCCCCAGAGAAGTGGTCACAGCACTGAGAATGTCAGAGTTCAAGAAGTATTTGGACAAGTTTCAGGCACGAAGTGTGATTCTTGGGGCTGCCCTGTGCAGGGCCAAGAGTTGAGCTTTGATGATCCTTGTCTGTCCCTTCCAACCTAGGATATTCTATAATTTTACAAGTCTGTGAATAGCCTTAATACAGTTTTCACACAAAACTCAAGCCCTCTGAGGTTTGTTTTTTAGCACTACCACCAGCCAGCTGTTCTCATTGTGTCATGCAGTAACAACACCTTTCATCACACAATCATCCATGACAAATTTGTGCCTCCATGTCGTCTTGCTCAAATCAATGTGGTATTTTTTATCTGCACATCTAAGCATGCAAATTTGTAGTACTGTGGCCTGCTAGAACTAAATCCTGCTTGACACAAGTGTTAAAAGTCAAGCTGTCACATGTCATTTGCTGCTCTAAAATTTGGGATCAAATAACTCTTATCAGGATTTATGATTTTGAAATTTTGATGGAGGAGAAAAATGAAGCTGAAAAACAACAGAACAGCAGTTCTTCCACACACTACAGCAAATCAGTAAGACTTACTGTGAACTTCAGGCATCCTACAGCTTTGCAGAACACTCTGAAGTATTTCACAAAATCCCCCAGAGCCTCTGAGAAAAGGTATTGGGAAATAACTAACAGCGTCAAAAGTAAAAACAGAAATGAGAGAAGGCAGAAAAAGAAGACACACTTATCCAGAAGAACAGATGTAAGGGTTGAAAACAAGTGAGATGCACTGATGATTATAGGGAGAGATTTTGCTTAGTCAGAGCTCTTTTTCCCTGTGAATGAGCAAAAAAGAGAGAATGACTGAATAGCTTTTTTCTGCTTTTAGTTAGGTTGCTGCTGAGCTATAAAAGTATGTTTCAAGTTTTGTACAGAAGTGAAATTAGTACGGTGTAAAAGAGAAGTTTCTTTAGTCTGAGTGAAAGTCACATATATCAAACTTCCAATGTTGCAAACTTCCAAAGACTAAAATCTTGTAAAATGTCAGAAAACCCCCAAGGAGTATAGAAAGCCTTATCCCTTGTAAATCAGATCTAGACTGGACAAAGGCACCACAAAATGCGCTGAACAATGCCAGATTGCACTGCTGAGAGGTTGCACTGGATGACCTACTTGGCCTTTGCTGCCTTTAAATTATGTAATTCTCCTTAATGCTATATTAAGCTTTTGAGGCAAAGCCAAAGTCTTTTCCTAAAAACATTTGTCAATCCTTTTAAGAGAGAAAGCTAAATAAACCCTCAAAGATCCTCCCAGAAAATCCTTGTGGCTGGTGAGAGAGCTGCAGAGAGGACTTTCTTTTCCCCCTTTTTACTGAACGTTTGCTCTGAAATGCGTGTAGGGCAATGTTTTATAAATGCAACGTCTCAACAGGATTTTTAAATCCCTGCCAGAATCAGACACACAATTGCTGCTGGAAGGACATGAATGGAGATGAGCTGAAGGGTACCAGCAGATGCCTGCAACAATGGTGGCTTGATGTGGCAGCAGCTACCCCCACAGGGTGCAGACAGTGCAGATATAGAGGAGCACAGCAACTTCAGTGCCAAAAGCTGTGCTTCTTGGACACAGAACTGAGCAGGAACAGGTGGTGGTGTGGAAGTGCCAAGGAGCATGAGCCTGGGCCATTAAGTCAGGAAGGGATTGGAAAATAGTTGGGCAGGAGGCAGAGAAGGCTTTGAGATGGGAAGAATTCAGTGATGGATGTCAAGGGGATGGGCCAAAAGGGCTCAGAGCATCTCTGAGACTGAAAAGATAAGGGAGAGGAGTCCTAAGACAACTAAGCGAAAGATGGGGGGGCTCTGTATTAGCAAAGGCCACAAGGCTCAGGGCAGCAAACACTGAAAAATTCATACAGGGCTCTCCCTCATCGAGATACCTGGACTCTCTTTTGGTTGCAAGAAAATTAGAGCAAGACTATACAGACTTTCCACTTTTCCCAGAACTGCAATTTATCTGCACTTTTGCTTTCAGAAATACAGATAGCTTGAAAATAAGACCTAAACTGTGCGAGCATTATTTGTAGTGTCAGATCTGAAGGTAATTTGGAACTGATGACTGTGCCTCACACCTATTCCCTCCTTACAGTCCCATGGAAACTCCCTTTTTGGCAAGCTAGAGGTTTAAATTGGCAATTCTCATTCCCACTGGTTCTACCTCCACTACTCTTTTCAGACACACACTCTAAAGACCATGCCAGCAAAGAGCACTTCAGACTCATACTTACTGTCAATGCACCAAATTCTCAGGACATTTTTGGTGTAGCTCAGACATAACCAAAGTGCATAAGGTGCTCTCATCAAGGCATCCCACAGGTCCTCACAGCATGTTTAGCAAGATAATACCCACTTTATACTGTCTGTGACATGAAATACCTTCTTACTCTCAAATATACCCTCATCAGTCCCTATAATAGACTCGCTGCACTAGTATGTGTCACAAGATACCATAAATGAGATTGGACGGTAGTGGAAAAGTGAAGCTCCTAGAGAGCACTATGCAAGAGGAGAACAAAGCATACTGTGTGAAGGACCTCACTGCCATCCAAGTGCATATCTGTAGGGCATATCTCCAGAAACATGACCTGGTGGTATGTCAAGAGCAACAGTAGATGAATCTAACGATTCCATGACCTACTGCAGAAAGAGATTGCCCAAAAAGGACAGTTTGTCTCTGTTTTACAGGATATGCTCCTTGTGCTGGACCCAGATGGAGATTTGTGATCTGATTCTAAGCAGAGAAGTGGCTGTTTTTTAGCCTGGGGACAGGCTTAGGTAGGTCTGGATACTTGCACTGTTTACTGAGAGACCATATTTACAGTGCCTCTTTCACAGCAAGATGATGGTCTTGCGCATTTTTCACTCTTAGTAAATGACTGACCTGGGCTACATGTAATGCAGGTCTGTCCTTTAAACCAAAAGAGTGTAGATTTAAATTAGATATTAGGAAGAAATTCTTTACTAGGAGGTTGGTGAGACAGTGGAACAGTGTCTGAGAAGCTGTTGAAGTTGCCTAGAGACGCTGTGGATGCCCAACCCAGGAAGTGTTGAAGACCAGGTTCAAAAAGGCTTTGAGGAGCCCATTGTAGTGGAAGGTGTCCCTGCAGAGGGATTGGAATCACGTGACCTTTAGTCTCTTCCAACCCAAACCATTCTGCAGTTATGATGAGAAACTCCCAAGACTTGCTCTACTCTCAGTTTGACAAATGCAACATAAATGCCTTATCTTTTAAAAGAGGGGATATATTTCAAGTGACCCTTAATATACATAACTATATATCTCTGATATCTTAAAAAATTAACATTTAGTAAAAGTAATGTCTGTTTTTAATAACTTTTTTCTTGTTTTGTCCAGAGAACCAGAAATGTTGAAATTAGGTCCTGGAATGAGGGCAGTTATGGATGGAAAGAGAGATTTATTTTTTTTCCATAAACACATATAAATAAATATTTTCTATGTAATCATTAATATATCACATTCATTCAATTACCCTTACAACTGTTTGCATACTAGCTGGAAGAAGGACAAAATGTATACATTCCCTGCATGTTTCTGCATTTGGATAAGCAGCTGCATCCCAAAAGAACTCCTCACAAAAAAAGCTGTGTTGTAGTCTGCGGCTTCATTAAAGCAAGAGTGCACCACTCTTTCATAACGAAAAGTGCATTCTGTTATGAGGAATAGAATAATTCTTTTCTTAAGCAGACTGCTATGTAAAGCTGGAGAACTGAAATTCAAAAGACTTGTTTTCTTTTCTCCTTTGTAACCCCAACACTACATTCCTCTTGGTCACCATGCTAATCCTGAAAAAGAAGTCTTCTAATAATAAAAATTAGAATTGAAGAAAATATATTACACCATTTCTACGCCTGTTAAATTAATAATAGGCAAGTGATGAACAAAAATTGTTTCATTATGCATTCTATGACAAAAAGAATAATTTATAAATTCCATGTAATGTTATTTCTTCTGCAATAGCAAAATGAATCATCAGCTTTTAATTTTCTGCCACAGCTATCTAAAACCTTTTAATAAGGGGTTTGTCTGTCTCTTGAGGTGTCTAGCAATGTCTGACGAAAGTTGTTGATTTTTAGTTATTACGCTAATGTATCAGCTAAAAAATTTTAACAGGTTAATGGCTTTCAAATTCCATTATCTCTTAGTTAATTACTGTTATTGTTATATATTACTCACTAAAATGTCATCTTAGATGCTACCATATGCCCAACTATATTTCAGCTACTAGACTTCACAGTGTATGCCTCACAGAAATAAGAACTTTACAGCGTTTTTGTAATTGAAAATAAAGAAATTAATGAATAGACATCAACCCCAACATTCATATATGTTTAAAAATTTGACACTGTGATAAAGCTTGTTAAAAAACAAACCAGTAAGAAATAAACTTTGTTTTGTGTTCTGGATGACCTGCCACTTATTTTGTAATGCTGCAGCTTGAATGTTTTTAGTTCCTATAACTGTCACTGGAATTTTAAAGATAGTTGATATTGTGCAGTTAATACAGCTCAGTCCTCAACACAGAAAAATCTGTAGTATCTTCTTATCAAACAAAGTTTGGCATGCCATTCATAAATTGACTGTGTATCCATCAGGGTCACCTGGAATGTTAATGTGTGGGATATTAAACAGGATTTGATGTATGTATACTTTTGTATCACAGAAAGGATGAAGCCAAGTTGGCCACAGACGAATGGCCTGTGCAGTAAAAAAAAAGAAAATTACACAGCAATTACATGAGTACAACCTTAAAGATATAGAAGACAAGTCATATTGAATGGATAGTGGGTCTGGGATATGTGCCCTGAAATTCCTAACATTTTATCTGATTTTAGACTTAGATCATTAAACTAAATCTCTTAGAAAATGCTTTCATATGCTCTAATAAGAAAGTGTGAAGCTGTAGTCCATCTATAGCTATAAAGATACCTTTACCCTACCCCCCAACACACATAAAATAGGATTCCAAATGCTTAAAGATGCTTTTAAATTCTCAAAACTTTGTATTTGTTAAATATTTTCAGCTTCTGATGGAGGTTAGACCTTCTGTTGTGGGGAAGCTTGATGAAGAAGTTATCCTTAAAAATCAGAGAAGATATCAATATAATGTGTTAACTTTTTTTCATTTCTAGTGTATTCTGTACTTGTGTTATAAATCTCATTACTGAATTATGACTGAGATAATGGTTTTGTGGCAGACTAGTGTGGGAAGATACTCTTGTTCTGGTAGAACTATTAGTATCTTTGACAGTGGGGAATGAATAAGCTCTCCAGGGCAGGCTGTGCTCTCTTGTTCTGTGTTGGCATTCTGTATTGCATACTTGAAGCTCAGCTGAAGACCCAAGTTTCTTCACCACACCTCTGGCACAAGCAACACAGACAATCCTATTATCTTCCACCTCACAGTTATTTTCATGTTTCTGTCATCCTGGAGAAGTATTTAACATAAGGTGGAATTTATCTTGCCTAATATTAGCTCTCTAAATGTCAGGAATCAAATTTAAGCTGATTGCTCAAGGCAGGCTTTAGTCAGAGCAGAAAGACAGGCTTCCCCATGCAGCAATTTTTCCCATCCCAGTGAAGGAATCTGAGTAAACTGCCATGCTCTGGTAATCTCTCTCTCTCTTTCCGTCTTTTTACATAGGAGACTGAAGGCATAAGTTTAAAGTGACTGCTCAGAAACATATATCTTCCCCTTAAACTTCACTTTTAAACCTTCTAAAATGGTGAAGGAACTGAATTCCTCTATTTTTATCTTCCTCATCTATTAGTTTTAGATATAAATTAACTTTCTTAAAATAGATTTCTGTTTCCCTTTGTATGGCTTTTGTGTTTGATAATGTAACTCCAATTCTATTGTCCATCCTTGGAATAGCTGAATAGGAGTTTTTCATTTAGAAACTTTGTCTATGTGCCCATGTTCATAACATTGAAAATGGACTATTCCAGACATGCAAGATAATACCAATACTAATAATCCCCTCCTTAAATCTAAAGCTATACATCAATTTCAGGCCATTATTATATAACTAGAATATATTATATCTTTGTGAAGCTTTACTAGGGTTGGCAGTTCCACAGTTTTTTGCTTTGTCTACTACGTAGCAAATTTCTTAGATTTTACTTCCTATCACTGAAAGTTGGCTTTCATCAAAAAACAGCAACAATAAAAACAGCTATAACAACTATTCTCTTTCCCAACTCATTTTGCAATGAAAACCTTGAAAAAATTACCTAAGTATATGTCAAGTGTATAAAAAGCAGGAGATAAATAAGAATCCAAAATGCCAATATTTATTGTTGCAAGTCAGCATTACCCTCTGTAGCATAATGCTTGCGTCTTGAATATTATTGCTGGGAATACTATTAAACAATTCTTCTCTTGAGTCAATGACAATTGTTGGGAGCAGTAAAAAATTGTAATAACAGCACTAATCTTCAAGAGCTAAGCAAAGACTTTCCAAAAAAACCTAGAGGTACCATGGCTAGCGTTCCTCAAACCTCTAGTAGTTATAGAAGGCACAATGATCTGCTTTATTCAAAGTGAATTTCTTTGTTTTGAGGTACTAATGCACTACAGTAACTGTATGATGATAAGGTTTATAATAACAGTATAATAATAAAGGCTCGAGGGAGGAAATAAACACTTTCACATTAAAGTAAGAAGTGTCATTTTTCTTCTGATTTATTATCTCTAGTGAAAGGCCTGGTCCCATGGAGCTGAGTAAAGACTACCCAAGGATTTCTTTACCTCTCATTGTACTATTGATGTAATCAGATCTGACCTTAATATGTGACATTGCAGGAAAGTTACAGAAAGGTCTTGCACAGACATTAATTTCAGTTTGACATCTCACTGTCACTTTGTGGATCTTAAAAATCTTACATTAGATGCTTATATATCAATTACAAGAAAAACTGGAATTTCTTGATCCAAATTACTTGGTAAAGGTATGTAATGAATGAATGAATGCACACACAGTAAAAAGAAAAACAGTAAATATTTTATGTAGTAAGAGGACACATCATGATTTATTTTGTTTAAGGTCAAGAAAAACTGCACCTAGTGACTATATATTAAGTCATGGCATATATTCACAGAATTTTTGTATAATACTTGAAATCTGAGCAGTATTTAAAGGCTTTAAATTCCATTATTTTCTTTACTTTCCTGTTTTCAACAGCAATTGTGGGAACAAGTTGATTTCATCTTCAACTTTTTTACTTACAGCAGTGTATTTTTAAACTGAGCATTATTTACTCTTATAATAGTCATTCATATCTTTTAAAAAGTGTATGAATAAAACTAGGCACATAAAACTCTTGCCAAATTTTCAGACCTATGGATAAAGCATAACTCTGAAAAGAAACTTATTCTATTTCATTATTGTAGAAGTTGAGTCTGGCTCCCGCTTAAGCAATTTTTAAGTAAAAATAAGAATTATTTATAATACCAGGATCTACTTTCTATCCTTTGCTCCAATTTTCTTGCCAGAATATATCTGCATTTTTGAAAGAACAAGACTAAGAAAAGGTTCTCTCTCTTAGAGCATATGTGTAAAATTTATGTTGATATTTCCATTTGAAACAAAGGGAGTGTTCAGTGATGTTAGCTTGGATCACCTCCAGTAAAATGAAAAGTTTCCATCAATTCTTATGTTTGTTTCTTATCCAATGGGAATAATGTGTTACAAGGCTTCATTTAGAAGCATTTGAGAAGTGCTTTGAGATTGCCAGTGGATACCATTCTGGCAGTGCAAACTACTGTTAAGAGAGGTGGAAAAACCAGTTACATCAGACTAAAATACTGCATGATTCTATATTGATTCTCTCAAATTTATCTAAGGAATTAAGTGATTAAGACAAGTTGTCTGCTTCTCTGCTTGCCAGGCAGCCATGTGTGTGCCAGAATGCCATATTTTTTCAGCTAGTGAATTTCCACCTGCCTGTGGAGTTATGTTGCTGAGTCCTCAGGGATTTAGGAAGATGAGATGTGTCTAGCTAAAGAGAAAGCTGAAAATGAGATGATTTTCTGTTTGTTGTTCCTTTTCTTTTTAAACTAATTTTTTAAAATCATGACTCCTCTTCCCCCACCCCCACACACAAGAAATCCAAACTTTTAATTTTTTATCTCCATTCAAGACTATTATTACTTAAAGTGAAATTTCTTACCATGTTTCTGATGAGCTCTAGGTAATAAAGTATCTTTTTTCTTTCTCGGTCCCTGACCATGGGGTAGGCCAATAGAACAGTGAATCTTTTAACACAGAATATTAGGAAAAATATTTGACTATCTCATTCTGTAGTTTTTTGTTAAATATGCACCTAGTGAAATACAGGAATTCGAAATGCATTCCAGATATCCACCGCAGTGGTGACCTTCAAGTGTACTAGTTTCAAGGTATATATTTTTGTCAGGTTTACATGGCAAAATGAGCCTCACTTAAATTCTACTTAGGAGTTGGGTTTGTATAAGAAAACTGAAGGCTGACACAAATGGGTTGGCTTACCACAAACTACTGCTTTTCAAACCATTCTTCCATTAGAAATCACACTTTTCCAGATGGGTCTACACCTCACGCTGGTTAAGTTCCCATACATGCAACACAGAACTATGGCCTGGATATCCTTGTTTTTCCTGCATCCCCTAAAATTTGAAAGCAGCAGGGAACTGTGAAAAGCAGCAATAACACAGCATGAGGGATAACAGAATGCTTTCCCATTTAGATTTGGTTTTTTCCCTATTTCACATTGACTGCTATTTAAGTCATGGCATTTTTAAAATGGTCTTGAAGAAGAAAGTGAAAAATGAAGAGGATAGCAACTTCTAAAGAAATGGCCAATTTTCACAGAATAAATATTTATTTAATAACAATAGTGTAGAAAAGTATAAAAGAAATACTACATAAGCAAATGTATGAGAAAAGAGCAGAAAGATTAATATTTCACAGAAAAATGTCATTCACAGAAATAGGAATGGTACTTAGCTTGCATTTAAAAACAGATAGGTTAAGGAAAGGAGAGTGATTACAATGTGGCACCACTTTTCAAATTCTACCCATAGTTATTAGCTCCTCTTACCTCTCCTTTTTTTTTTTTTTTTTAATGTGGATATCTATATTAAAAGCCTATTTTAGTTGCTCATTCCCAAAAAACTGTGAAAATACTGATGACAGTAACGCTGAAAATGAGGTTACAGCTATATATATTTGAATGCCAAAAGAAGGAAATAGTGAAAATTTGGATTATTTCAGAAAATACATGAACAGCAAAAGTATACAATATAGTCCTCTAAGAGTGTCATAATTTCTGCAAGAATAAGTTTCATGAGGGAATATAGAATAATCATGGCAGCACATAAAATTATCACAGTAGAGTGGAAGGTCTAGTAGTACAATGATGACAGAAACAAGAAAATGTGCTGATTCCCTGGCTGTCTTTCCTAAAGCGATTAAGTCACCTTGTCCAAAATAATACACAGATCACTTTCATTCTTGTTTTCTTAAAAACTGATTCAAATATCATCTGGTGATTTTCCTGAGCTTACAAGTTTAGTTAAATTTTACCAATAAAACATACTTAAAACCAGAAACCCAGTTCTGTTAGAAAACTTTCTATAATTTTAAAAAGTTTTTGACAACTTTTTAGTCAAAGCCACTTCAGAACCCACCTGAAAACTGGTGCAAACTTCTGTGCATCTATATCTTCAGAAAATGACCTAAGTTTACAGCTGGAGTGATTTAAACGATTTCTTGTGTGACAAGTGTTTTACGGGACACACCACCAGAGGGAAGTACTGAACACTTTTAAGAGACACAGCATTTGATCAAGTTTTCAGTCTTGAATGAAATGCCGTATGGCTGGGAGGTTGGTTTTGCATCTCTGAGAAAGCTGTGACAAGTGACAAAGTTTATTTTTTGCCTTAATATTTCTATGGCTCCATTTCTTAAGGCAGAATTTTCTCCTGAAGAACAAGTTTAGATTTTCAGTTCCAAAAAGGGAAATTGAATGTTGAATTGAACACCACTGCTGTTATTTACATCTGCCTGCATCCTGTGTAATTTATTACTTGATCGACAAGAAAAGAACCTTTTGGTCTTAATAGGCTAACATTTTAAGAAAATCAACAATATTTTACACAACCCTTCCACAAAAATATTTTTTTATTTATTACTAAAAGAATAAAGAGACTGCACAGATAAGTCAGCCAGGAATACTAAGTAATTACATGAATTCAAGCAGAATACAGTACAGAGGGGTCCATGTGTGTCTCCAGCTGTCAGAGGAGGGGAAGAGCATAGGTTTGCCAAGTTGGTTAACAGGACTTTAAACTAAAGTTGCCGAGGGAGGAGATCCTCAATCCATCCCACTCCTACCGTTTTGATATCAGTGCCAGCAAAAGATGCCCAGAGCTTGGAGAGGGATCAGGTCAGCAGGAGAGCAGCACAAAGGAATTCCTGCCACTTCAGCCAGCAAATTGACTTCAGCAAGAGTCCAATTTAAATGCCCCTGTGTCAATACCCATGAAATACGCAATTAAAAAGCAGGATTAGAGTTATACACATGCCATCAGAACTGCAATCTTATTATCACAGAGTTGTGGTGGGGTGGTTCCTATGACTGGAGCGTTGGAAGCACAGAGGCTCTTTACGAAGGGCAGGCAGAGGAGATGAAAAGAGTATGTCACACTCTGTGGCTGTGGCCAGCTGGAGTGCATGGAACTCTGTCTGTGGATGAATGAGGATCCAGCTGAGAACTTATGGATCAGGATACTGGTGGCTTGACCAGGAAGAGTGGTTGAAGGCTCTCTACGGACAGATAGGAGCAGTCTTACAAGCCCTGGTCCTCATGGCGGACTTCAACCATCCCAATATCTACTGGAGGGACAACACAGAAGGACTAAATAACCTAGGAGGTTCCTGGAATGCCTTAATGACAACTTCTTTCTTCAAGTGATAAAGGAGCCAATGAGGAGAGATGTTACACTGGACTTTGCTCTCACCAATGAGGAGGGGCTGTTGGGGAATGCAAAGCTTAAGGGCAGCTTGGGCTGCAGTGACCATGAAAAGGTGAAGTTAAGATCCTTAGGGTGCACAGCAAACTCACAGCCCTGGACTTCAGGAGAGCAGACTTTGACCTCTTTGGGGATCTGCATGAGAGTGTGTCATGGGACAAAACCCCTGCAGGGGGTTTCTCTGTCTGGGTTTTGGTAGCAGGGGGGGCTAAAGGGAGTTTCCCCTCTCTAGTGGAGCCAATGCCAGCCGGCTCCAGGACAGACTTCCTGCCACTGGACAAGGCCAAACTAATCAGGAGTGATAGTAACACCTTTGTGATAACATATTTAAGAACAGAAAGCTATTGCACAGTGAAAAAATTCTAGCCAGAGAGGAGTGGAGTGAGAACATGGGAACAGCAATGTAGACACCAAGGTCAGTGCAGAAGGAGGGGCAGGAGGTGCTCCAGGCACCAGAGCTGAGGTTCCCCTGCAGCCCGTGGTGCAGACCATGGTGGG
>JAWMRA010000041.1:42136348-42148687 GCA_035584735.1 Pseudotriccus pelzelni | reverse complement strand
TAAAAAATCCAATGCGCAGGCTGGAAGGTGTAAAGACCTTCCCCGGATCTTCGTTCGCGAAGACTGGCCATTTACTTCTCACTCTTTTGGTCTGACCCTGTTAGTAATAAATTCAATTAATATCCCCACTTTGAATCTGGTTTGCGTGTGATGGTAATCAGTAAGTGACCTTTCCCAGCTTTATCTCAGCTCAACTTCACTGGTTTTTTTTCTCCCCTCTGTCCAGTGTCAGAGGGGAGTGAGAGAGCAGCTTTAGTGGGTACTCTAGCGTTCAGCCAGGATCAATTCACTACAACGCCTTAGGGAAGAGAGGCCCAAAAAGCTGGTTAATATTCAAGAATCACCTCCTTCAAGATCGGGATGTCTGGTTAAATGGTGGATTGAACAACTTGGTCTAGTGAAAAGTGTCCCTGCCCATGGCAGTGGGGACTGGATCTAGATATTCTTCAAGGTTCCATCCAACCCAAACCATTCTATGCCTCTATGATTCTATGCATTTGAAGCTTGGAAAAAAGCACCAGCACCTCTTCATTCAAATTTAAAATGTGATTTGTCTGTTCATGTAACCTAATCAGAAAATCTTTGAAGGACACAACAACTTTATTAATCCTAAAAACTTAACAGAAACACTACTGTTTAGTTGAATGTGACAGCAGATGGCACTCTATAACTATTGGCATGTACATGTATGATTGCATATATGTATACATACACAATCAAAAAACATGTTTCTTTCTAAATAATGAGGCCTTAAAAAAGTGTAGGATCTAAGACTACAATGCTATTTTCTCTCAAAAAATATCTGAAATACAAAATCTCTCTATGCAAGATTTTAGAAACATTTTCACAATGGAAGATCATCTGCAGAAGGGAAGCAAAATATATTTCTAATATTTTACTTTGTTTTTTGCTGTCTTTCCATATCATAAAAGTCAACTTTCTTGAAAACAAGTCTATAGTTCTCCATAGAGGAAAAAAAAAGTTGTACATGTATGTGGAGTTTTTTTGCAATCACCACACTGGAGTATGTGCTCAGTATTTACCACACATTCCAAAAAGTACTTAACATGTGAAGACTGAGCTAAGAAGAGGAAAGAGAAGAAATAAGTCATTATCCACTGCAGTCTTATTAGCATATGCAAGAAATAGGATAATAAAATTTTATGAATCCTGTCTGCTTATCTTGAAGTTTTGGCAATTTTTATGGTCTCTTATACAGAAGGAGAAAGAAAAATAATTAATAAACTTAATAAATCATTAAAGCTGGAGAAATCTGAGAGAAGAACAATAATTATTCAAGCAAGAAGCAAAAGTGGCAGTAAGAGAACAATACCACTTGAAATAGATTGCAACTGGATGCCAAATTTCACTACTATTTTTGACCATAGTGGGTGGTTTTGCTTGAATAAGGACTACAGTGTTAAAGCCAAATATACATGCAATGCATATGTTTGAACAAGCAAAACACTTGAGTTTAGAGCACAGTCTGTAGCTGAAGAATCAGACCTGGCTTCCTTTGTAATATAAACAGTCTTGAGAGAGAGCTGGCCAGTTCTTGCAGTGGCTGTGCTAATGCCAAAAAATAAAGTAACCTCAGTGGTGACTAGGAAAAGAGTTTTTTTGGTTATTCAAGTTTTGGTTTTTATATTCTCAGGAATCTCCCACTAATTAAAGAGGATTTAGCAGCCTATCTTGAAGTCATGAAGAGCATATTCACTAAGGTTATATTCAGCAGTGGGACTCAGACCAGTTGTGATTCACATCTAGGGGCATAAGGATGCATGCTTGCATTTAGTTACAAGTTTTATTTGATCCATAGTTAGAGAAAAACATTTGAGGCTGTGGTGCCTCTTATTTAAGGCTCAAGAGTGACACCGTGGTGGGGCTAGATCAGATCATTGCACATACAACAGGTCCTTTTGGGGTGATACTGCAGAACCAGCAGTGACTAAATGGACATGCCGTATGGATCCTGAGATCATCAGTTAGGTCAGGAACCATCTGCATTTAGATTTCAGTCTTTTTCCACACTGCTAAGTAATCCTAGGAGTAAGGTATGCATTGTAGTTGAGAACACATTAGACTTTCCTCTGTTGCCTGACCTCATGCTTTGATGGAGGTATACACATATTTAATTAATTTAGGATCAGACCTACTGAAGGATTTAATTATCTAGTCTGAGCTGGGATCCTAATTTTTTCTGTAGTCCCATACAATATGTCAGTTTAGTTGCTCTCTAATCCCAGTGGTACCCACCTGACAGATGTGTAGCTCTTCCTCAGTATTGACTTCGATGAGAAGCTTGATGCATAAGGCGTGCCTGGGCCTGGTACTTCTCCATCTGCATTTCTAGAATAATACTGTTTGGCAAGCTTTCTCGCATCACCCCTACACACACACAAATAGGGACAACAAAAAGACAAGTGTAATTGTTGCTATTGTCTCCTTTTTATCACTGTGCAATTGCTGGAATATTCATAAAAAAATGAGAAACTTCTTTTTTTGAGGACAAAAACAGAAAGAAAATGTTTTAATGCTACATGTGTCCTCCTGTCAAAGTATATCTGGGTTTATCTGGAAAGATATTTAGGGAGAAATAAAAAAATTCTGGACCCTTTTCTGATGAAACCAAGCTATAGAGTAAAAAAAAAAAAAAAAAAAAGGAAGAAGAAGCAGAAATATACATTTGTTTCATAGCTTAATGGTTAAGACACTGGCAACAGAGTACCTGAATCCTAACAATCCTTTTCCAAACATCCTTTACACAGTGATTGTTCTTTAAATCTTTATAAAGTCTCTGATCAGGACAAGAAATCTATATAACTGCCTCTAAGATAAAAATACGGAAAAAAAAGCCTTGCTTTAGGTTGCATCTTGCCTTCTTTATAGAAAAATAAATCTTGCATTCTTTTTCACAGTAAAAATATTTCAACAGGAAGAGTTGAAAATGTTTCCTCTTTCTCCCATAGTGCATTGAAGAGCCTGTAATGGTTAGGAAGCAATAGAAAATACAGGCATGTATCCTGTAGGGTAGACAAGGGCATAAAATAAGTCTTTCTCTGCTTCTAGGATGAGAGCTCAAATTGTATCCCCAGGAGAAATTGCTTATCTAGCTGTCTTTTAAGAAAGTCGACTTCATAATTTTTTGGCAGGAGTCTGTTCCACTTGAGTGTTCGATACTCTGTATGGAGGCTTGTGAAATAGTCACTGAGTTACCCAGTCCCTGGAGGGACAGGAGGAGGAATATGGGCAGGAATATGCCTGGGCAGTCAGAGTTATATGCTCCTACTGACTGGTAACCTCTGAGCTGGGCAGGACTTGATTTCGGTTTTGGATATAGGCAACAAACTTCATGTTGTACACTTTTAGGTCTTTCACTAATTTTAGTCCATTCTTTTAGGTCTTTCACTAATATATGAGGCCTTGAATGCAAGATGTTGGAAGACTGAGGGCCTGATCCAAATCTTTGGCAGTCAAAAGTCATTAACAGCAATGAGTTTTTGATTCAGTTCAAGCCACTACACCTCTTCTCTAGAATATTTTCTGTAGTACATGAAGCATTTGGAAAATGGCTAATAGGAAACCACTATCATGAAAATCATGCTTGTTTTCCTCTCCTGCCATTATTCCTATGTCCTATTTTCAGTCTGGATTCTGCTTATTTTCAGCATTTCCCCCTAGTGTGCGATTCATCTGGCTTGGCAGTTGCCTTGTGTGCAGTACATTTCAAGAAGGAACGGGACAGAAGTAAAGGAATGTTTCCAAGAAAACAGATAAACTGCTTTGGTGTCACTGACTTGGAAAGTGGGTTAGTCATACTCTGAAAGGCTGGTATTCTTGATTATTTTTGCTTGTCTAGACCAACACACAGCTGCGCTAGCCCACCACTTGGAATATAACTCAGTGGGTCTTCTCCTCCCCTGGTAGTAGAGCAATGAACTTGGAACACATTTTGAAGTTTACTATTTAAATGATGCAAAGTATTCCACTGTTTTAAGGCAGCATGTAAAGCTGATTTAGGGATTACTGTTATGTCCCTTCTCTTTTTTTAGATACACTAAGGATTTATCTATACATTTAAACCTTTATCCAGACAGAGAATAGGTAGGCAGATTTGATGATAGTGAACTAAAAATTTTCACTCTTTCAAGCAGAAAAAGCAACATTATTCAGCTTACAGATTAAGGGGAATTTAGCACGCTTGTGGTGTGAAAAGGTTAACTGGAAATTAAACTTTTTTTAGGATTCAGGTTTGATGAAAAAATAGTATAGTATAATCAAAACAAAAGATGGCAGGTTTATAAGATGCTGATATGAAAAATGTGTAGTTCTGTGTTGCAAAGAAAAGAAATACCATAAATTATAATATTTGGGGGCCTGAAAATAAGAGGCAGACTTTCCTTTTTTGGTTATTAATATTCAGACATGCGCTTATCACTTACCTGACAGAAGCAAGCGATTTCTTTGTCCAAAGATACACAAGAAAATAAACAAAAAATCCCAGACTAACAGAATTTGGTAAGGTTTACAGTAATATATCACATGCTTACTAAACTTAGGTGTATATAATCATTCTATTTAATTTCTCTTTCTCTGTCTCTTCCTCCCACTTCTTATCGAGATTGATTGATATAAGCTTAAACTGAGAAATTAATGACTCAAGGAACCACACTACTAGGTCTTGAAGACATCTCATTTGTGCTATTTTTATACTGTTGCAACTGCATGGCCTTGATACACTGGTGCAAAACAGCTCATATTTCAGGCCAAGAATCTTCCCATATGGAAGGTACCTATTCCATTTTCAAGTGTTTAAATAACCCAGGTTGAAGAAATGTTGCTGTCATGATGAAAAAACAAGTCCTGCTTGAGAATGTAAAAATTTGTACAGTAAATTTGCGGAAAATCAGGAGACCCAAGAAAAGAAAACAGCTAAGAAACTAAAGCAAAGGGAGAAAATTAATCTGAGAGTCTTTTTTCTTTCTCCAAGAGGTCATTCACCCAGAGTGAGCACACATTAAGTTTTACTGGAAGCTATGGCAGATATGTCACTGGCTGTAGGATATGAGATATTACAGTCTAAAATATTAATGTAAAAGGCCCAGTAGCTGCACTGTCCTGCATGAATGCCTTCAACTCTCCCCTCAAAGCCAAATTCCTGAAGAACCTGTGCTATCTAACTATGGAGTGAATGTCACAGAGAATGATGCTTGATAAAGTAATATAAACTTGATAAGCATTTGGAGATTTTCTTCTTATATGAATGGTCTACAGGATACAAACTCAGGCCTTAGGTGAGAACATCCTTTTATCTGCCACAACAACCTGAAGCACAACACCCTCATGGCTTACCACTATACCTCCAAGCCACGCTGCACAGCATTGCTCTGTTGTGTGTTGGATAACATGTATAGGCTTTCATAGGCTCCCCTCCACCCAGCCAGCTAAGCCCATGGTCTCAGGAGTGTGCAACTTGCCTGGGCACACCTCAGTAGCAGCATCAGATATCCTATATATGTATAGCAAAGGGTATACTCCACACCAAAATTTTGGAAAGATGACTCACAACCATCTCTTTTTTAATATTATTATTATTTCTGTCACAAGAACAGGATATTGCCACTCAGACACCTTCTACCATATCAAGACTCTTCACTTGCCATGACGGAATTGTTCACCTGACAGAGGCATTTACCTGCAATGAGCAACCTGTCTGTCTATCTAGAAACTTGGCAGAGAGTTGCCACCTTTCAAGTGTATTCATCCAGCAATGTCCGGGGATCTAAGGGTATTTCCCTGGCCTCTTCAAAGGAGCACTATTTGTATCAGGTAAGAAGAAGAGCACTTGTGAATCTATTTTGGGACAGTCTGATTATAAGGGGAAGGAGGAAAGTGGGGTGAATCCCTTAACTGGACTGTAGAGCACATGTCTACACCTTCAGTTACCTAAGGAAAGGCAACTGAAATAGTATGTTTCTGGAATTGCAGGACTCACCCGACCCTGGATATCTTATAAACAGTTCCCCTTCTTCATTTGGCCCTGAGAAAAGAGGCTTCCTCAGGATGGCCTCGAACATCGCCCATGTACCTTGGGCATGGAGGCTGGGCTCAAAAAGCAAAGCCTTAAACCTGCATGACATATTCTTAACCTGACAATTCTACGACAGACATCAAGAGATAGAAACTAGAAGAAGTCTGAAAGGTCCCCATGGATGTATCCACGGAACACAGATGGGATGAACAGACACAGCTGTAATGTAGGCATGTGTAGATGACAGAACAACACGAGAAGAAACACTGAGGCATTCTTATCAATAGGCTTCTAGGAATCAACATTCTTCCAAAAATACTTGTTGACAGTGATGCATGCAACTATACCAATTTATCTATATGAAGAGAAAGATTTCAAAGATGGTTTGCAGGCTAACACCTCGGGTTCTTTGAATAATGGGAGTGAAAAGATGACCACATCTTCTACGATCAGCTTGAAGAGTACATTTGTGATGAATTTCACACTGGCTGTAAGCACTCCTGGTAAATCAGCTCAACTCAAAAGTGATGTAGCAACAGGTGGAGGCTCAAATTTATCTGTTGTTTGGAAAAAGGATCTGAGAAAATATTAAGGGCAACAAATGTAACGCAAGGCAGAAAATGAGAGGTAGTTAGTCCCATTTGATTAATACTTATTTTAAAGGCTTTATTTGTGCACTAATAAACATGTAAGAAAACACAGTACCTGAGGAATGAAAACTATCCAAACCATGACCTCTGCCCTTCAATATGATACTTGAATAAAAGCTGTTAATTTATGCAAAGTCTTATTAAAGCTATGTTAAAGACATGTTGGAGAGATAGAGTTACTAGGATTAGTAGATTATAAATTAAGATATGCTCTATAATGGTGGTAAACTACAGTCATATATTTAGTATGTCATTCCTCATGGAAGTGTCAATGGAAAAATGGTGCTATCCGTGACTACATTCATAGTTTTGCCAGCTACTGTTTTCTTAGAAATGCTTCCTCTGTATATGATGAGCTTACTCTGAAGGGGAAAATGTAGGTAAGATTTTATGGCACCCAAGAGACACTACTTACTGCAAAAGTCATTAGCAAAATGTCATAACTCTGCCTTCACTTTAAATGTCTGCTTTTGAGATATTCTGGAATTTTGCTTACCTTCTTGAAGAACCTGTTGCAATGTGGTTTCAACAGACATTATGCTTATGACTGTACTTACTTATTTACATTTCAAATTATAGCAAATTTTCATTCACACACCAGAGTTTCCACGTAATTATTCTTATCTCCAACAACAGAAGCTACTGCAAAAAAACACAAAAGATGTTTAAAGTCTCCAGGATATATTCTCAAACATTGCCATAATCCTAATGCAGAGGACGAAAATGTGTTAATACGTGAACAGGAAAATAAAGAGAAAATTATACAGCTTATCTTGCATAATGAAGATACTAGACCTAGATAAGCATTGTGTTTAAGAGTGATTTTGATTTGTTTCTAAGTGAACAGTACTTCTTATGTTCCTTATGTTTGCTTAAGAAAAAGCAAATTCCGTCCGTAGCTAAAGTAACAAAGAACTTTCTGAAGACAGTGGTTATTTCTAACAGTCGTTAATAGCTTGTGGCTTTGTTCAAGTTTTCTACAAGTTCTTAACGGAGAGGCTTTGTTAAGCTAGGGAAAAAAAAAAAAATTAGAGCACAGTACCAGGAAATTTGTTTGAAGACTATTTTCAAATGACTATTTGAACCTGTCACATATTTATACTTAAAGAGCACATAACCCAATTTTCTTTTCTTTTGACAGGCAATCTTTGTTTCTTTATACTAAAGACACTGTGAAAGAGCTTTTGCTTCTCCCTTCTAAAGGCTTTCATTCTCTGCTATTCCTAAACCATAACAATATCAGTAACCTCACGTTAGTTTTATGGAAAGATTCATTAACAACTTTTTTACCAAAATTCACATCTCTGCTGATGTGATGAAAAAAAAAAACACAGGATTGTCACAGATGTCCCATATGGTACTACCTTAGGGGCCAAGCATAATCTTAAACAGTCTGAAAAAGAGTTTGAAAAATTACACAAAAAATATACAAATGGTACAAAAATAGACACATTAACCAAAATTAAAATTGACCGTGCTGTTCTCAAACAAAACAAAACAAAAAATTTTGTAATATTGAGTGGAAGAGTAATAAAATGGAAAATAAAATTCATTGTAGTGATTGCATAATGCACAAACTACATTAGAAATATCCCCAACTATACAAGCAAATTATGAACTCTGAATGAATTTCTACCACTGAAGGAAGAGATCTGTAAGTCACAGGGTTTGAAATGTCCATCTCAGTGCTTAATCAAAAGGAAAATTGAATGTTACAAATTGGTAGAAAGATAATAGAAATTGAAGCAGGAAACTGCTGTATTGCTGTACAAATTTCTGATGTAAACAGCTTTTAATTACCATGCCTTTTTCTGGTCATTCCATCTCAAAAAGGATCCAGTAGAATAAGAGAAGAAATTATACAAAAGGCAACAGGAAGGATCAAAGAAATTGGAGAAGCTTCCTTCAACACAAGCAGAGTCTAAGCTCACTAAAACTTAGCCTAGAAAACAGAAAGTGAAAGAAACATGACAGAGACATGGCAAAGAAGGTAAACATTGAGTGATTTTCATTGTTTCTCATAATACCAGAACTGGAGTGAACTAAATGAAATCATGAGTCATCAAGTTAAAAGCAAAGTGTGGATGTATTTAATTTTTTTTTCCACATTCTGTGTAAAGGAGATAGGGAACTTGTTGCCTCTGGATGTTTTGCCATCAGTATAAATGGGATTTATCAAAACGAAACATATATAAGAAAGGTCCACCCATGACTAATAAATACAGTGATGAATAGGCAGCCTCTGCAAAACTCATGGCACAGTTTGCACCATGAGGAAAATACCACATTAAATTTTCCTTTTCTTATCCTCATTTCTAAAGTAGCCACCTTGCTCATTTTTACAGAGATGGGACAGTTTGTTAGTTTCTCTATCCTGGCTCTTCTGAAGCTGCCAGGGCCCTCAGGTTGTATGTAAGAACAGGGAGACTCTCCCTGCTTTGCAATTAGCATGGTAAAAACAAGTTGTTTGAGTTTCCCCTTGGAAATCATGCTACATTGAAGGTCAGTCCAAACCTGTAAGTTCTCTCCAATAGGATTTAATGGGAATAAAATCAACATATAAGGAGTCAAGAGCATTTGGCAATATGCTTAGTGACACAGGTCTTACCTTTATGACTACTGAACTACAGAATAGATACATAAACATTAACAGGAACACTCTGCAGAAAGTTGTCAGCCTTTCTGAGGGTAATGCCAATAGATAATTTAAGATAAAGTCTAGTTTTACTGGCAATTTCTTTACTTCAGAAATTCCTATAGAGACTTGTGGGGGTAACACTATATATAGTTCTTTCTAATCTTATTTTTTAAGTAACTATCTTGAATTCAAGCATCTGTTGAAAAACCCTTTACTGCTATTGTAGGGAAATAGCAGGGGAATAGTAGGAAAATTGGTGTCATTGTCAAGGGATAGGGGTCACCTCTAGCCATTAACCCACATTTCAAAACTCTCATTTTATCTAGGAGTTCTGAAGACAGAATTATGACAGAATTGAGTTTGTAAAAAACTTTGCTACGAATTTTGCAGATTCGTCTTAGAACACATCATAAATATAAAAAGCATGAGGTAGTATCTTTGAAGGTATGGAGAATTTTAGCATACTTATCTGATAAGTTTTGTACCATAGTTAAAAACTCACACAGGGAGTCCAAAAAAAAAAGCATTGTGCAGCAAAACCAAGATGCAATAGAGTGCAGTGATTCAGGAATGATAACTACAGATATTTAACAGTAATGGCAAAAAATGCCATCTCTTCATGAAGCATCTGAACCTAAATGTTATTGGCAATGCTAAGACAGTATCTTCAGTAATGATTGGCATGAAGTAACTAGGAAGGCAGACAGTATGTCTATAGCTGCAGTCTTTACCAGTTAGATATGACTCCCTCAGCTCCTCTGAGCCCTGCAAATGCTGCAGCACAGAATTTCACCCATGGTTGCAAAAAGCAGTACTGCACTGGAAAACTGAAATGGTTTGTAAGTTCTTGTCTGAAAAAAAAAAAACCAAAACTTCTACCTTACTTTTACTATTTTTAGTTATTGTAGTCATATTCAATTTCCAGTTGAGCTTTCCAGACTTAAACTGGGTTATCACTCAGAGTTGACATTTGGAAATGCTGAATTTACAATTTTGTCAATGGAAGCTGGACACCTGCAAGAACCAGATTTACACTAACCCACCTTAGAGTCATCATTTTGGTTCCTCTGATGAAATCTGGTTCCAGTTAAGTGAACTGGAAGTCAAAGGTGTCATTTTTGGCTCAGTAGGACCAGCATTCCTCAGAGAGAGCAAAAAATTCCTTCAGTCCCCACCTAGCTTATTTTTCAACTGGCACTGCTTTAACTTTTCATTCATGTGTTTATTCCCACCCATTTAAAGAATGCACAGTTTAAAAATTTGATCATATTAAGGCAAATAAACTGAGACTAAGTAACTACAAACTGGCTAACTAGTCATGTTCCTGGGGCATCGAAGGACTAAGCCATGCTGGAGGAAAGAGAATATATTTCAATAAACAACCTTTCATGTGTTTGACTGTAGTACTCTTCCAGTCCATGATGGTAAATACCTTTCTGGACATCATGGGTAGGATTTTTCATACCTAACTCTAGCTTTCTCAAAGTCATTGTTTATTCTAACCATTTATGTAAGAAAAACTTTCCAGAACACAACATATAACAGTTACAGTTAAGGTTTACATACTAGTCCTCTAAATGCTGCTTTAAATGTCATTTCATACAACTGACCATTATATCTGAGTCATCACTGCAGACCTTGAAAAGTGCTTAAAAATAAATTACACAGTGCACATTTTTTATAGCCAAAATTACCTGCAAGGATGATTTCAGTGAATCAAAGGATAACAGTTTTCTTCTGGGAAAATAAAAAAAATGCAAAACTTATTGAAGTTGGAAACAGGTATTAGAACTGAAATGTCAAAAAAATCTATTGCAAAGGCTCATTTGAAAATGTTTGGAAACATCCTAAAAGTGTATCATAGAGGGTTTACACCCTAGATGGTGGATGCCATTGATTATTGCTACAGTAAGAATTTGTCATTTTTTTGTTAGATAAAGATACAATTTTGCAATTTTCCCTGTACCTTTTTAGTTTAATGTTAACTAATATTAGATTCTGCTATACCAATGCTATGTCCATTGAAACATTGGTTTCACATTGCATACAAATAGAAGAATTACAAATACAATTTATTGGTAGAAGAGATGTGATGTGAACAAATAAGAGCATACAAACACTGTAATTCTGTAGCAAATAAAAATCCCCTCTTTACTTTTCATTCTATTTATTTGTTAATATCAGTAATATCATAATTAATTAATTACATATTTAGAGTCCACCTTGATCATGCGAAAACACTTCAGTCAGTATTTGGCTCTGGTCTCTTGCTGCTCTGTGTGGGTGCATTGGCTCAGCAGTGTTAATAGGAGTAGAAAGCAATAAATTTTGGTTTTGTTCTAAACAGTGTAAACCGATCTGCCCTAGAACATGCACAGAGAGTTGTTACACTACTTAACAAGGTGCCATTTTTACATGGTCACTTTTTTAATAATAACTACATTATACTGTTATATATGCCAACTAACATAACTTTTCTTTCCTCCAACTAAAGATCACATTGTGAGGATTTTCTTGCCAGAAAATGAGATTATTTATATCTAGTAAGAACTTCTATGAACTAGTTAGTGTTGCCAAGCACTTACTCTTTTGCTGCAGATGGTTATGTTAGGGCAGAATTACTCTTTTTAAAGTTAATTCTATACTTTAAAAAGTACATTAAGAAGGGAATACAAATTAGAAGTAAACCACAAATGTAGATCCAAAGCTGTGGTCATCCAGTTTGTAAGGGAAATGTAAGGGCTTATTCAGACTTGCATGAATGCTTCCACAACAGAGTTAGAATGCTTATTTTGTGAAAGACAAACCCAAAACCACGAGGATTACTAATTAAGGGATCAGCATTTTTTTAAAATTGAAAGATCTAAGACCCATGCTAAATGACTAACAGCTTATTCGGTACCTATTCCTCACTCAGATATATAAAGAAAAAGAAAATTGGGAGCCCCTGGTGGCCTAGTGGTTAGATTGCGGGACCTTCACCGCTGAGGCCAAGGGTTCGATTCCCAGCCAGGGACACT
>JAWMRA010000041.1:42068769-42136248 GCA_035584735.1 Pseudotriccus pelzelni | reverse complement strand
TAGACATGTATACATATCTATACACACACATATATGCATATTATATATGTGTGTGTTATATATATATATATATATGTATATATGTATGTATATCTGTCAGTCTTGAAATGATACAGCAGCTTTTTACCTGTTGGTGGGAATCAGACCTGTTTTATATCTCCCAAGTCATTTAAAATTAGAAATGTTCTATTTTTTGGTCTAGCTTTGGCTACTCAACCCCCCAAACTTATCAGTATCAGCGTAACTTCAAATGCCAGATCTCTTTATCACTGCATAATCTGTTTTTAAGAAAGTTCTGTTGATGACTGTTTATGTACAGATACTGATGATATTTATGATTCTATAGTTTAGCCCACGTGATCTCTAAATGACATTGTGCACAAATAATAAAAGTGAACTGATAGCTTTTGTTTCAGCAAGAAGCACCTAAGTTGTAAAGTTCAGTATTTATAATTAAACAGAGTATTATGCATCAGTATTGTTCACATCAGTTACATATATATAAATGTATTTTTAGTATACATGTAGCTATTCCTTTATATTTCAATTTTTACAAGTATATTCTCATATAAAGCCAGTATTATATTTTTCCAGAGCTTTTCTTATCGATATTTGGAACTGTCTGCATAGAACAGCATAGTTCTGTTGAGAAAAGTGATTGGAAAGATGTTAGTTCTACAACAAAAACTAGTACCAGAATTATTTTGTTTAATGTCATAGATTTTTATGAATGAGTCCCTTAGTTCGAAGGGTACCTGTTTTACATTTACTTATCTAGAAAAGAGGTGATTGGGTGGCTGTATTTTTTTCTTCTTTAATGTTTGTACATCCTTGGGTAACCATTCAATTTAGTTGAATTTTTTGTGATATTGTGCAAAACAGTAATGAACTTACTGGGTCTTTGTGCTGGCTTTCTTTAGGAAGGCACATTTCTATATCGCTACCTTGAAGAGAATATTAATTTAGGTAATTTTAATTTAGTAATGACCACAGTATCAAGGGCCTTTCACTATTAACCTGTATTTTCATCTAGTAATCTTTTCTGATCCTTAAAATGGAATTTCACTTTTTGGTTGGATATGAATATCTGACTTTATTTAATTTTTGGTAATAGGGTGGTCCTTATAGTTTCTGTCACTTCATATTTCGAAGCACCAATATGATTCTGTAGTTTTTTCGCCTGTGTCAGGCTTTTTTTTTTTGTATGTGTTCATTTTATTGTGTTATATGTTTCCCCTGTTTTCTGAAGGAGGTGTCTGAGAGTCTGTGAAATGGTTTTTGAAGGCAGTATTAAGATAGCAGTATTAAGAGCATCCTTTCGTTTAATAGCATTCATTAAAAACAATAAAAATTTCAATGTGAAGGAATGTATCTATTTACAACTTTGGCAGTGGCATTCTTAAGATTTCCTTCTCTCTGAATACAACCAAACTGAACTTCAAAGAAGTTTTTCAGATTTCCTCATCAATTGAAACAGTTACCTGTCCATGCCTCAGTCTCTACAGATGAGGAGTAATTGTATTCAACTTCTGGATGTTTTCTGAGACTTAAAAGCTTTTGTTTCAAGAGCAGTGTAGTGAATCGGGATTATTTGCGATTATCTGCTTGGAATCTGCTAAGTGCGTTCTGTGTAACTGCGTGGTCTGTCGAAATCAAAATTCGTCAAAATGCCTGAACAATATACATGAATTTTTGTAGGGAGATTTAAGTGTTATGTAGGTGAGAATTACTAAGTGTCCTCAGTTGCTGGAGCACTTGAGCAGTAGATGGAGAGCTCCTTTCAAACATGGTAGCTGCTCATTTACCCCATTCCTCTCCCTTATTATAAAAGAACAAAACAAAACAGAGTCTAAATTTCTCTCTGACGGAACTGGAATTAAGAATAAAAGTCAAAACGAGCTGAGAATTAATCCTGTAAGAATTTAAGGATGTGAAGAAATTCATAAGTTGGAGAAAACTATTTACTTACTGTTGCATTTTACCATTACAAGTTTGTGCTTGGCTTGCTCAAGTATCAGGAGCTGTTTTTTCAGTTAATCTCATAGTCTCAAAATTAGCTGAGAGTGATTGAAACATGGGCATTTTTTGTCCTCACATCTTTTCTAGTCATATATTATATGTCCCTTGAAGATTGAGTTATGAGTTAAGCACATCAAAAGTGGGAGGAAATAGCTTGTCTTGTTCCTTACACCCTATGTGTTATGTATCTGCTGCTTAACCTGTGGTTGGAGAAAGTTGACCTGTTGAACAAACCTCTTTATCTGTTCTAACTGGAAGTTGTGATAGGAACATAATAATATTCTTTGAGCCAGTTTTCTGCTTTCTTCTGTTACACTCAGAGTATGAGAAGCTGAATTGGGTTTTAGGTCTTTTAAAAAGTCAGAGTCCGTGTTTGTGGTGATTCTTTTTGGCCAAAGCCTGTTCAAATGGGCTGAAAATTTGTTTTACTGCTTTCATTTTTAAAGACTTATTTTATTCTTTTGTATTCTATTTTGCTTTGCTGTTTAGACTACTGCTAGAGTCAGCTTAAATATACATAACTTCTGGAAGTCACTTTTTTTGACAGTTGGGCCCTAAATTCATGTGCAAAAAAACTCCTCAACCTTCTCTTCTATAAAATACTGTGTAGAGGCTCAGTAATGTGATTTATTGCAAGTAATTAGATTAAATACATAAACAAGAGGGAACAATTTCAGACTGGGAAGGAAATACGCTTTATGTAGCCAAATCACAAGTGGTTATTAGCACTATTTGTGTGTGTGTATATATATATGTATGTATTACGTGCAATGGTTAGATGACTGATCTTCTGAACAGGAAGACTTTTGTGTTTCTCAGAAGAAAATTAACATGAAGTTTAAATGAAATAGTTTTAAGATTGATTGTTTTAACTTTGAAAGTTTTGATTTTCTTTACACAACAGATTCAAACTCTCTGGACAGATGCCTTTACTTTCTATCCAAGTATCAGATCAGAAGCTGACAAGTATCTTGGAGCTAATTGATAGTATTCCTAAGCCAAAAAGTGTGCCTGCTACCAGTCCTCCTCCAAAACCAGCTGAGGTAAGGTTTTTAAAAGGTATTTGAAAACTAGTGATTAGCAAAATACCTTCTTGCTTATTAGCATTGCAGTTTTGAAAGGAGTACCAGAAAGTGAAGAGCAAGCATTTTCCATGTTGGAAAAGTTAGCTCATTCTTTAGGCAATAACTATGAAATAGTTGTCCAGTGGCAGGATTTAAAATAACTGCCCCCCGAGTTTTACTGCTGTGGGAATTAATTTGTAGTTCATATTAATCTTGATTAACAAACGTGCTCACTTTTTTTGATGATTAGCTTAACGGTACCTTCAAATTTACATATATATCAGAGTGCCGCAGAGTTTGGGTTCATCTATTTTGTGTAGTGAAGAAAACGTTGAAATGTTGGAATTTTTAAAGTTCAAGTTGTGGAAGAGAGTTTAAGTTTCAAAAATAAATAAACAAAATACTCACTATCTGTGCCTAATGTTTTATAAACAGTGCCTGCCTAGCAAAAGTGGCAACTTTTTTTCAGCTGACTTCAGTGCTTTTTCCATCTTTCTTTTTGTTAAGTTACACAACGTTAACTTAGTGGGTACAAGTTCTGCCTTGTACTTGTAGTGTTTAGGAGTTTGGAGTTTGTTCTCTCCTTCCTTCCCAGCCCCTTTCCCTTAGTGAAAATGATTTGGGTCAGTGTTTTATGCTTTCTTCAGAATGGAAGTATGCCCCTTTTGTATTTTTCCTGAAAAGTATGTTTTACCTTTTGAGCTGTTTTTAGCAAAACTAGGAAATGAGCTTCCAGTTCCTAATTTTTATCATGAATCTAGTCTGTGTGATCTGGTTATGTTTTCTATATATTTAAAGCAGTCCTATCATTAGAACGTCCGCTTGGCCCCGGCAGATGAACCTTAGGACTAAAGGGTGGGTTCAGTTCCGCGCACACTGTGTCTCACCTAAAAAATCCAATGCGCAGGCTGGAAGGCGTAAAGACCTTCCCCGGATCTTCGTTCGCGAAGACTGGCCATTACTTACTTATATAAAGAAAATTACATTCCTATTTGAGCCAGTAGAGAGAATCATTGACAAGCATGCTCCTATTGGAAGTGAGAAGCAGCACAGGCATCCAGCATATGTGTGTTTACATGTTTTGTCCTAACCGGGAAATCTGTTTAGTTGAGAATGGAGAAGAATGGGTTGAAGAACAACTTGGAGTATGTCAGCAATAGGATACACTACTGCCATTAAAGAGCTCGAAAAGAGCTCCTTAAAGGACAGGGGAAACTTACATGACTGAGGAATCCCAGCATCAGTAGCCAACAGCACATAAGACAAGCATTATATCCAGCTGCTTTCAACTGCCCAGTTTAAATGACCGAAACTTCATTCATGACGGGCAGCCTGCAGCATGAATCCAGGGTAAGGTGTAACCTCAGACCTCTACTTGTAACCATGTGCCATTTCTGTCATAACATAGACAATGGTAAAATGGAGGCACACACTGAATATAAAACAGTCTAAATACTGAAGCACGTTTGTGTGATTCCCCCTTTAAGTGATTGACTGTGTTAGTGTTTTTGCTTTCTCTAACAGTAAAATGAGTCTCTGAGTATAGCTGAATACATGGAACTTGTCTCATGGCATTGCAACTGTCTTTAATAAAGGACCTTTTACCTTCTGTCAGGAATTATGAGAACTGATAGGCATTTCTGAAGAAGAATTACTGGGACTCAGAGTGGACATTGGGAAACATCTGTCCTGGGAGCACAGTGTAACACTGGCAAGAGGTTGTAGGATCTCCAACACTGGGCATTTCTTGAAATTCTTTGGGGGTTTCCAAGACTGAGCTGGAAAAAGCCAAGGCTGATCTGATCCAGTTTTGAAAATCTCCCTGCTGTGATTAGTCAGTTGTGACCTACTTTATCGAAAGACTGTAATAACTGCGTAGTTAATAAATGTTATATTTGTTTTAAGCATTTTTTTCAGATACTCTGGAGCACGGAGTACATACTTAGAATGAGTCTCAACAATTAAGTCTTTGATGAGGGCTGGTTTCTCTGCGAGTGAGTAGCAGCAACTGTTTCCTAATATTTTTGGCTGCTTCTGGTAAGAGTGCTCAGCCCACAGAGCACAGCCTGTAGAGGCTATCAAACTGAGTTTTGAAAGGCAAAAAATGTCTTGTCTCCCTATTTGTATTGCTTTGATTCTGTTAGTAATTGTATCCTCTCTTTGACTGCTTTTTGTAGGTTCTCCATCTTAACTGATCTTTTACATGCAGTACAGTATCATTTCTAATCTGAATCCTTGATCAGCTCCACTTATCCTTTGACATCACATTCAAGCTGCTTACACTCACTCCTACCTACACTACACTATCCATACTTATCTCTTATTTCCTCCCTTTCTCTTAAATCCTTTTTGCTATCCCAAAGACATATCTTTCCCTCCTGATGCTCCTATCAGTTAAAAATAAGCAAGAATGTTCATAATTTGTTTTTTCTTCTGTCTTCTTTCTTACTGCATATTTATTTAATCCCTGTATTTTTTTCTCTCATTAAATGGTTAAATTCTTCAGGGAAGGAGTTCCTTTGAAATCTGTGAGGGTTTTTGGGTTTTCGTTTGTGACTCAGGATTAGCACAGCAGAACCTATAAGGACAGCAGTAATCATAAGATTGCTCCTTCTTTGTCTGCTATTCTCCCTGAAGCATGTCATTGTCCACTACTATTTAGAACTTATCGCAATACTCGTGTTCTAAATAACACCTCCTCTAAAATATTTCCATGTAAATCTGACCATGACTTTTATGTTTGCCTTACCAATTGTTTAATCCATTGTGTTTAGACCTAAAAGTTGGACATAAATGAAACTGTTTCAGATTTTAAGTGTTTTGGCAAACACATCTTATTGCCACATCTTTTAGTGAAATGTGGCTCATTTTTGTGATAATCTATAAATTTTAAAAAATTATTTCAGCTTTGGTCCAACTTGCCCTCATCTATTCTTGGATTCAGAGGGTGAGAAGTATACTGTACACTTAGGCTGCTGGGGTACCATGCTTTAAAAACATAAACTTTTAGGAAAAAAATTCACCTCAGTTTAAGCAGCACTCCTAAACTTGCAAACCGATTGAATCAAAACTGAACTGTTCAGCCAGCCTTCTTTTATCTAGAAGCTCTTAGATCTCTAAAGACCACAACTGCACTGAAAATGGCAAACTCTCTGATCTGCTGGCAGCGACGCCAGCCTTCAGCTTATTGCATGCTAGAAGATGACTAGAGACTCTATCTCTTGTCTTACACAGTTTCACGCCTTCAGGATGCTGGGTAACTCCAGAAGGATTTTCTTCCTCTAAACTTACCTTCTCTGGAGGAGACATTTTTCTGAGACTTCACAGTACACAGTCAATATGTCTTGAACCATAGAAAGCATTTCTTTCATATATCCAATCAGTTTCATCTGGATACAGTTCCTTTGAAGCTAGAATCAGTTATGCGCTGACTGTTATTATTCAGCGTTATTAATAGAGAGCTGTTTGACGCTTGGCTTATAACATTGGGCTTTAATGTTTCTTCAAGCAGAAGGTTTTCTCTTGAACAAAGAAAAAGCTGAAGTCACAGTGTAGTGTCAGAGGAACATAACCATCTTTTCTCATTTTCCTTTCACAATGCAAATCAAAGAACCCAAATAATTTCTGTATCTTTCCTAAACTCTAAATGGAAAAATGTATTCAGAGACAGATGGTCTTCTCTATCCACATGGACTTTTTGTCTCATCTCAGCTGCAAGCTGTTCAAGCCATTTTCCAGTAAGACCATTAGACCTCTCAGTTGGCACTGCTTTCACTTATCTTGTACAATCTCTAATCCTGTTCCAGTGTCTCTGGTCTATTATTTAATTTGGCAGACAAACACACTCAACTGTCCCAAATATATTTTCTGGCCTCTCGAGTTTCATTAGCTGCCAAAATGTGAGTATATCCCACAGGAAAGGAAATAAGAAAGACTTGTATTAATGTATCTCATTCATTAATCCACTGAGGAAAGTTTTCTTGTTTCTTTCTTAAATAGTGAATTGTGACTCATTGACATGTTCTGTGTCCTAGTATAACAACTCATTTCTGGTTTTAAAACGCTGACTTAAGAGATTATGGCATACTGCTTTACAGCACCTTTAGGAAGTGGCAGTTACCAGGAAAAAGGAGACATTTCTAAAATACGGAAGCAAGGACTTTATCAACAACTCCCAAAATAGCATATTACAGTATTCTTGTAATCTCGGTTGTCCTAAGAGATTTGACTACAGTCTTTTGCAGTTGTACAATGACCAAATATCTCCTCCTGCATTTCCCACTAGGCGTCCATGTAAAGTCGATCTAGTCTGACAGAATCTCAGTAAAGAATTCAGTTGAAAGCATTTCACTAAACAGCATTCTCAAACAATACCTTTTCAGTCAGTCCAAATGATGAGCAATACTAAACTTTCCATCATACTTTCTTTTTTCTTTTTTTATGTGGATATAAGGAGGTACATAATATAAATATTGATTTTCTTCAGAACATATTAAGGATTGTAAATGCTATACTCACATCCATTTCCTCACCCATTACAGAGCTGCCAAATAACAACAGTTAAGCACTCATTAATTCATGTATGACATTTGGCATTTGTGCAGATAATTCCTGTGGAAAGTTTAATATATATATTTTGCCTTGAATTTTTAACATTTGGGTTTATTTTTTAAAAAAATTTGGGCAGATTATATCATATACAATGCTTATTAAATTGCTTCTGTTTGCATACAGCTGGCTCCTCTGTAAAACCAATGTACTAAAACCACGTCAGTTTAAATATTGCAGATTGTTATTCCAGCAGAGCTAGACGTCTCTATCAACTTTTATTAGTATGTTGCCTGAATATGGAACCATATATTTATGAGACAAACATCTCTTGATTTTGAAGTCTGGATTGCCACTACCCAGCATATTGCTCCATGTATATTTTAATACTAGACAGGAGAAGAAAGTATTGTGACATCTGGTAAAATAAAAACTCTAGTGAATCTCACTTAGGAAGAAAGGCTCAGTTCTTCTGCCAAGGCAATATCAAAATCTGTTGTGCTATTTCTAAGGGTAATATTAAGAGGCACTCACACTGTGATAGAAAATAATATCTTACATGACTTTATGGAAGAAATAAATTATGATCAATGAAGTAGCAAAAATAACACATTGATTTTCAAAGGTGGGTAATGCTAACTTAACTACCTACAGTCCTTGTTCAAAACCTGAAAAACTTTAGAAAGTCTCAGAAGCTCTGTAAATTAGCGCTGAAACTAATTTGGTCATGTGGCTTATGGTGCCTGGCGACTGGTTTAGACTAGTAAGGTAGCTTGGCAGCCAGCAATGTGTCCTCACTCCCCTTATGCTCTGCAAGCTCCATTTTTCCCACTCTCACATATGAAGACGAAATCAATTTTCACTGGTTCATATGCCATTTAATTTTCCCTACAAACTCATTTTCCACTAGATGCCACTAAAGGTCAAACAGGCTGCACGAGAGGCTGAGCCACCCATTGACAGCATCATACTAATAGTCTCTTTCCTTGATATTCAGAAAATGCATATCTTTGGAGACAGGGGGCAAGCAGAAGTCATACTTCTGTTGTACCTGGCTAAAAAGTGGATGGAGCTGATGACATCATCATATGCTTAATCATAAATGTCGCAATGTCTGGTGATGATTTCAGGAATTACTGAATTCCTCTAAGCTATAGAAAAATTAATTAAGGAAACATATCAGGGAGTTCCTGTGGCATCACAGCTTCTGACAAAAATTATGCCACTGGGATTGAAAAAAGTACAAGAATGGTGTAAATCAGACAGTGGCTAACTCCTCTGCAGCTTGTTTTAGACCACAAAGGAGTAAAAATATATGTAAAAGATTGGTATGTAAAAATTCTCATCATAATAGAGTCAAGGACAGTTAAAAGAAAATGCTTTAAAGTCCTGATGTAGGTCCATGCCTCTGCTGCAAAAAAAACCTCTGCTGCTTTTGAGGTGACCAAGAATTGACAGAAGGGGAGAATGGAGCATATTTTGCACCCTGGGTTTTCTCTGTCCCCCAGAGCTCCTTCTTCCTCACTCTATTTTAAGGGGAACTATTTACACTGTCTTCAAACTGGATTGTACCTAGCTCTCCTAACTCTCATGCAGATAATGGTATCAAAATGCACAGTCCAAAGAGAGCTCTGAGGGCCCTTATGTTCAGGAGGTACCATCCTGTCAGTGAGATTTCCCTTGAAAAAAATGTGGTGATCTTCAGAAACATGGTTTGTTGATTTAAATATGTTTGCTGCACCAATAAGAGCTTTGGCTCGGTGTAGGCATCTTGCTGCTTCCCAGAGAAGGTTACAGCCAGCCCCAACAAAAGGAATCTGTGACCAGTGATTTTTTCTGTGTGCCCTGGCCTTCAGTTTTCTTCAGCCTGTGCATGGGGTACTCTTGTGGGACATGCTTTTTTTGCTGGAATTTAGGATTTAGGACATTGCTTCTGTAGACTAATCTAACTCAAAGGGTAAGACGCTAACATCATCAGTGATTTTTCATATGTTCAAACTTGTAAATAATTTGGGGATATTTACATGAAAAGGCAATAGGCTGACTGGAAATTGAAAAATATTTATTAAATTTTTGAGTGTACTAACATTTTGAAATTTTGTTCCCCATTAATTCTTCTCAACTAAGCTGGCTTAAATAGAGCCAATCCTTGTTTAGAATATATTATTCATGGAGTATAAATCTCTGTGTTTCCTAATTATTCTATGTATGGACAGTGTAAAACTACAGAGGAGTATTCAATATTATTAGCCAGTACTTTACTGATTGGCTTACATTTCACTAGAAAAGACTTAGCATCATAAAAAAATGCTGTGATCTGTGTCAGTTGTCATGACCTGTGGTTGTTAGCTTGGCAAATAATTTAAATATGGAGTAAAGAAGCAAATTCATTTTAGCAATGTGGAAGTGTTCTATGGGGATATGCTTTGTGTTATTTGTGTCAAAGACAAATGTGTGGGTTATTTCCTCAATTTTCTCTATAAATGTTCTAAAATGTGTCCTAAAAAAAATTTAGGATGTGTTTGTATAATTCTTTGTACAACTCAAAAGAGCAGCTGACTCTGTAGATTACAGCAGTGATGGTTAAGATTTTCTTTTATAGGCTGGCATAATATCCAGCACTGCATTCATGTAAACTTCCTGTCTGCAAGCTGATTCCCACAGGCCATTCTGCCTCCCTGAACTTCAGATGATGAAACTATGCCCTGAAATTGTGGTCAGGCACAACATGGAAGAGCTTTGCCTTGTGATCTGACAAAACCAGTGGTTGTGACTCAAATGAGACCATGGGAATAAAGTTCTCCTGGATGTACCCAAATCATCACTTACACAACAGCACATGTAGAAAGAAAGAGAGGAAATGAGTACCAAAGAAATCCAAATAATGGTTCTATTAACACAGACCAATGACAAGGAAAGAAAGATTCAGCATGTCCAGAACTGGGAAAGGAACTGTGGCAGGGAACATCTGCAAGGAACAAATGTGTCAGTGAGAAGCTACCTTCCTTGCTGTTATATTTTTCTTGCTGTTATATAAATGTAAGAGATCCTAATAATCCAGAAGTGAACTGTTTTTGCTGAAAAATCATTTCAGTCACCAGTGTTGGCCAGTGGGGAACTGGGGAAGGAAATACACTGGGAAAATAAAAAGTTTAAATAACCAAAACCTACCTGCTTTGATTAAAGATTTTTTTTATTTTATTTTGTGTTGTTACCTTTCCTGTTTTTGAGGTTTTAATTTCAAAGATGGGAAAGTTTGAAAAGGACAACAAGCTCTCAAAAAGCATTTCAGTTTGGGGAAAAATAAGGAGACAAAAGACCTTTGCCTTCTGTCCAAGTGGGACTAAAAATGCAAAGTGTCTCTATGTACAGATCAATCTTTTATTACAGTCCTTTGGCACAGGACATTATATGTAATAAGGAGATTATTTGGAGCTTTCATGTCATTTGACCTTGTTTCATGTAGCAGAAATATCAAGATTGCACCTTTTGTTTATGTCTGTTCAACAAATTACTTGGCTTTGGTAAAGCATCACAGAATCACAGAATACACTGAGTCAGAAGGGGCTCACAGGATCATTGAGTCCAGCTCCGAGCCCTGCACAGGACTATCCCCAAGAGTCACACCATGTGCTTTGACAGTATCATCCAAATGCTTCTTGAACTCTGTCAGGCTTGGTGCTGGGAAGCCTGTTCCAGTGCTCAACCACCCTCTGGGTGAAGAGCCTTTTTCTAATATCCAACCTAAACCTCCCTTGACACAGCTTTAGGAAATTCCCTCAGGTCCTGTCACTGGTCATCACAGAGAAGAGATTGGTGCCTGCCCCTCCTCTTCCCCCTCACAAGGAAGTTCTAGACTGCAGTGAGGTCTCCCCTCAGTCTCCTCTTCTCCAGGCTGAACAAATCAAATTACCTCAGCCGCTCCTTATACAGCTGCCCCTCAAGACCCTTCACCATCTTCATTTTCCTCCTTTGGACACTCTCTAACAGCTTAATATCTTTCTCTCATTGCAGTGCCCAAAACTGCACACAATATTCCAGGTGAGGCCACACCAGGTCAGAGCAGAGCAGGACAATCCCCTCCCTTGACCAGCTGGTGATGCTTTGCCTGATGCCTGCCAGAACAGGGTTGGCCCTCCTGTCTGCCAAGGCACTGCTGACTCAGATGCATCTTGCCATCAACCAGGATCCCCAGGTTCCTTTCCACAGCACTGCAGAGTAAACACAGCTAAACAAATTTCATATGCAGCACCTAAATTATGTACTTTTTATCCTTGTGGGGGATATACTGCTGTTGCTTCTCATCACAGCTCTTTTGTTAGAAGACATGAGCATGGAAATCTACAGCTGAGAAATGGCTTCTGGCATGTCTACCCAATTTCAAGAATCCTACCTGCAAGTCTGTCACTGTGAATCCATATACTATCTGTTGTCTGCCACTTCAGTGTGTTCCACAGTCATGTGTGATCACAATTAGGATTTTTTCAGCTGAGGGATTTGTGGTGTTTTGTGCTTTTTTAACCGTTGCTCCCATTGCTGACATAACACAGAGCCCTGTCAAGTAGATGCTCTGCTCCTGTTTGTATCTGCAGTATTGTTGCAACTGGGTGTAGCAGGGATTCGGGGACATGTTTCACACTCTGCACTTGCTCCCCTAAGTCAGAGCTGGATACCAGAGATGAGTGTGTGTATGCTCACATTCTGAATAGCTGAGTGGAAAAATCGCTCCGTCTTTGCAGTCTCTGAAGGTTTCCTCTCTTGGTACGTGACAATTATCTCAATCTGATGGGCTGACATCACCACTCAGTCAACTAAAATTGGCTCAAAAAATGTCAACTTAAGGAAGCGCAAGAGCAGCAAGTAACTTGTCACAGACTTTCAGCACCAGATCAGTCAAAAAGGGATCTCAAACAATCTTTGAACTATACAATGTTTCTTGCAGTGATCTTTTCAAATACAAAGAAATGCATTTCCTCCATGTAAAATAACATCAATCAGATATCAATATCTATTGCTAGATTAAGGGGCTATGCGTACACTTCCCTTCCAAGCGTGATGAGATCATTCTCATTCTCTCTGCATTCTCATTCTCTCTGCATTCATTGCAGAGAGTTTGGTAGATATCTATTTTTAGATGCATATCTATAATTGTATCTATAACAATTACAAGCAAAATACAGCCTAAGGCGTTACTGCCTTCAAAGCACCTCAGCATTGTCTCAGGTTAGCAGAGGTAAAAGATCTCATTGAAAAATGTGAAAGAAAAGGCTGTTTCACACCTCTGGAAAGCAATAAGAGCTCACCCTTGTACTTTCATTTTAGATTCTCTGATTATAGAAAAATCATTAATTTATCTTGTTTAACGGTTATTCTTAAATTTAACTCTCAAAAAAAGTCCAGAGGTGTGCAACTGGAATGAACTTCAATCTAAAGAATACTACCTATACCAGTGTACCAGAGGAATTATGTTCATTTTGTTTACAAAAGAGATGACCAAGTTACAGGAGGAAAGATGAGCCAATGGTCTTCACATATGTTAAAGGTAACTGTCAAGGAAAAAGAACATAAATTTCACTCTTCATTCTCTGAGAGAAGAACTAGAGGTCATATAAAATTGTAGCAAGAAAGATCTCTATTAAACATTATAAAAAAGATATATAACTGTCTGGTAGTTATTTACTAGAATAGTTTGCCCTGGGATTCTAAAATTATGAAGACTTCTTGTTTTCAGGAACCAGTAAGATGGCCATCTTTCAGGGATGGCTCAGAAACAGCTGATCTTGTCTTCGTCTTTGACTTGCAATGTCATGTCCCACTTTACTTTCTATAATTCCAGAATTCTCCAGCTTCTGGTCAGAAGCTGCAGAAGCTGGCATAGCATATGCTGTCAGAAGCTGGCACGGTATGCCTGCCAGCACAGTGTATCTGATGTAGGATAGCCAACATATAACATATCTGGTAGGTACTGCTGGCTCAGTATATCCGTCAGCTTCCGTATATAATATGGCAAGAATTTAATATTTAATTCATTTTCAGAAGTGTTGCACAAGAGGCAGAGAGAGAGAGAGAAGGGAAAAAAACTCTAAGAGGACAGGCATTTATGAAAATATGGAATCCTACCAACATTATTTCATATTGGGAAAGTTTTGACAGGGTCGATTCTCTGAAGTGCTTAAGAGGGGAAGGAAATAGGATTGTTCCTGTCTCTCTGGGTGTAGAGAAGTTCAACTGTTTCCTGGCTTGCCAGTAAATATAGTAGTAGAAAGGGTCAGTATGGGACAGACACTGACAATTTGTCCTGTCTATCAGCCTCTTTAGTGATCAGTTTGAGTATGAGAAACGCTCATGACTCACATATCAGTAATGGGGAGGAAGTTGACTGAACTTTAGCTAGAGGCTGAATTAGGGTAAACAGGCAGAAACTGGTTAATCCCTCCACATCTTGCACAGCTTGGACAGCTTGCAGTGACTCCAATACCCCAACAGACACGTTTCTGCCATTTCGAAGGAGCTTTTCCTTTTAGTTCTGCTACTAGGGTGTGTAACCTAGCCTCAGTGGACAATTGCCTTGATGGCACTAACAGTATCACTCTCAGAGCTTGATTCAGACAGTACTATAAATTGCGGTATGCACTCATGCATATTCAACTGATAAACAGGTTCTACTCATTTATTTATTTGTAAACAACTAACACAAACACAATGAAAATGAAACATTAATTTAATGTTTACATTTTTATCCCTGCCTGATGACCGTCTTGCATTTTATGGCAACGAAGTGGAAACAGAAGTCTCTCTGCCAGCAAAAACTGGAGGTGTAACAGCACCAGTACTCCCCAAAAGGGAGAACTGGCCTATCCTGTTAGAGACATTTGGAAAAACATCCAAGCAAGGTCTTGCCTGACTCCTCCCTTCTCTGTCTTGCTATATAAAAGGCTCACCTGATTCATAACACTCAAATCAGAGTGCCCTGTAAACACCATTTAAAAAAACCTCCAAACGTTACAAAGACCACTCTAACATACATACAGTCAGTCTGTACTGCTTGCATGTGCTTTCATATGTATTTAGTGTGTTTGGTCTGAACTGGAAAATACAGCTTTCTTATGCTATATGTGTTCATTTATATATGTGTTTGTGTACAAATTCATATACATAGATATAAACTTATTTATATACATACACATAAACAGAAAAGCCACATGCGCAATATAAAATGAAATTTTTTCGTCATGATTAATATAAAACTGTACATATAACTATATATAGATATGCATATATAAGATATGTATGTGTATATATATACAAAATTGTAATGAAATATGCAAGCTGACAACTCTCTGAACATTCTTTTTCTTCCTGATTACTGTTACTTTCAAAAATTGTTTAATGGATCCAGCCTGAGAAAGAGCTTCACATAATTCCATGAGACTTTTTAGACCACCCACTGCAGTATGCTTTCTGTCTTTTCAGAACATTAAGGTCTATAAAAGTGTCTCTTCTGCTTTTCTGTCCCCTCTGGGATCTTCTTCAGTGCTATAAAAATCAATTCTACTTTAAGTTTAAATACTGGATCATACTGCTCATTTGTCCATCATACTAGACTGTGAGAGGGACAGGACAGCTGGATCATATTTTGTTCAAGTACCTTTTTCATTGAAGAGCTCACTTCTAGGACAACCAATAATCACTGTACATCTGGGTCAGTATCCTCTTATCATTTTAACCGAAAAGAAAACTTATAAATTCGTTTTTGTAGAGAATTCATATAGAGTTGAAAGAAAGAGTTCAGAAATATTGAAGCCAAAAGTTCCTGCCATTTCCAGCACATTTCATTTCCACACACTTGTGATGAAAAGAAAGACACAAAGCACAGACTTAATAAAGAAGGAACAGAAAGGAGGACTAATGCTTTGGAGCAGTAGCTGGCTGCTTAGAATAGAGGGGGTGGGAGACAAGTATTAATTCACTATTTTCTTCAAATCCCACCTTTCAATGTGTGATAGGACTACACCATGGGCTGGTCCAGAGGAAAATGTTCTTGAGCTCTTCTATTAATGTTATTCCAACAAGTAAAAAATGCTAAATTATTCATGGAGAAACATACCGGCATGTCCCAAGAGAGTCACCGTATAAGCAACAGATATGACATCTCTCTTTGGGTGAGACAGGCAGAAGGACATAAACAGGGGGACAAGAAGGAGAGCAAGAGGCAATATTCAGGTCACTAGGCTCTCATGAAAGGATAACCATACAGACCTATTGGACTGCCACTTTCCTGCCAGGTACACTGAAATGGCTGCTACCTGCACACCAGACATGAGGACAAGAGGCAACACTGGTGGTATTGCCAGATCTGACCACTGCATTTTCTGTGCATCCAGCACACATGGTCTGCATCCTCCAGCTGATACATATGCCTTTGCCACCAGTCATTGCCTGCAAAGCTTCTGAGATCCTTGTAAAGCAGCTTCTGGCATTGTCTTCCAGAAAGGAGCATGGTATCTGTAGGTGAGCTAAGCTCAGAGTGAATGTTGACTGCTTGCAAGGACAGTCTGAGCAGCCAAGGTGACTTTTGTCTGCCAAAATGGAGACATCTGTCATCTAAATGTACCCATCTCAGTTTTTCATTCAAGGTTTCCATTTATAACGAAAAGAGATAAATAGGCATACACAAAGCACAGTTCCCCTTACTTATGTCATGCTTGAGTACATCTAAAATAATCAGATTAATTCAGCCTATCCAATGTTATTTTTCCTGTTGACTATAAAGGGAATTTAGGTGAACAGTGCAACACACAAATTTTCTTTATACAAAGCTGGAAAGATAACTCATATTTCACTCTAAATCTGGACTGGTCTATGAGGTTCTAGTAGTCCTGGTAATAATCCAACCAACCACCATTTAGAGGTCCACTTGTTGGTACTCACTCTTTTCTATCCTCCAGGCTCTGAACACTGGACACTAAAAAGCTGAGGAAAAAGCTCAGATTTTCAAGTTAGCATGGTTACCTTTTGCACTGTGATTCAAACTCTAAAGGGCATCTTCGCAACTGCTGTATTTGACCAGCCACGTGATCCCAAACAACATTAGTTTAATCGAGATAGATCAGGGAAGATGAATGATTTTTCAAACTTAGTTCTGCCCTGATAGTAGTGTTAATACAAAAGCTGCTCATAGAGATCTGCTCACAGAGAACTTCTTTGGGATGTAAATGTTGTGTTTGAGCACTCGTCCTCTACTGTGGGCCGAATTTATGGCTCCATAAAATGGAGCCATAAATGTAATGTAGGTTAAATCCCAAGCAGGAATAAGTATCTATAACTGTATCTATAACAATTATAAGAGAAATAGGGCCTAAGGTGTTACTGCCTTCAAAGCACCTCAGCAATTGTCTCAAGTTAACAGAGGTAAAAGATGTCATTGAAAAATATAAAAGAAAAAATATGAAAAAAAAATGTTTACTGGTCAGCATCCTTGACCAGCCTTTGTTGTGCTACTCACTCTGTAGCTATACATATTCTGCGAAGTAAATGGGGGGTATTTCAGGGTAACACCTACACTTCAGTGATTTACCTGAGAAAATAAGTGAGTATGGGTTCAAAGCAGGGTGAGACATAACAGTGTTGTGAGAGGCCAATACAGAAAATGGAAAGACCTAACTGGGAAGGGGACCTCTTTGATCGTGGGCTCAGAAGAGCAAGTTGGTAATGACTTGATAATACTGGTAAAACTGTCAGCCTTAAAATAAGAAGCCCTCAGACATGTACAAAACACGTAAAAAAAAAAAAAAAAAAAGGTAGAAACTATCATAATATTTTGTATTTAAATGATCTTGTTTCAAAATCCCAGCGAATTTTATTTTAATGACAGACAATCTGGCTTTTCTTCTTTTTTCCTAAATCGATTCTTTATAGGAGTTGTGTGGGTTTTTTCTTGTTTCCATGGTATTTATTATCCAGCCATTTGCTTTCTATTCTGGGTCGAGCACAAAATGAAAAGCTTGAGTTGCTGGGGCTAGATTACTACTTGTTGTAAATCAGGACAGTAGTATCAACTTCAGTGAAGTCACTCTTTATTTATATCATCTGACCTTTGAAATTTTATGATGTAGAACATTATGAAGAAATCTTGGAAAGGAAGCCCATTTGTTTGTTGGGCATCATCATGTTTGTTTGCACTGACTTTCAGAACAAATGGATAATGTAAAGCAGTAAATGTACTACAAGTCACTTAATGCATTACAAAGGAGAAGGCAAAATAAGGACAAGCTGGGCAGCTCCAGGCTTACCGCACAAATGGTAAATGCAAGAACTTGCTGATGCACTTGTTTTCACAAAATTGAAAGATATTTTCATTCCTTTTCAAGGGAAGATATAGGTTCTGCAGTTTAGGTGCTACAGCACTTAGCACAGGCAGCATGTGTCTTTGATCTGCACAGATGTGAAGTGTAGACCTGTGAAATCCTCCATTCAGGGATTTGGACCGCTGCAGACTACATCAATGGTGATCTTTTCATTTGGTTGTTGTTTTTTATTTCCTTAAAACCTCCTCTCTCAAAAACTACCGTCAGTAATTTCTTTGAGACATGCTCAAATGGACAACTTGCCCACCAGTGTGCTTATTTACCACTATGTGAACTGCTTCCCAATTGTGATGTTACAACATCCCTATGGCAACTGCAGCACTTGCTTACATTGAAAAGTCATTTTAGGAAAGTATTGAATTTATTTTTAGCTTCTTTTAGTGAAATCTAGCAGCTGGAAATGAAGTGAGCCAGCACCTACAAAGCCAGAGCTTTGTAGGAGAAAGAGCTACTGGTTTTAATCACACTATTTTCATTATTATTTATTTATTTACTGTGCAGAATACTTGAGCCCTCTCTCAGCCCTTCTTCAATAAATGTAGATTTTTATCAAAGGACTGGATAAAATTAAAATTGGAATTTAAGATGTAATGACACCACCATTATAACCTGATATTAGCTCAGTTGCTTAGAGCATGGTACTAACACTGTTGAGGTTTCAGGGTATATCCCAGTATGGGCTATTTGTTTAAGATTTGAACTTGTTTGTGGGTCCCTTTCAATTCAGAATATTTCGTGACAATTATTTTTATTGGGATGGTTATTATTGGCCTTAATTCTAAGATGCTTGCTCATAGTAACAGTTGAAAATCATAACTGAAATTGTTATAACAACGACTAATTGCGAAAAAATTTAAGGAAAATTGTCTTATTAAAGCAAATAAAAATTTCTTCAGCTTGGGTCTGTGCCACAGATCTGTAAGTTTAGGATCAGCAATAATGCCCAGGAGGCAGGACGGCAGCAGGGACTGTGGAATGGTGCAGTGGACAGAGAGTTAGTTTTACTTTCAGTTTTCCTCTGGCTGCGACAGCCACGGATCCGGAAAACTCCCTTTTGAGAAGTCCCTGGCGGGAGTGTAGAGGAGGGTGGTGGTGTAGTGGTGGCTCCTGGGGGTGGCTCCAGCAGAGTGTGTGTCTCTCACTCCACCCCACCAGCCAGCAGCATGGCCCCAGGTGGAGAGGGACTTTTTGTTCCTTCTTGGTGGTGTCTTCCTCTCCCTCAACTCCCCAAGCGCACAACTATAGCAAGGGGTTTGCTCTTAAAGAAACAGTATTCCAAAACAGTATTGGAAAAAGGGATAGAAAACAAAACATACTCTAACCATGACATAACTGAAGATGCCATGTAGCAATCAGACAGAGGTTAGGCTCCTGCATCAGATATCACAAGCAATCTAACTGCTGAGACACTTTGGCCAGACCACAGGAAGGAATAAGGAGGAGAACGTGTCTGGAGTTCTTTTCCACAGATGAACTTAGAAGATCTCCTGTGACAGAGAGTTCCAAAGGTTTGACACCTGCTGCGTAAAGTATTTGCTTCTAGCTATTTTAAACTCACCTCCTACTAGTGTCACTGAATGTCTTCTGCTTCCAGTATTGTAAGATTTGGTTAATAACAGTTCTGCCTTCATCTTACCCTCCACCTTCAGAAATTTTAAACCTCAGTCTGTCAGCCCTCAGACTTCTTCAGTCAGAAACAGACCCTAACCCTTTAGTCTCTTCTCAGAAGATGGCATCTTTGTCTCCCAATCATCATGACTTGTCACTGGCCTTTGGTTTCCAGTTCCCCTCATGGATCCCTGAGTCTTGTTTTTTTTTGACCCCTCAAAGGACTAACTTCAAGAGGAAAGCTAACCATTCATAATCCAGTCCCCACAGCCTGTTGGTTAGAGTACTGTTTTGGAAATTACAGGGTAAGAATACTTCCTAAGAGCCTCCAGCTTCCTTGTGGAGGTTCTCATTTGAAAGACACATGACAGTAATGGCAAAGTCTCATCTCGTTCAAGACAGATCCAGGGATACCTGCTCTGTGCATCTCAAATCACCTTCATCAGGAGTTGAGTTAACAATGTTAGGAATGTTATTAACCCATATCCAACACCACATTGAATTTTTTGTGTCATTTTGGATTTTTAGCTTGTCTCAAACACTGGAGTTAAATATTTTTCTTTGAGCCTTTCTCCTGAATTTAAAGACCAACATGCTCTTTCAGCAACATGATGCTTTCTTGAATGCTTGCCAGCATGCTCAGAGCCTTGCTTATTGTGCATAAAATAATCATATTGATTTCATATACTTGAATTCTAAGCATAAATATACTTTTTTTTTTCCTCTAAGCCCCTTCTATGTATAGACTTAGTGTTTCAATGCTCTCAGCTTTTTTTTGGCAGTTGTGCTCCAGAACATTTTTGGCATGAGCATTTACTTCTTGGCAGCAATACAAGTTTTTATTACAATATATATATTATTTCTTTTCAATTGTTCTGCTTTACTATATAACTTGTGCATCCCTTCCAGTTTTCTTTCAGTGGAGTATAATCAAAATGCTTAACTTCTTGAATTAATAGGCAAGGAATTTCCATGCACATGCTTTTATTGCATTCAAAGGTCTACACATTTATCTGCTCCAAGTGCTTTATCTTATAAAAGATGAAAAATACAACCCTGAAAATAATTTCTTTCTCAAATAAATTAGTTCAATAAGCTTTCTCTCTCTCTGTTTTCACCAATATAGTTGATACTTTTGGGGGAGCATATACTATTGGTAAAAAAGTTTTGTTTTCTCTCATCTATCGATGGGGGATATTAGTTTGCAATTCCCCAGAATTAACTGAAAACTACCTCCTTAAGTCTTCTAGGTTTATTACACCTTTTCACTTATTTTTCTTCCTACCTTAGTGATTATGGATCACCATCGTCCAAGCTGCATTCAGATACTATGAGTTACTCTGTAGTGAGGAGAAGAAACCACTCTTCTGTTGCATCCTTTACTTTCTCTATCAAATTCTCAGCTCATTCCATGAATCTACTGTATAGTTTCAAAATTACTCTCCCAACATTCATTTAGTGTCCTTTTAAAAACACTCAGTTCACTGATTCAGAGAATTTTATCCCTTCTTTGTAAAAAGTTATATCCACCTTGGTTCAATGGTTCATCATAACCCTCTGTATGATATACTTTCCTTCTTTTGCTATTATGTACCAGCCATCTTTGGATCCAACAACATTCTGGACTTTCGAAGAAAATGTCTTTAAGCTAGATGACAACATTCCTTCCCGTTCACATTAATATAAATTATATCTACACATATATAAATTCAATTTTTGTTGTTTAATATTTTATAGCAATAGTAATTAGTAAATATATTATGTAAATAATATATATATTACATTTATTATTGTATTATTAAAAATTTGTTTGTTGAATCATATAATGTCATATGACTTGTCTATCATGAACAATATACGTCAATTGTATCATGACCTGTGTGCTATATCAAGTCATACTGTTGATCAAATAGTAAGACTTTCAAATCTAACTATTAATACCTCATATTTCTTGTCTATAGACATCTAACATAACCAGCAAATGGAGTTTTCAGTTGTTTGGTGTTTTCATTTATTTGCTTTTGTCATGCCTAGAACAACTAGATGCCTTTTTTTTTTTTTTTTTTTTTAAATTTCCTCAAGTTTACACCAACTACTAGTCTTATTTATCCAGCCTCTTATAATAACAGTGGACGTTCTCATTCCCAGTTAGCAACTGTATATTCAAACCTGAACTAGAACCAACCTCATTATGGAAAAGATACATCTTTAAATTATCCTCATCACCAGTCCAATAACGAAAATGAAAAACCAAAGGTAATACAATAAAAATGTATTTCCAACAATGGCAAAATTAATAATAATAATAAAAGATAATCAACTGTATTATCAGAAACAGAACTTTATTTGTGAGAAATTAATCATTAAGTTAAAATTCTCAATTTAGATATTGAAAATATTATTTTATACAGAACTCTGTTGAATAAGTGTGGGAGATCATAAGGGGAAAAGTCAGGGAATGAAATTACAATGGAATATATATGAGGAGGATTAATTTTAACCATTAAAAAATAATTGTGTAATGAAATCCAGTTGTATAAACTCTTCTGACAGTCAACATAGAAAAGTAATTACCTCTACAGATTATGTCCTCCCCTCCTAAGATACAAAAGCATCACGAATCAGTCTCTGAAACTGCCTTTCTTTCTTAACTTTAGAATTAAAAATGTAGGATGAACAGCTAAGGCTGCATGCTAGTTTTTAGACAGCTAAAATTAGGTGGGATTAGTCTGGCTTAGTTAACAGCAGCTTGGAGCAAAGGAAATTAAAAGACTCAGGTGTTCTACAATAGAGTAAATAATAACTAATGAAAAAAAATGGAGGCTATATGAAGAAAATGTGATAAACGAAGCAGCATGATAAAAATACTGCTTTCCATAAGAGAAAACAAGTGCAGATTCAGTGCCAAATGAGGAAGTTCAGAGTGAAAATCAAGAGCCAAGAAGTGGAGAGACCAAGACACTTTGTATATGCATGAAATGAAGGACACATTAAGAAAAGTTGAGTCATCAACATTAGCTGAAGTGTGACAATGGTAGGTTGGAGGCAATAAGAGTTTCCTATGCAAAAGTGAGAGGAAGGAACAGGAAGACTGTCTACAAAGGGACTAGGACTTTATTCAGTTTTAGAGAAGGGATAGAAAAGATGGGAGAAGAAGTAGTGAGGAAAGACAGGAAAACAGTAGTGAGGAACTACAGAAGAATTTTAAAAGCTTGAAAAAATGAAACCGAAAGGGTGACTGATTGCAGAAAAGATCAAGTGGCATGAAGTAGTTAGATTTGGATGGATGGACAATGCCACACACATACAGAGAGACTGAAAAACATTATGATAAGACTCTGTGTGATAGACGGGAACCATTTGGACTTTGTCCAACTGAGAAAAATTGTCTTAGGGAAGAAAAGATGTCCAGGTTTCAGTATCAAGGGATTAGTAGTTGAAACCATCAGAACAGAACAGCATCCCTTTATGGGAAAATAAAATTGCTTATTTTTCAGCTGAAAATTTAGATATTTTAACCAAGATATTTTGTTCACCACTTCCACAGTTCTCACAAAATAACTACAAATTGTACTATATTTTCATTATAAAATGCAATTCAGAGTGACTTACTGTTGAAAGACAGTAATAAATAGACAGTCACTGAAACAAACATTCTTATCTTCTCCCATAATTTTACTCTGTATTTTTGGAGTACAATATTAATTAATTAATAGTAATTCTCTCCCCCTGCTCTCTCTTCTTCTAAAAACTGGTAAGATAACTGTGACAGAACAGTCATATTTTTGCCCTTATTACATTTGTATTAAATGTTTTAAGATGTGTTGCTGCAATTATGGAGAACTTGCAGGAAGCTAAATGACATGAACATCAGTGAGAAAGACATTATCACTACTTGTAGAAAAGTTAAAATACAGCAAATGGAACACAGTGTATTTCTTTTTCAATAAGGTAGGAGTTTTGTAGCATAAGTGCCGAAATAGAATCTAAGCCCTTTTTCTTTCTATCAGCAAGATTACAGGATTATTCTATTGAATATTAATTCTGAAAATAATCTGTATGGAGAAAATTTTTCAGAGGTAAAAATTGGATTTCAGAAGTTTTGTTGATCCTCAGTAGAAAGTGCATACAAAGCAAGTCTCTTTATTTTGAAAAATATTCCCAGTTTCTGCACGTATAGATGGGCATGTGAATGTGTGTGTATATGTGTGCATACCTACATACATAGATATATATATGCATATAGAGATACAAAAGTGCTACCTTCAAATAGCTATGGGAAAATCAATATCCCAGTCAATTTGGAAAATTATTGTTAGAATTACAGTTGAATAGAAGAATCACATTTTTCTTTTGACATGGAGTTGAAGTGATATAGATCTAAAGGCAAGAACATGGACATTTTGAGCCATAAGTTTCAGAAGATTTAATTATTAGTAATAAAAGTAATAGGTAAATGACTGCCATCCATCACGAGCAGAAGATCAAGTTTGCTCCCTAGATCATACGCTTTTGGAAAGTAACTTGGGACAGAATCAGTTTATGTTACAAAAAATTTAGCCAGACAACTACTTGCATAATTCATTTGTCAAGCATTATATTTGTAATTTTGTATGTATTGAGATTGGATTTTCAGTATTTCTTGGCAATATGTCGTTCAGGTCTCTATGTAGTAACCCTCAATACCTGGAAAGAAAATGGAAACAGATATTAACATTTTTCTAGTCAGTACATGCTGTTTCTGGATAAAGTTATCAAAAAACTGTCAGGGTAATTGCTCCTGTTCAGAGAGACAGGACATGAGTATGTTTCCTCTCAACGTGTTAGAGTTCTTAATTAACATTTACATCTAGTTTAAAATAACATATCTTTTTCTGCCTAGCTGGTGACTCTTTTAGCTATTTGAAGATAGAGTGATATGATTTCACAACTTAAGCACTTTAAGGAAAAGTCCATTTAAGTAACAGTATAAAACTTTGACACAGATACATGATGTTTGGACTACTTCTGACTATTAAATAAAAAGCAAATAAAAACTACTGGATGATGGAATTAGGAAATCGAGGTTCAGATTGTGTAATACAAGTAATTTCAGATCCCTCGGCCACTGATCTCTTCAAAATATACTGAAAGCTCTGTCCTGTAAGAAAAATGTTTCTATTGTCTGGTGTCCTACTTTTTACACAGCCTAATTGAACAAAATCGTCTGAAATGAAAACTAACTATTCCTGGAGAGCAGAGGGGAAGCATACTAGACTTTTATCAGACAAAGATTTTAATGGCTTTGAAAGAACTTTTAATGTCATGAGTAGTGATTTGATTACAATTAGATGTTTCACACTGAATCTCCCCTCCCATGGACTGTCAGATTTACAGGTGAGCAATGACTTCAAGTTCCTGAAAAACTGTCCATTTCCTAGCTTTTATTGCTAAAATTTACAGAAGAAAGATGTAAGTTCAAACTGCATTCAAACTGCAAGGACTCAGTGACTTATTTACACAAAAAGAATTCTTATGCTGCTCTCCTTGGACCCTGTTACATATTGTAGTCCAGAAAGCCTTGAGAAATTTGTTTCCATCATAAGCCAGAAAGATTAATCTAGACTGCTTGAGTTGTGTTAAATAAACTTTTGGTGAAATTACTCAGACATTAATAAATTCACATTCAAGTGATCTGTTGTAGTATCAGAGCAAAAATTACAGAGATAACAAAAATTTACTTTTCAAAAAAGTGTCGAAAGATTTCACTCAATGATTTTTTTTTAGTTATTTGGAATATTCCTGTCCAAATGGAGTAAATGATTTTCGGTAAAGACACCTAGACATATAGGCTTTCTGCTGAAGAAAACTGACGATAATTTTGTTCGTTGTAATCCCTGTTTTAAATATAACCTTTTAGCATTGATAAATTTGTGAACTAACAAGTAATATCAAGATTTCTGTTCTTAACAGAGCAATTTGGACATATGAGTATCTAAAAACTATAAATTTGCTCCATCAGTATTGATGTTATTTCAACCAATTACATGAGGAAAGAATTAGAGAATGTAAAAAGGGGATTATTAGGACTGGAAGTTCTTCTGACTTTGGACACCACAGATCCCAGGCACAGTCTCAAGCTTTTTTGTTGGTTCACAAAACTGTAGTTCTATATAAATATCTCATGCTCATGTTCACAGGGCATTTTACTTCCTAAAAAAGAATATTCCAAAGCAAACTTTTTTAACCCTGGTATGCCAGTATAAAAAAAATGGAAATCCCTGGCAAAAATAATTGTATTGGCAAGTAAAAAGACCAGTCATATGAATTTTTCTTTAAGGCAAAACAGAGCTTCAGCAAGACAAAAGCATGATCTGTGATACTTATACATAAGAGAAAGAAAGCACTGCATTGTGAAAATTCAGAGAGAGAGAGAAATGGGGAAAGACAAGATAAAGTGATTGCCTGTGCCAGGATTCTGACACAGGCTCTGCAGTCTCCTCCTGTGCCATGGAGGTTGGATGCTCATGTCCTGAGGTGATGCCTCCAAGCAACCCTGCTTGGTCCAAATCCTAGAAAGAGAGCCATGAGGACATCAGCCAGGCTGTGGCTGTCCCTGGCCACTGCCTCCATCCCTGACCTCCTCACCTTGTGCAGGTGCTGCAGGGCTGCACCCTTGCTGGTAGCAGTGTGGCCTTCCAGCCCCAGAACATCTTTCTTCTGCCCAACTGTTCCCTGACAGCTTAGGGATACACTGAGAGAAACAAGAAATAACTATTTTAATAAATCCTAGTCTTAAAGCATGGCTTAAAATACAGACATATTGGTCTGCCTGTCTATCTATAAATAAAGCTTAATACCTGCCACATCACTCAGAATTGCCTGCAGGGTAAGCACAGTGTGCCACAATAAGACACTTTCAACACTTCTGACAGCAGTTTTAATTTGAAATCTCAGTATTTATTAGAATGCATTTCTACATACACTAACTCATCAGCACAATTTTATTCTTTTCATAAAAGTGTTATTTCTTACTCTTCATTCTTAGTTCTTCTGAAGTCATTCTGGTCTGCTGCAAACATTCCTGTCTCCTGTGACATCCTTAATGTACTGTAATGGCACATATGCAAAAATTTATGAGCCAGTCAGCATGCAGTACATATAATACTTTTAAAATTCCTTTAAAAGTAAATTCTGTTCACTAGCAGAAAAACATAAAGTACTTTCTAGCAATTTATAGACTAAATTGTTAAAATGAGTTATAACAACTGCATTTGTTATAATAAGGCTCTCTGTGGGAAGCTAATTCAGCGATAGAATTATGAATTCTAATTTAATTTGTAGAGAAACAAAAAAGATATATTATGAGATGAACAAAGTGGGATGAACAAGGCTGCTGGCAATTGCCATTTTACAGGCCCATGAACTACAGAGTTGTGGAATTTTCAAGAGCATCCTTCTACTTTGCAAAAAAATCTAGCTCAAGGGCTATCCTGCAACCTCATGCTCCGAAAGTGAGAATATTAAGTAACTTTTTCAGTTGGTCTTTGAAAATATAAAGCTAATTGAACATTTACAGTGTTCATCTAAGTGTGCACGTGTAGTGGGTGGACCTTGGCAGGATGCCAGGAGCCCACTAGAGCCACTCTCTCACTGCCCCTCTGCAACTAGATAGAGGAGAGAAAAAAAACAACAGCTAAGGATTCATGGTTTGAGATAAGAGCTGAGAGAGGTCAGTTACTGATTACCTTCATGGGCAAAATCTACTCAAAGTGGGGATATTACTTAAATTTATTACTAACAGGATAAAAGCTAAATAGTGAAAAATAATATTAAAATCACCTTCCCCCCTTCCTTCCATATTTTCCCTCCTCCCTGTGTTGCTGACATCTGCAGCGGTGCAGGGGGATGGCGAATAGGGGTTACGATCAGTTGTTGTTCCTGTTGCTGCTCAGGGAGAGGAGTCCTTCCCCTGCTGCTGTGGAGTCCCTCCCACGGGAGACAGCCCTTGATGGACCTCTCCAGTGTAAGTTCATCCCTTGGGCAGCAGTTCTTCCCAAACTGCTGTCCCATGGGTCACTTCTCCATGGGGTGCAGTCCTTCACAAATGAGTTGTACCGGCGTGGGTCCCCCAGAGGGGCCACAAAGGCAGGAGCCACAAAGGCAACAGAGGGGCAGGAAAAACCTGCTCCAGCATGGGATTTCCTCTCCACAGGCTGCAGGTCTCCAGCAGGACCCTGCTCCATCTTGGCCCTCCCACGGGGTCACAGCCTCCTTTGTGCATCCACCTGCTCCATGATAGGCTCCTCCATGGGCTGCAGGGGGGTCTCTGCACCCCGATGGTCCCCCATGGGCTGCAGGGGCTCAGCTGCCCCACCATGGGCTGCACCACGGGCTGCAGGGGAACCTCAACTCTGGTGGCTGGAGCACCTCCTGTCCCTCCTTCTGCACTGACCTTGATGTCTACATTGTTTTTCCCATGTTCTCACTCCGTTCTTCCCTGGCTGGAATTTTTTCTGCACCACAACTTTCTGTTCTTAAATATAGTATCACAAAGGCATTACTGTTGCTCATGATTGGCTTGGCTTTGGCCACTGGCAGGAAGTCTGTCCTGGAGCCGGCTGGCATTGGCTCCACCAGACAGCGGAAGCTTTCAGTAGCTTCTAACAGAAGCCATCCCTGTACCCATCCCCATCCCTGCTACCAAAACCCAGGCACAGAAACCCACTACAGTGTGATATCTACAAAATAATATGCTTAACTAGAGGTGTGACTTCAAGCCAGGAACTTGTTTACATCTCTGCTGCTGGCTTCCCTACGTTACTGTTCAGTTGAAGTTTCAGTTCTGCCATTTAATAAGTGTCATTTCTCTGTATCTAGAGGGGGGAAAAAAAAGCTATTTAAATTATTAAACTATCACTTCAGTTGTTGTGGTCTTGTAAAAAATTCCATTGAAAGCAAAAATTCTTTTAGAATCTACTATATTACTATTGTTGCAAACTACTAAACCCAAAAGACATAAGCCATGGTGAGACATATGCACCACTGCTAATGAGTTTTTAGACTAATGATAATATGTATGAATTATATGAGATCTTAACCTACTTTTTGTCTCCCTTATAATTCCATTCATGCTTACTCAAATTTTATCATGCCTGCGACAGTTACCTTAAATTATTTTTCCAGGTAAGTAGTTCCTGAACTTATCTTCCAAAACTTTAGACATATCTGCTGCTACTTTTTTCTTTTTTTATGCTTACTATAGTCTGACTGGTTCTTCTCTCAAAACTGCTGTTTATTCAATCCACTTTTTCACCCTTCATCCCTTAATGTTTCATTGCATTCATTAGCAAAAGAACTATTTAAAACTTTTTCACTCTTTTCATCTTTTTGCTCAGTGGACAGATGTGAGCATCCACTTTTGTTCTGCTGTTTTCTCTGAATGTTTCACTCATAGTAGTTATTTGCAGATTATAATTGTGGTTCAAATTTGCTTCTTTGACCAAAGGCCTGGAGGCACAAATTTCATGACATAGCCCTGCCAAAAATCAGGAAATTTTTAATGGTTGCAAAATTACTTATGATAACAAGTTTCTCAACACTATCACATATATTGCTTTTTAATTTCTGAAAAACGATCACCACAAACACTCCTCCATTTTAAGGTGACAGAATTCAAACAGTTCTTCCTCTGGGCTCTATTTCTGTTAATTATCTCATTTCCTACCATATGACTCAGACTCTGAAGTGCTGTTTTGTTTTGCTGCAGATCACACTCACTTGTTTTGCTATCATTCTCACTAACTTTCTTTCTTGTCACCATCTTTCATGTATGCTGGGTAGTGACATAAAAGACCTATGTGCTTCTAAGAAAAATAGACTCTCTATTACTTATTTACAAGGATATTCTTACTACTGCTAGTGGAGTTTTGAGAAAAAAAATATTGAGGCTTTCTTCAGATGCTTCATCCAAGATTTTTTCTACAAGTCCCTTGCAAACTGCTACAAACTGTCATAACTAACCCAAAGTTGACCCTTGGACAGTTTGCTGTACGTGGCTGGCTTCACTAGAGGTTAACATGGGATAAGCAATATGGTTTCCCCTGCAGACATGGTGTAGTTTGAGAAGCAAACAGACAACACTACTAACTGTATCATAGCATAAAGGAGTACATAGTAAGATACTTTACCATCTGAGCTTCAGTTAAAGACCATCAAAAGTGTTTGAGCTATGTATGTATTGTAGTTATAAATTATAAATTATTATTATTATAGAAAATCTTTTAATATTATTTGTCTGTAACCACTTAATATCTATGATAAAATATGGAAATTTTAAAAGTAACAACTTATGTATAAAAATACATGTAAACATACTATGCAACTTGGGTGAGGGTTGTTAAACATTAATAAGCAAAATCAAGGAAATACAGGTATGTGTGACATCTAACAAAAGAAAGCAAAAGACACTTTTATTCATTTGCTTCCTGTTCTTAGCTCAGATGTACATGCTTGACCCATTTTTATTCTCACTCACAGGAAATGTAGGTCTTACAGAATGTAGAAGCATGATATAAGATTTCTATTGTAACTTTTGTCAGCTTCTCACTATAGTAAGCAAAACTAGGCAACGTGTTCTGATAATTTCAAAAACATTTTTACATTTTCCTTATTGGTTGCAGTAGGAAAGAATCAAGAAGTAAACATTAATTCAAATGTTGGAGTTGGCATACCTTACCTACAATTGGCTGTATTCATTCAAGTTGAGTTAAGAAATTTTTTCCTGTTGTACTATTAAAGAATGCTACGCTCCTGACCCTATTTTGTGTTTTAACCTCTGACACTTCATCAGTGTCCTGCTTGTGTACACTAAACAGTCATTAATCTCCATCGTCAAGGCACACAAGTGCTAGCTGGCTTACATCATGGCTGGTAAGGTTGTTTATGTTGTTTCTTTATTTGTTAATAAGCAGTTGCACAGCTGCTCTTTGCTTAGTAGATAAAAAGCTAGTGGTCCAGGAGTAAGTGCCATCTGTAATCTTCTACATCAGAAAAGAATGGAGCTTTTTTGCATATTCTGTACTAATGATTTGCAAGGTAGAGTCAAGATCCCTTTCAGCTTCTAAATTTGTAAAGCTTGAAGCAAGAAGAGATCTCTAAATAAATGAGTCAGTCTTGCTGTATATCTTGAGCCATTACATTTGCTGCAAGTTTGTAATCCAGCATAATCTCCTAATGCTTTAAGAGCTGTCAATTCTCCTCTCATTTAATTTCAGCAGTTCTAACACAACCTAGATTAAGAGAAAATTTTCTTCAAGCAAGGAGTGTTCCTTAAAAAAACCTAACTTTATCAAGAGAGTTGTTTGAGCCTGAAACTGCACCAAGATAGTGACAGTTTAATGGCAGAGACCATGTGGGGTCACCAGCTAGGACAACTGAAATTAGTTTGCTTTGCCTTTGCTGTTGTCCTGTCAGAACATACAGACTCTGAGGAAAAAAAGATGTTGTTCCATAATCCCTGATCTAATCAAGTGTTTCTCTTTTCAGAACTCATCATTATCATCATTAATTGAATCTGATATCAAGAAGGGGCCAAATTTGACTGAAACCTTCCATGCATCAGGGCCACTTCTGTAAGGGCACTTTCCTTGTTTTATTCTTTAGCACCTGATCAGATACAAATTCAAATGGCAATTTTCCTTTCGTTAGGACACATACTCTGCTCAGCCAGATTTTAATGATGTACTTAGGAATTTCTATATGGAAATTCCAACTCTGCATCTAATTAGCCTTAAATCACTTAACAGATTCAAAAGTTATTAGAAGTTCAGGGACAGATGTGGCAGGCAGACCCACAAGTATGAAAGTCTACTTTAAGAAACACAAATTTAAAAGATAATAAAGTACATCTATTCATTCATTTTTTAAAATTCTTGGACAATGTTTGAATTTTTTAATGATTCATGAATCAGTAAATTTTCCTTGTCAATATCAAATAATTATCCTTCTTGTTACTGTAATCCAGAAACAATCTTATAACACTACTCATAGCTAGAAGTAGCTGGGATTTTAGGGAAGGACTATTACTAGGATAAGTATACTAAGATACGTTATGGCAATATTCTGTACAAAAAATATTTATTTAGAAGGCATTTTGAGCTTAGATGGGATTCATTCTGTGTTGTATTCTAAAAAAACCTAATGAAATTTAGTGCAAGTATTAGTACTTTATAATTTTCTGTCTAACGGTACTTGGCTAATATTACAATGGATTCCTAGTCTGATGTGGGGAAAAAAGTGATCAGCTGCATACTCCTTGACAAATGCTAATTTTGAATCAATCTTAAAAGGAAAAGAATGTACAAGAAAATTTAAACAAGTTATCTCACTATGTATTATGTTTATTGCAGGCTACAGAGATAGGTACTAACTCGCCAATGTCAAAACCAGAGCCAACCTCTGGTAATTTTAACACGTGTAATAAAGACACCTTTTGTCAATGACTTTCATGTTTATTAGGGTTTATTTGTCTTGAAAAACAGCCAGACTGCATGACTCACATTATCACCAGATAGATGAATGGTTTTATTTACTGTTAAGCACTTCCTAAAGCATTCAGGATGCATGCAAATATTTATCTATCAACATGAAGTGGGGAAAGAACAATTGTTCCAAGCATGTCCTATGCAGCCAACCTGTCCTAAGGTCTTCAGAATTCAGCTCTGATGACTTATGCAAGTTTAGTGCATCTGAACCTCAATTCTTAGGTGGTTTGTTCATGTTCACATGGAGAAATTGTTGGCAGATTTGGGCAGTAAATTCAGATTTTCTAAGTGGAGATTAATTCCTTAAATCCTGCTAATACTCCTGCAACAGACATTAAGGAACAGACCAAGAAACAAGAATATGTAATGTAATATAAGAATGGAGCTTGCAGAGAACTATTCTTTCTTTCCTACATTGTTCTTATCTATTCAGATGCTTGTCAATTTTCCATTTTAGTTGAACTGACAGAAGCAGCATGTCTAGGAAAAAAAAAATAAAAAAAAATGTTAGTTAGTGGAGAAGAACAGAACTACAAATACTTTTTCAAGTTAGGCATTTCTTCAGACATCTGAGAGGGTAAGAAGTTGAGTAGCGATTTAATCTATGACAGTGTCTCAGGTGGTCCAAGACATTTTAAGGGTCTTTTTAAATTCTCTTGATTTCTTCTTCACTTAGACTTAAGGTAGAAACTGCCCTGTAATGACTTTATATTGTGACATGATGAAAACTCTTTACATTATGAAAGCAGCTTTGGTTTTGTCTTTCTGAAGTTATCACGTATGTTTCTTAACAGCATATGAAGTTTTTTGTTCCTTTTAGATGAAGCATTATAAATTTCCTCATTGCTATGTTGTAAAGCAATGTTTCTAACAGTAATAATCTTGGTGAAGAAAGAGTAGGAGTGGATATTCTTGTCTCCTTTTTTTTTCCTCCATTTTTTTGTTTGGTTTTCTTTGTCAAGACAACATCTCTTTGACAATCCACAGTTTCCTGCCAAATATATTTTTCTGCCCAGTTGTCCATTAAGGTTATTTTCAGGTAAAATGTTGAGAAAAACAGATAAAGAGAAATACCAGGACAGTTTAAATGTACTCTCATCAATTATTAAAGTTTTATGAAAGAGACAATCTGAAGCTTTTTTAGTCTTCTGAAGACAAAAGGTGGGAGCTTTTGGCTTTTTGTTTGTCTTATGGCATTTTGCATAATTTATAGATTTTTTTAGATTTACAGTAGGACCTGTTTTCCATCATCAAACTGAACTCAAGACTCTTTCTGGAGCCAATGTTGTACTGAATCCAATGAGACATCAAAGAGATATCTCTATAACACAACCATGTAGGTCATTATTCTTCTGACTTAATTTTAACTTGTAAGAAATTATATATACAATCTCAGCTAATCAACTGGGCTCCATTAAGAGCAAGTAGAAAAAGAATTATATTTCTAGGGGGCATTGAATCCCATTCATCTTGGGTATTTATCTTAGGGTGAACCGAATCACCTTTGGAGTTGCTGTCAGATTAGAATCACAGAATCATTATGGTTAGAAAACACCTCCAAGATCATTGAGTCCAACCTTTGATTGAACACTACCTTGTCACCTAAATCATAGCACTAACTGACATGTTCAATCATTTTTTTAACATTTCCAGGGATGGTGACTACACCACCTCCCTGAGCAGCCTGTCCCAATGCTTGACCCTCTTTTCAGTGAAGAAATTCTTCCTGATGTCCAGCCTGAACTTCTGCTGTCTCAGCTTAAGGCCGTTTCCTCTTGACCTGTCTCTAGTTCTGGGAGAAGAGGATGAGCCCCACCTTGCTACAATCTCCTTTCAAGTGATTGCAAGGAGAGATAAGGTCTCCCCTGAGACTCCTGTTTTTCAGTTTGAACACCCCCAGACAGTCTTAAGATGACTTACTCTCTTTACCTTTTACCAGCTTAGTTGCCCTTCTCTGGACTTGCTCCAGCCCATCAATGTCTTTCTTGTAGTGAGGGGCCCAAAACTGACACAGCACTCAAGGTGTGACCTCAGCAGTACTGAGTATAGAGGGACAATCACTGCTCTGGTAGTGCTGGCCACACTATTTCTGAATACAAGCCAGGATGCCATTGGCTGCCCTGTCCACCTGGGCACACTGCTGGTTCATGTTCAGTTGTTGTCAACCAGCATCCCCAGGTCCTTTTCCACTGAGCAGCTTTCTAGTCACTCTTCCCCCCACCTGTAGCTCTGCACGGAATTGTTGTGACCCAAGTGCAGGACCTTGAATTTGGCCTTGTTATACCTCATAAAATTGGCTTTGGCCCATTGATCCAGCCTGTCAGATGCCTCCACAGGGCCTTTCTACTTTCCAGCAGATCAACACTCTTACTCAACTTGTGTCATCTGTGAACTTACTGAGGGTGCACTGAATCCCCTCATCCAGATCACCAATAAACATATTAAACAGAGCTGACCCCAACACTGATCCCTGGGGAACACCACTAGTGACTAGCCACCAACCGGTTGTAACAACATTCACCACCATTGTCTAGGCCCAGCCATCCAGCCAGTTTTTAACTCCGCAAAGAGTGCACCTGTCCAAGCCATGAGCAGCCAGTTTGTTCAGGAGAATGCTGTGCAAGGTAGTATCAAAGACTTTATTAAAGTCTAGGTAGAAAACATCCACAGCCCTTATCTCATGCATTAGGCAGGTCGCATGGTCATAAAATTAGTTTTTCAGTGATTAAATAACTAATTCCATTGTTAAAAAGCATTCTTTGAGGTGTTTTTTTTTCCATGATGCAATGTTTCTGTAAGATCATTATTTCATTGCTTCTTACTGCAGTACCTAAGGAAGAACTGTGAAGAAGAGAGGAAAACACAGTGAAATGCCTTCCCGATATTTTCCATGCTTAAACATGTGAAAATGGGCATATTCTTGATGAGCTCACTGTTTTAATCACTCACACAGGAAAAATTTCTACACAGTGAAAAGTTTGTGGTCTTAAGAGTTGAACTCGATGATCCTTGTGGGTCCCTTCCAACTCAGAATGTTCTGTGATATTCTCTGATCACAACCTTCTCTAAGTTGCATATTTAAGATTTTTTAAAAATGGCCGAAAGACACTGATCAAGACCAGATTCATTGCATTGAGATCTGTCCACTTTGCCCAAGACTTTGCAGGTAATCAGGTGTGGTTATGGTGAGCCAGTATCTGCTGTGTAGTCAGTGATGCAGGAGTGACAGGGCAGTGATCTTTCCAGCTACCCTGAGTTAATTAGTTCAAATTATCCGCTTTCCGTACTGGATCACTTGAGGACTGCCCTTACTACTTCCCTCACTGCTGGACACCTGTCTCAAACCTGAATTTCTGAATTCATAGCAAAAGGCCATACCCATTCTGCCTTTGCCTCTGCTTCTCACCAAGAGCTGCCTAGATTTGTCCAGTAACAGAGTTTCCTCAACAAATTATTACAGATCAGTAAAATGTGTGCAACGAACACCATGGAAAAACTGAGGGAAAAAGATAAGTATTACACTAATAAGAGTAGATGTTGTTACAAATGGTAAGGGTGGTTTTCTCATTTCTGCACAGAATACAATAGGAAACTGTAAATACTCCTCATAAGTTTCTTTGGTGGTTATACAATTTGTCTCTTTGGGGCCACACTAGAGAACTGCCTACTTGGCAATTTGTCTGTATTTATGTATTCTGAATACTACTCAGTAAATACTGGTGTGGGACTTCGTATTGAATAATTCCATAATGAGCTTTGGAAACATTACCCCTCAGGTAATGGCAGTAGCTTATGACAACTATTCATATTGAAGACAACTGTTTAATTAAAAAGAAAATTCAAGTTTTTTCCTTTAAGGAGGATGCTTAGCAACCACAAGTTTCTGTATATTAACATAAGACACTTACTGTTTAATATAATATATTAACAATAATGAAGGTACATCCTGTAATTGAAGAAATGAGCCACTGGCAGAGTGAGAATTAGCCTCTGTGAATAGCAAGAGGCAGTGAAATGAAGAACATATTTCTTACTGCTTTTATTAAATTGAAAAGTCAAACATTGACATTTTGAATGCTTGTCCAATTCCTTTTAAAGATCAGCTAGCAATATTTAATTTTCGTTATTTAAATTTTGCATAATTTTCTTGGTGCCACAGTTTTATTTTGTTGCATAGAACTAACATAGCACATTCCATCTTCCATGATTTCATATTATGTGTGTTCCCACCAGCTGCAATTTTTCTGATACCTGCGTCCCTTTAAGGCATTTTTCCATCAGGTCTTAGACATGAGGACAGAAAACCTAATTCTGGTTTTTAGCTAAAAACTAAAAAAGAATTATTCCTGCCTGAAAAGAATACTTTGAAAGTGTGTTATGAACACACCTACAGCTTCAAAATCCAAAAGGAAAATACAAAAAATACTTATGTTGGCATTACTTAATTATTATTTTGAATGTGCTGACAATGGACTTAACTGATTATTTTTGAGTGTCTGGAGTTGAGAAAATAGAAAAAGAAGATAGAAGGAAGCTCCTTATCAAAAAAAAAAAGTGGTTGTCCCCTTCAACTACATTTGAGATGAAGCTTTACTGTAATAGCATATTGTCTCTGAAAAACAATTTTATGCTTTTATAAAAAGCAATATAAGATGCAAAAGACAGAATTATCATGTCCTTGAGTATTTGATTTATGCATTGGTGCCCACCAGTTTGGGCAGGGAATTATAACAAGAATAACCAAGGCAGCTGTATGAAAACCAATGCAGATGAACTCATAATGACAGGAAAAGGAAGGATAATATTATGAAACACATGTAAATACATCAGACAATTCCTAAGAAGTTGTAGTGATCTGCCTAAGAGTATTATTTCTTGGTTTTTAATAATTTTCTCACATCATCTTCAGATGATGGAAAGACACATCAAGGACTCTGTAGCATATTTTTAAGTACATTATTTTTAATGCTTACTTCATTTTTGTTTTTTGCAAAATGCTTTTGAAAAGAACATTTCCTTCTGTTGTAGACAGGATTGTTCTATTGTCATCTTGCCAGCTGATGTAAAAGCATTTCTAACAAATGCTCAAAATTAGAATCCAGAGAGCAGTTGCTTGTCAGGTGTGGTATAGCAGGAAAAAAAACCCTTCAGGACCTCAAGAAAAGTTTATCTTACATAATTCTTATACACAGTGCTTAAATGAGTGGGAATTCTGCCATTTTATCCATTGGCTGCAGAAGATGATGTAGTAAAATATAAATAAAATGGAAATAGAAGGGAAAAAAAAAAGCATGAAGGAATTTGTTAAAGGGAAAGTAAATGAAAATCATGTGGCTCCGGGGCCATGATATGGTATGGACAAGATCATGTACTGATCTTTTTCTAAGAGCAAGTTGTCATGTTCAAAAGCCTTGTGCTGTATGATTATCTCCTATATGTTCTGTCTAGCAGGACGGTAGGGCTGCAAAAAAGGTGGAGTTAGTCAGCTTGTTATGGAGAAAAAGAAACATGAAATATGCCATCTACTCAAACTTGTTTCTCCCTTGCCTTTCATCAAGACTGGAGGTGAAAAGCCAGAAAAGCTTTTACTGTTTTGGAATAGAGGCAGAGTTTATGTAAATGTCACACACTATTTCCCCAAGTTTCCAAGCTAAATTTTTTTTAATCATATGCAAAAAATCAATCAGGTTACTATTCATATGCTTTCTTTTGAGAAGAAATAAAATGAAGAAAAAAGACTGTACATTAACAGAAGTCTCCAATTGAAAAAAATCATGGTGTCTGTTGCTGAATAGACAGTACTGAGCTTTTAAATAACTCATCTATTCCCAAAAGTGTGAACATATGAAGTGAATGACCATACCTAACTTATTTACACCCTAATATTTAAGAAGCACTGTTGGAGACAATATAAAATTAATAGTAATTTTTCTTTTTCACATGCTTTTCAAAATGAGTCTTTTCTGCACAGGTGGCAATTTTGCTCTAGACTGTGAATTACTATAATCATATCAAACAGAGACTGAAACTTTTAAATAAAGAAAATCATGCTGTCATTTTTTTTTATTTCCAGAAATATAACATTCTTGAGGCCAAAAAGCTAATTACCAGTTTAAAATCAAGGATTTAGACTCTGAGCCAAGACAATTATATCTAGTCTCATTGTCTTTGCTCTCAGCTGAACACATTTTTTGCAATAATCTCATTTGCTTTGCGAGAAGGTGTTGAAAACAGAATCAATACTTTTAGCAGAAGAGGTGAGCCTCTGAGTTTTTTAAAAATTTATTTGTGTATGATTATTGAAAGTGCCTGCCCAGTGCTGAAGACATTCAAACTTCAATCAAATATATAAACTTCACTTATAGTTTAGACCAAAAAAATAAGAAAACAGGAAAAGAACTTCACATGGCTGTGCTTTGAAGTTCTGGGATCTTATGAGAATAATGCTTGTTGCAGAGTGCATTTACTACAGCGCAAAGGGTTTACACAGAGAGAGTGAACCTAGATGAGTAGGATTCATCTCACTAATTTTAGTCATCTAAAATGTGAGTACAGTCTAAACTAGTCATGTACTTGTCTTTGCATTTTATAGAGAAGTTTGAGCACCTTCTGAGAGACTTCTGGCCTTGCTGGGAGATGAAGTCAGGAGGCATCAGCTGTCCTCCAGAAATGACCAATGACTATGGAGTCAAATTTTGAGTCTGAACCTAGAAATAAATGAAGAGTAAGTAGAATCCCAGTCCAAATGATCAGATTAGGGTGGGTTTTTAGCCTTCAGATTCATAAAGCACAAAATCACCCTAACAGCCTGAGGCTAATTGCCTAATATGAGAGTTGCACAGACATATGACCAAATTTCTTTCCTTTTTAAAAGGACGTATGTGCACACACATGCAAATATATGTGTGAGGGTACATGCCTGCTTCTAAATAGCAAGATAGAGGTAGCATTTTAAAATAATATTTAACCATACATTATTTTTTTTTTTCCCCACTTAAAAGTAAAATAAAAGGAATTCTGTTTGGACCTGAACTGCAAAGACAGTCTGTACTTCCCACGTTTTTTACCCCTTTGACCATTCTTTACTATGGGACTTTCCTGGAATAGAGGAGCTGTAACCAATTGACCTCTGCAGTTTAGCATGTACAAGAATGACATAATGAGACTTCAAGTAAGTTGGTGTAACAGCTACTACTTGTGTCATAGTCTAAACTATACCCTTGGGTGAAACCCGTTGTCTTGGTCCTCTGCCTTCCCATACCGGCACCACCCTTTCAGCTTTCTCAAATGTCAAATCAGCTAGAGAAGACAAGCTGTTCTATGTGTATCATTGTTCCTAATAATCTGTGTTGTCTGTAGTTATCTTTAATGTTTGCTGAATGAAGACTAATGTTATGAGCTTGTTAGAGAAGTACTTTCAAGAGAAAGCAACATTTCTGTTAAAAAATCAGGTGAAGATTTAAACAAAAGGAAAACTGTAATAATCACCCTCAGAAATTTTCACATCAAAGGTAATGGAAATTCTATAGACAAAATTTTAATGTGGCTTTGAAGAACAGCATTTTGGGATAATATTCTGCTGAATTCAATAAAATTGCTTCTATTTAAAACACTTTTGTTTTAACCAGTGTACTATTTCTTTACATGTTTACAGGGGTTTCCCTCCCCCCCTTACATTATTGAACCATCATTATTCAGGAACAAGCAATAAACCCATGCCTATATTAATGAATAGTAATTCTCTGGGTTGTTCACTGATTATGGTGGAACCACATATCCAAATGAACAGTAGGTCTCTGTGTAGCCATAGTTCATTAGACACGAAGAATGTGCTGGCAAGGCTTCAGATTGGCTTTTCAATAAGTATTCACAGGGTTACTTATTTTTAAAAGTATGATGGCTAAAACTAGATGATTTAGTAATGGCACTTGCTTTGTGTAAAGTACAAATGCCTGCAAAAACTAATTACAGAGGTTAGCATCATTTATAATGACTGATGCATTAAGCAAAATGCTAGGCTTTGAAATGTCTTAGCTTTTGCATCAGTATTACTTACAATGGGTTTTCCAATTCAGTTTTCTATAGTCTCATTTTTGGAAGTGCTGAGCCATAAAATGACTCCTCCAGAATATGCCTAGTAATTTGCACTGCAAAAGGACCCTGAGATAAGGTGGTTATATATATATATATATATGTATAACTATCCCAGGTCAGAGGAGAAGATGTATCCACCAGTCTCAGAGACTGAACTGCTAACATTCAGCTACCTGCAGTAACCACCCAGGTGCTGTAAGAGATGTGCTAATGGCTCAAACAATTGGATGGCTGCTTTGCTAGTGAGGCACAGAGTGGCCTCCCAGGTGTAGAAAGGCAAGCATACCTGAAGTTACAAACTGGATTTATAGATAAGGGAAGAGGCTGACAAGAGGCAAATCCTGCCAGCTGTGATAGTCCCTTTTATCATGCCAGTGTCCTTCCTTACATGATGACTCAGGTATGAAAACCCCTCTGGGGAGTACCTAAGATTTTCATAACTGACCTGAGCTATTTATCTCAGACAATGGGCCATGACTGATTCAACTATGCTGATGTAAGAGACAGCTGCAACCTCTTAGAAGGTGTCAAAGACTCCTGAAATGTCCCATGATCCAGTATTACATCATCCAGGGGAGGTACAGGGGCATTTCCACCCAGCCTCCACACAAAATAAACCCAATGAAACAGGAGTTTGGTGGACCCTTTCCCTCCACCACTCAACAGATACAGTCTGCAACCACCAAGAAGATCAGAAGAAGAGGACCAACAGGATGCTGTCAGAATCTACAGAGTAGTTGGCAGGATTTTGACATCAGTTCTCTGTCTTGAAATGCCTTTGACAATAGAATGATTCCCTTTTCTTCTGAGGAGGCTGTTGCAGTTGTATGGTTTCCCTCTTCCTCTGTGGGGGTTACATGGCTTGGGTAGGTAACTTTTGTTGCAGCTTCTTCTGTGGGTGTTATGTTAGAACTTTTGTCACAACTTCCACTATGGGGGTTCTGTTGCTTGTTTAAGCTTGTTTTGGGGAAAGTGTCTGTGCTGGCTGAAAATGTTTTGCTGCTCTTCCTCAAAAAATTTGATAGTTACTCCCTTCCCCCCAGGGATAAAGTGGGCACAAGAAAATTGCAATAATGAGTTGGCAATATTGGCAATTGACTGAAAGTGTTTAGAAGGCTGCCTGTTTCCAGTTAACGCATCAGTGTGTACTGGAACCTGATGAAGGTTCCATGACCATGCCAGTAGATCCAGATTACTTGACCCCTCTAATACACAGCCTCCTGGAACCATTAAAGAATCTGGGAATTCACTTCTGGAATCAAATCTGTCCTGCTTTAGCTGATGACAGTGAACATTTCGCCCTCAATCAGATATTCTCAGGCAGATCGAGGGGAAAAATGTGGACATGGGGGGAGGTTTCCCATGAACTGATTAATTATGGCAGGCATTTTGGACCCTCTAACCAAACACCGTTTAAATCTGAGTCCAAAACTGCCATCTGCCGGGCTGAGTGGTGATGTACTGCCCCTGCTCACCAGGAGAAGGTGAGAAAACCCCTCCCCTGGGGAGCACAACATCAAATGGAGCAAACATTAGCAAAAGGGGAAAGATATGCCCTCTGGATTTAAGGTATACTGAAAGACATTCCCTGAGGCCATGTGGATAACCACTCAAATGCAAATCTGAAGGTATTAATTGAAAAGTGGAAAAATTCTCCATCCAAGGCAAACCCTTCCCTGTGCACAGGTTTCCCTGAGGCTGTGCCTTCCACTCCACTAGCAGGACACTGATTGATTTAAGCAGGCAGGAGCTGGGAACCTCTTTGGGCCATCCTCAGTAAGTGAGCCAAGGGATGGGCAATGGAGACACCTTAGAAGCTTCAGAGGAAGCTTATCTGAGGACATGATGATAACCTTTCTAATAGGTCCCCACAGGATGCCTGTAACTTTCTTACTTGACACAGGGGCTGACAACTTTGGAAACCAATGATGCTGTGTGGTGTGACTGATAAAAAAGGACTAATAGTGGCAGATGCATTTGGTACCCTGCATCTACCACCAGCCACTAAAGTAAGCTGTTGTCTACCAAGAGGAGTCAGCATCACTGAAATAGTAACGGGTTTTGGTCCATTCCCTGTTAATTTGCTAGGCTTAGATATCTTAAAGGGCAAGTCCTTTAAGACCAGTGACAAGGGCAGGCAGTGGACTTTTGGTTTGGATTTTTCATAACTTTGCCTGCTGCAGGTGCACCCCCCCTTCCCCACTTCTGCTTCATTCAAAAATAAAAAATATAAAACCATATCTTTGCCTTTTGGAATCAAAGAAGGGGATTCCCCTGTGATATTAGACTTAAGGGAAGATGGCATAATTCTTCCTAGTCATTTACCTTATAACTCTCTCAAATGGCCATTAAAAAAGTGAAATGGGAAATGGCAGCAGACTGGATTACAGGAAAATAAATGCCAATACAGCCTTTGACAGTAGTAGTGCCTAGCATTGCTGGATTGATTGCCGTAATACAGGAACAAGCTCATCCAGTTTTAGCCTCCATTAATATTAAAGATATGTTATTTATGGTCCCAATTTTTACACCAAAAGGAGGTGCTATTCGTATCCCTGCTGAAACATTAGCCTTACTCGAACAAGTAAAGATACAGAGAACAAGAAAGGATTGCAGCAAGTGTTGGGAATATTGGTCTGTTGGAGAAAACATGTTCCAGATTTCCTCATTATTCTGCTGTAGTGGACTTATGCCAGGCAAGAAAAGGAGTTGCATAAATGGATAAAAGTTCCTTCTTTTTGAAACCATTCCAAATAGATAGTCCATGAGAAGATAAAGTGGCAACAGGATGGGAGCGTTACACTCTTCTTTGCTGCATTGATTGTTTGGATGTGTTTTGTCTTGGTAGTTTTGCACTATGTACACAAGTTTAGCTCCAGCATTTTTTTGGACTGTTTGTGTCTCATCTTTCATTGCCGCAGCCGGTGGAAAAGATAACTGCCCCCACAGTTGCTTTCATTATCAATTTATTAATAATTGTTGATTTGTTTGTGGTTTAATAATGAACAACTCATTGAGAAACTAAATATTAGTAGGATTATATGACAAACCATCTTATGTATTGTTAGTTCGATTTTTGCTAAGTTTATTTTGTTTTTCTACTGAAAAAATTATGTGGGAAAAGTTTTTACTTTTATTTTATAAAGGTATAATTTTTACACAACCAAATGTAGCATGGAAGTTGGTACAAGAATTTATGCATATTTGGAATCATACAAATATATATTATGCATTAATCTTCCATGCTCTGCCTCATATGGCCTTAAATTTATGATGATCTGGCTAAATTCCTCAAAGATATTAACAGGTGAACTAAATAATCTGGACAAAACAAATCTCACATGGAGAGAATACAAAAAAAGCCTTTTAGCAACACACACACAACCCTTTCTGGAACCATTTGTGGAACCAAACACTTGAGGAGACTAATAATTTATCTGGCTTCAACCCTCTTTCCTTCATTGTAGACTTATTTCACATGAAGTCATATTGCAGTGCAATATGATTTTGTTATCTAATTCATTTTATGTTCCTCTATATTAAAAATAGTGTTGGAATTTCTTCTAATTAAAAACACCTAGAGGTCATGTTGTGTTCAATCAATCTTTAGGTGATTTCACATGCAATTCACCTCATCAAACTTTATTTATCAAGTCAGATGTGACATCAAATCTAGGATAACCATCTAGGCTCCGTCTGCCTTTAACTGAGAGGCAGGCATCTCGAGAGGGCCATTCATCCCACTAGCCCAAGACGACTGTATTAAGATGGTATGGAAGTGTTTCAAATGGAGACTGCTTGATTAGTTTAGACTAGACATGAGCATATTTTCTGGGTAAGATCTGGTGAGATGAATACAACTCTATGTTAAAGCTTTAGTTTTTCCTTCATGAGAATTGATGGGGTGTGTCACACAGTAAGAACTCAAAAAGTATACAGTCTAATATGAAAAAAAAAAGCAAGGAAAGAAAAAAACAATCTCTTCATTAAACTTTTAGCATGGTGCTCCTTTGTTCTGGTTTAAGTAAAAGTTTTAGGATATGAGATTAGCTTTTTGTCTTCCCCTGTTGGAAAATATTGGTTTCAAAAAGTAGTTTTAAGAATGTCAAATAGCATAAGTGACAACAGGGACATTTCATCTGCAGCTGAAAAAAAACTTCTCAACTTATCATTCAGTTACTGCATCCAAGCCATTTCCACTTGGATTTTTTAAAATGATATTCAGGGACAAATATATTATTAAAGTAAGTAGCCAATAACATGAAAAAAAAGAAGTGTATGAGACTATACGAAATTACTTATCTCTAAAGAATGTATACATAACATTTCAAAGTGAGATTCAAATGTTAATAGTTTTTCTTTATCGAGTTCCTAATTAGTAAGCTGTTAGTGGCTGGAAACTGCATACTGCATGGTACACTAGCCTAGAAGGAAAAGGAACAATTTAGAAAACATGATTTGAAATTAAGAGTGAGAATGTCAAGAGATGGATTTCATATAGATAATTGCTGTCTTTGAAACATGGACATCAGCTCTTTCATCTCAGTTCTTACAATGGTTTCTGCGATTTGTCAGCCACCGTTCCTACCATCTCTCACGACTACAGCCTGACTCAGTGATAACAGAGTGGAGGAAGTAAGTCAGTTTGTGCTGTGTTGTTTGGAGATATTAAAAAGATTCACTACCTTACACTAGAGCCTAGTACACTCTAGTCACAGTCTAACTTTAGCCATCTGTCCTTGAAATACCTCTGCTGCCTTACATGACATTCAATATTTGACATGTCTTCAGTGATACGGTGAACAAGTTTTCATACATAGCAACCACAGGCTGTAGAAAAAGGTGTTTGAAAGTGAAAGTGCATACAGAAGTATTATTATAAAATGCTTAAGCTGTCCTGACATATGCCATATAAAATGTAGGACAGGGAAAAAAAAAAACCAAAAAAAAAAAAAAAAAAACCAAAAAAAAAAACACAAAAGGTAACACAATTTTTATGTAATCCTTTTCATGCAGTGCTTTATGAAATGCTCTCAGTGAGGTAAGAGATTAAACGTGCCTCGCACAGAGGCGTCACAGTGGTAAGTGGTACAAAATGAAGAACAATTCATGAATGAGTTCTACCTTCACTGTCCAGTGACTGGATAAACCATCAGAACAGACAGTACACACTTTACTTTTGTTCCTATGTGGTCTTGGAAATTGCCACTGTATACAGCAACACAACAACATAATATGCTAATATGCTCTGGAAACAAAATAATTAAAAAAAAAAAAAAAGCAAAATAATTTCCAAGCAGAAGGCAAAAGAAAAAGATCATATTTTCTAGAACTAGAAATAGCATATGGCCTGATTTAATACAAATTCAGGGAGCAACAGTATCAATTTTTTTCTGCAAATGGCACTTATCCAGAAAAAAAGGAAACAAGTGGTAGTTGTGAGCTATCACAGGAACTTCTGCAAAAAAAAAAAAAATCTGAATTCAAATCTTGTATAGGTAGTAGCAAAGAATGATACTGTTATTTTCATCTTATTCTTTCAAAGGAAATAGTTTAATGAAGTTATTTCAGCACAGTCAGATGGGTTATGCATGTAGTTTTCCAGGCTGGGGATGCTGCGGCAGGGGTGTGTGGAGAAGCAAGCACTATAATTGCTTCCATTTTGCTAGGTTCAGTCTTCTAGTGTAAATGACAAAAAAGAAGAAAAAGATAATCTCATTTATGATCAGAGTATCCTTGGTATATTTTAAACAAATATCTCATCTGAACAATAAGCAACCAAGAAAAAACATAATAAGCTGAAACAAGACTCATGATGATGAGGTAGGTTTTAGAAAAAGCCAATTTACTGAGTTTGTCTAGATCTGGTGATGGGTGAAACTGTGGGTAAAGAAAGAGATATTTATATCTCTCTGCCTCCGAACATTTAAAATTAATGACCTGCAGTGTGTTGAATGAGTTTATGCAGAGATACCTGAAGTATCTGTCACTTCTATAAAGCTCTATCTAGGTGCAGTAATCCTTTCATGTGTAGCAGATTGCAGCTAAACTAGTCATAAGTAGCAGCAGAAAATGTGCAAATGAATCCATAACGCCCACTTAAAGTTTATGTTAATTCAACTGCTGCTTTGAAGAATTAGCAATGGGTAGTATGTTCTCTGTCTTGCTAAACAGCTAGTGCTGTGCTACAGTTGTTTGAAAGCCTGAATAAAGAAGAAACACCTGATGTGCATGTTGTGCAGCAGGCTACAATGTTAGTAACAGAAGAAACATTATGATGCATAAATATAAATTAACCGACTTCTGGAGAGAAAAATACATACTTTATGCAGAAAGACAGAATTGGGATTTTCTGCATGAAAAATGCATCATTTCATGAGCTTCATTGGCACTGTGATCCAAACAGATGTGTGCCTCAGCTCTGTTTCCTTGGCCTTCTCTGAAGTTCATTTATTCCAGTCAGGTAATCAACTGCTGTTAAAATTAATCAGCCCTTGAGTGGGACACATGGTTGGTAGGGACTGGAAAGAATCTCTCTCTTTCCCAGCCTACAGTTTAGGCCAAGGATTATAACAGCAGTGTAAAGCCCATACTGAACGCAGCTACTGATGATGGTATTAGAAGACTGTTGTATTAGTCAAGAAGCTGAAACTCACAGGAAGAAATGAGAAATGCCATGATAACTGTGTTAGTGACTTTGGTTGCTGGATTGTAGCCATTTCTACACTGTTCCTCAGTAGAGACAACTCACAGGTACAATCCATGCATTTTTCTGAATCCAAGAAAGTGCACATGGCAAAATAGATCATTTCAGGCAGAAGGTGAGCCTGGACTCCTGCTTTCTAGGCAAAGTTGTTACATTGAGCTAAAGCAGCTGTGTTACCCTAGATGACCTTCCGGCAATGCTCGTCATCAGCTCTCCTGTTTCAAGCAGCAGGAAAATCTTGATTCGCTTTACTCAAGACTGTAGTACTTCTCCACAGAGTAATATAACCCTTTTTTTCAAGCATTAACATCAGAATTAAACCAGAGTGGTTTTAAGATAAGCTCCAGCTTTGCAACTCAGGTTGCTAGCTGTCTCTGCCTTGTGCTGGCATGTTTGCCTATGGTTATATACTACAGTAGTGATAACCCAGTATTCTGACATAGTCTTAGGAATCTGTCATCAGGAGCATGCTTTCCACATATCAGCCATAAGGGAGAGCTATAGTCTACCACCTATATATGAGAACAGAAAGTTCTGCTGTGCTCCATTTTTCAGATTAAGTCCTGAACTAAGTGGGAATTAATCAAAATGAAGAACGGAGGGATTTACTGATTCTTTAATTTAAACTTTAAAAGAAAAACTGATTAAAAAACTATAGATATTGCACCTTCCATGGTATTTTCAAATGTAATCAACATTTTTAATTTGGAGCAAATCTGAAAATGTTATTAAAAGATTCATGCTCTCAGCCAGTCCATCTGCACACCTATATCAAGTTGATAGTGTTTTGGATGTTTGAGCAAGGAAGAAACCAAGACATAAAAAATAAATTTATGAAATTTATCAAAGGTTTTTAAGGCAGTATCCTGAATAATTTTTACCATTACATGGCATTTTTATGCTGAACCACTTTACATAGAAAAATAAGGATTTTTATTTATCTACAAAAACACACCAAGAACTGACTTCAGTTCTAGGGAGAGTAGGTGCCTCTGAGCTACATCATGGAAAAGAGTGCAACATCTGCTTCCTATTTTTATTGCTGACATTCAAAGTTTTAATTTTTAAAGACCCCACCAAGTGTAATCAAACAATATAAACGTCTGGATTTTGTAAATGTATCCACTTCTACAAGTTACACTTTCTGAGTATTTAATAGCAGTATTGCTACCAGTTACCCTTAAAAGTTGATATAATGAAAGCTGTATGGCTAGGTTCCTACTGTGAAAAGAAATAGAAACCTTCAATGGGCCACTAATCGTATCATAAGGTGTGAGCCTAAGGTATGTAGGACGAGTGACTCTTTGACAGTGCCTTCATTGACTGAAGAGAATTAAACAAGATCAGCCCCAATTGGACCTCAAATATCTATTTGTGTGCATATGCAAGACCAGTCAAACCATTTCTGTATGAACTAAACATCCACTGAACTAAACATCCAACTAAACATCCCCTCATGATCTGGGAATTCACAGAACACTGCTACTGGTTCAGTCATTGCACACAAAATAAAATTGCTGGAAGAGGTGCTAGTGTCATCTTTCCTGTTGCCATTAAAGCACTCAGGAAGGTTTTGAAAGTCGTCAACTCACATTCCTGATCTGCTTCAGAGGTCTTGAATTCAGTCTTTCTGCAAGCATGGTCTAATATTTGGTTTTAACATATTTTGAAGCAGAGGATCTGGTCTACCTCTCCAACTGAAACCACTTTACTTTATATGCACCCATTTAACTATTAATTGAGGTAAAAACTGTCTTTCAACTTAATCACTTGTCTGAATATAAAGAGATGCATATTAAACTTCTTCATATAATTCGTATTTTTTTTATTCAAAGTGAAATAGCTTCACCTGAAGTGGCCAAGAAGACTGTTGTCCTTCCCATTCCCAGGCTGTGCTGAAGTAAAGTGATTAGGGCAATCTGAGGGGATCTAAACTGTTGCTGCTCAAGTCTCCTCAGGAAGAAGAAAAAAACACTTTGTGGAAAGGTGTTAGGCTTAGTAATTAACTTTAGGAAAGTTCCATCCGATATCTTAGCCACTTCCTTTCTCTTTTACAAAAAACTGACAATTCATTTATGTGAAATCAGCCGTCCTTTTCAGAACTATTGGCTGTAGTAACATCTTGAGACAGCAATGAGAAGTGAAGGCCCTCTGATTTACAATTAGGGTTTAAAACATGAAACAAAACAAATAACAACTCCAGCATTTACAAATCAACCCCCATCTCACCCATCCCCCCCTCCAGGCTATATGAAAGAAATACATAAGAAACCTTATAACATGTTTGGACCTGAACTGACACTGAACCCTTCACGAGCAAAAGTAATTTGGCAAGTCTGATTTCCACCGGGGACTAAAACTGGAAATTCCTGTGGTCTAACAGAAAGGCTTTTCTTCTGGTATTTTCAGCTGAGATGCCAAGTGGAAGTGCTGGAATCTGATAAGAAAGCCTGCTCTTATTGATGTTTATCCAAACGAGAACTGGACTGTAAAATTTTGTTTATCTGTCTATCTTTACGGACTGACACTGAAGTGAGAACAGCCTTCATGATTTATACCCAAGCATATATTTGTTGTTTTAATAGAAAACTTCTGTCTTTCCACAGAAACTAAAGCAACAAAAGTATTAGTCCTACAGGTTAATGCAATAGTCAAAGACAATACCTGACTAATGGATGCTTAAAATTAAGGCATTAGATACAAGGCCTTCTAATCAAAAGAAATGCGTCTGTCTAATCAAAAGAAATGAGTCTGTCTTGCCTACTCACTCAAATTACAGTGAGAAAAAAAATTACACTGTAGATCTTGTCTAAAATCCCAGAAAACACCGTGAAACTACAGAGAAGTCCACTATTGAATTGGCTCATCATTGGAACAGACATCTTCTGTAAAATCTGTCTCCATTCATACTGTCATCCACTCCCTTCAGCTCTTAAGGGGTACTTTAACTGAAAATGTTACAAGAAATGAGATCTTAGTTTCTCAGTGGAAGAGCACTTATTCAGTCCTTACCGTGCCCAAGTGACACCAGACAGTGACAGTCTGCAAAAACAAGCTGTGCAACCTGTTTTCTGAATGCATTACTAAAACATTTATGATGGATATGTGTTATGTTCAGAAAAACTTATACAGAGGTTATAATACACCCCTAACAGTGAACTAAAAAGAAAAGTATTCTCTGACCTGGTAAAGCAGCTGTGTTCCATTGTTAACAGTGAGGAACTGAACCCAATAAACTCTTACAGCTAACTTCCTGTGTTTGCATCAACATGCGAAATAGCTTCATTCCCCAGTACTGGCAAATGAAGTAATATTACCTTCTCTAATAGCACAGATTAATAAAGTGACACCTTCAGATGAGTGTGTCTGATAAACCACAGTCATGCCTCAGTTTCTGAGCTAGCCATTAGGCAGGCATTTTCTAGTAAATTCTGACTTTTAATATCTGGAACAGCTATGCCATTTATGTAATTACTTGGTCAATTTATATTGTATCAAATATTCTGGATGAATGTATACATTCACATACATATACAAAACCTCCCTTTATTGATTAAATCAAGCCAACACAATTTCAAATAAATACCTCCCAACAAGAAAAACCTAGTCAAGTTTCCTCTAAATAAAATCCTAAGTTATTATAACTTATATCAGTAGCATTCAATGATAATCAGCACTCTAGACCAAAAATTAAAGGTTACACCAGGGTAAAAGTTAGTCCATCCAGAACTCCAAATGTGAGGACCATGAGTGCATATTTCTCTTGTGACCTCACCTGTTGCCTTGTAAGGGACTGTGCCCTTCAGATGCAGTGAACTAAAAAGGCAGTAATCAATGTGCATCGAGAATGAATGTGGAAGTGAGGATAGCTGTTAAGCAGCAATGCATAAACAACATGGAGAAGAAAACCTGGTCTCTCAAATTCTCCACTCTGGATAAACAAAACACTGGAAAATCTGCATTTGGACACATGTTCACAAATAACAAAATAGAACAATTCCCTGGCTACCATTGATGCCAAGGCATCAAGATACACCTGAAGATCCTAAAACGATACCTTCAGTCCACAAGCTTGGCTAAAAGAAAGGAAATTGCTCTTTTGGTCTCAGATGGTACCTCTCTCAGACAGTCTTCTACCATCTCTCAGATGTGCTTCAGGTAATTACCTGTCACCCCAGCAATGATCTCAACCCAGCATGAAGAAAAATGAGGAACTGTGTCATCTGGACAATATGAAGCAAAGTGGAGCTAAGTGACATCGCTATATTGATGACCGCAGTCCAAGAGGTCACAGTGTTCCCTTTAATGACTGCCTATAATATTTTAAATAAGATGTATGACGTAAAAGTCTGCCATGCAACAAACTGTTTGCTTTCTTTGGTAAAAGAATCATTCTGAGGTCCACTTTCTCAGAGGCAAAAAAGTGGCACTATTGGGCATATCTGTGCCTGCTTTTGCCAGGAACTGTAAATGTCACATAAATGATGATCTATGTAAAAAGTCACTTGTGACAGTTTTTAAAGAATTTGTTTTGGATTCAAAATGTATTTGCCAATGTCTTATGCAGCCAGAAGGTATTGATTCAAAGATCAAGCAAGACGAATACAGTGCTGCTGACACTTTTTAAAGGGTCATATGCAAAACACGTCTTTCAGAATTAGAGTTTCTAAAACCATTTTCTGATTTCCACCTCTCTTTGTGTTTAAGACCATCAGAAGACTGGGGATAGCTTAGCAGTGGTTTTCATCACCTCGCTTACATAAATCCTCTACCTGAGCTCTCAAAAGTCTGCTTTAAACCAAATCTGGTTTGGTTGTTTCTGCAGAGGTCATGGGTTTCCCAAAAGTGCCATTCCAAACAGAGAGAGTCAGAGACCCTTGAGGATAAGAGGATATGCACTACCTATTTTTCTTTTTCTTTTGCAATGGTATAAACCCACAGTAGCTCTGACGGACTTAGAGCGGATATAACCTGTGTATGAAAGAGATTTCTAGATATAACTAGGTTTAACGGTAACTAGAAATAACTAGATTTGAAGTAGGAACACCAATTAAGTCATTCCAGAGGGGAACTACTTTTGAACCAGAGAATGCATTTGGATCACCTCTACTATGAAGTGATAAGCTATGTAAGTTCAAATTACAATGGAAAGCCCTCACATTATCCACACCTATTAGTAAACAGCGCTTGCATAAGTGCTATGGGAAATACCTTTTTGATTGTGGACATGAACCAACTGTGACAGTAAGACTCAGTATGTCTGTTGTTATTCTTTTAGAGGTTATTACTGAATTTCTATGTGCCATGTTCTTTCAACATGCTGTGGAGTCCAGTAACATTTTATATCTTATTATTCTGTCAAGAAAGACACAGCAGATTTTTCTAAAAAAGGCACTATAATTACAATAATCTATAAATATGTGTTAAACTCTACTCTGTGTAAATCTGAAAATTGTCTAGAATTACCTATCACACCTTGTCTAGACAGCAAATCAAGAGTTCCAAAACTAAGATATATAACTCTACTGTCCACTCTGGCAAAAATGTAAGCCGACGGAAATTCCTCTGTACAACTTCTGTTCCAATTCCTTCAAAAGAAGAGTCCAAACTTAGTATTACTGGTTCATGCTATATGCTCCCTGTCATCAATTTTGTACTGTGAATATTATGAAGCACTCAAACAGAGAGACAGAGCCCAGGCATAACAACTACTTTTAAATTATTTTTAAATTATATTTCATGCCTAAGAGAGGGAAGTCCATAATTGCATTCTATAATTCTATGTCCATGTATTAAATATGAATAAAGTCTGTGCTTTAGATCAGTATAACTCCAGATTACACAAAAAAAGAAAGTAGTAGTATATGCCAGCACTTTCTTCATAAAAAACAGGATTCCCAACTGGCGCAGTTTAAAGGTAGTTCCACTCACATTCAGAGAGTTATATTGGTTTATACTTGCTCAGAGTTTGGACTTAGATGTAATGCAACTAATAGTCTGAAGACTAAGCAAAAGGGCAAAATAGCAAGCCAATAGGAATATGGGCCTACCATGCACTTACCGTGTGTTTCACTGGAGAATGAAATTTGTCTATACAGAAGGATGCTCTTAAAAGTACAACCTGTCAGGATTTAATTAGATGTAGAAGAAAAAGAAAATAAAAGGTCTGTGTTAAATCATTGTTTACTGAAACAAAGTGTAATAATATATCACCTTTGCTGTGAGTATGCTTGTAAGCATTCTCTAGATAACCAGGTTAAATATTTGCCTTTGCATTAACAACATTCATGAGTTTTTCAGTTCTGGGAAAGGACTTTGCATTGAATATTTGCACAGACTATTTTCTATATTTCCTTGATTGCAATCATTTTTATTTATTATTCTTTCATGCAAACAGGCTTTTTGAGAGTTCATCAGTTCCAGCTAGCGATTTTCCACTTGATGTCAATAATTCTTTATTCAGCTATTTATCAGAATTCTTTTCACAGCATCTAATGGGTGATGTCACTCAGAAAGAGTTATAATTTTAGGTAGGAAATGAAAAGGAGATCAAAAAGCTTTCAAGAAACAAAAGTTCTCTATTTATGCAAGTGTTCTAAGAAACAGAGAAGACAATAAGAAACAAGCTGACAACAAAGTAAATTTAAATGGGAGCAAAATTATGGCTAAACATACTAATCCTCAAAGTTTAACATGGATTGTCAGCATTTCTTCGAAAAAATCACATTTCTGGAATTGTAACTGTGGAGCCATTAGTCAGCTATATATTAATGAATATTTCCCTTTTCCAAATCAGATTTATGGATTATTTTGCCTTCTGTCAGATTATAATATATTTGCATCTCATAGTTCCAATTTAGAATGCTTGAGTTATAAATAGATGGGAAATGTGGAATAAATTCACATTGATACGAAAGGCTAATATCTTTTCCTTAGCAGCTGTAAACTGCTTCCATGTCAAAGAAAAGAGAAAGTGTTCTACACTTGAGGTTTTCTGAGGTAAGAATGCATTGGTATGTTTGAGCCGTCACAGTGCTCTTGAATTGCGAGATGTGCTATCCAAATTCCTCTCCATGTTAACTGTTGCTGACCTTCAGCCATGGAAAGCAGCTAGTAGGGTGACTTAATTTGGCACCTGTTCTGGGGATTTCTGAATAGCTGAAGCCAAAAGTAATCCATATTTAGGTGCTCCAGCCTGTTCTCAGCACATACTGTATTTTACGATGGATTTCCTTAGGAGATAGCAAGGGCAATGCCATGCAGGAATTCCTAAGTGTTGCCTTTCACTCCTTCAAATGCCAAATGTAAGGCTGTTTTTGCCAACGTCTTTTTGTGGTAAGAGTGGCATCCATAAGAGAGATTCCTCCAGTACACTAATATATTTTCCAAGAGTACCTCATGGGAATACACATTTCTTAGGAAATGGAAAGGAAGGAAAACTATTAATCAAGTAAAACTAGACTTGTGATGCTCTTGAGTATGCACATTGAATGGAATTTTCTTCTTATGTCTTGAGGATAATCACAGGAAATGTGTGGGTGGATTGGCTCACATATGAAAAATCACCTCTCAGGTAAAGAAAAAACAACATTTTTAAACACAAGGTTTCAACACAACCCTAGTCATAGGACAAAAGCAAAGAGAAAAACTACAGTCTAGTCTAGTCTGCCATGCTAGTCTATGTTGAAATTATTATTCCACTTCCAGTAATAAAGCTAAAACACCCTTTCATTTTCTGATTTTGGAATTGTATTACCCTCTGTATATTATTTTTTTATTTTAGATTCTTTAGAAATACTGATTAGAAACACTTACAAACACTTTTAATTGTTCAGAATTAAAAAAGAACTACAAAGTGCTGAACAACATGGTTGAATTCCAATACTCATTATGAAAGAAAATTAAAAAAAATTGAAAGAAAAAAAGTGACAACCTAGAGCTTCAAGTAGAATTCCTCCATGAACAGTTTTTTACCAAGGTGCATCATATTCTTTCATGAGGGGACAGTCTACTATCTTTAATGACTATAACGGTACATAGATGATGAAAATACCTTTATTTCTTTTCACTTTCAGAGCTATATGTAGACTATAGAAATACGTATAAAAGAAAAGATGGGCACGATTTTCACAGGAATGAAAGGGGACGGTTTTGAAGCTTGTTGCCTCCCCTCCCATAGCATTTTTATGCTAGCGCAAAATATTCTTGAGCCAGCTGGTTGTTTTGTTCACACCGGCTTTCATTGCCTAATCTAGTGAATTCATTATAGCTCCCTGCCTGAGGGCTTAATTTTCAGCTGTGCTGAGCATGACCCATATCAGTTGTGGGAAAGGGAAGGCAAAGGCTCTATGGGCCCCTGACACCTCCTTGTGTCCTCAGGAACCTGTGGGGGGACCCAGCTGCTGTGTCAGCTCAGGTAACTGTGGCTAGGTGACATTGCCTTGCATGGGTCTTGGGAATTACTCTGCTAGCAGCAGTTTGCTTGTCACAATGCGAATCCTGTGTAAGGGAGTTGCAAGGTAGGAGAAAGTGCCATAAAATAATGCTGGCTTTGTGTCAGAAGAGAACTTTCTGATACCAGGCATTCCTTGATGTATTTATCCTGGGAAATGCTTCAGGGCTGATCTTGCAAAGTAAAGAGAACTTTCTGGAGCCAGAATCTAGAAGTGGGTGTGTTGTTTCTGAGGTAACCAGGCTCTAATATCATCGCAACAAGTAGTATAATTTTGTTTCTTGGTTACATGCTAGAAATGCGGTATTACAGAGAAGCTCTCTGTCAAATGGATTCTATTTGCTCATGTGCTACAAAAGGACAAACAGTATACTGTTTTTAAAGCTTTTTGGGTTAGATTAGTGGTTGAGGAGAGGGAGCTGTGTCCATTTTATCCTGTGTGGGTGGTTGCCTCCCACATCCACATCACTGCCACATTTGGCAGCAATGACACTTTGGCAGCAATAATTTATCTAAGAGGTCCCAGCACTGCAAAGTAATGTCACTACTCCCTAAAATTTTCCTAGTTGAGTGGTTTAGCTCTTTACTTCCATTTCACTGAGCTAAGGTCACTATGCACATACAAATACATGTGCATGTCCATCTCCTAAATACTGCGAGGAAGCTAAAACTTACAAATCAGCAAGACAGAATGGTCCTAGGCAAGGAGGAAGAACAAACAAGATGAAAACATCATAAAGACCCCATGCTGACCCAGCATACTGACTCATACTTTCCAGTTATAAATGTCATCCGTTAGGTTAAAAAAATAATAATAAAAATCACTCTCCATTCTAGGTTGATCGGGGAGGGGCTTGTTTTGTTTGTTTTGTTTTTTTTTAATGCTTGCTTTAATAGCTCTGCTCTTCATCAGCTCCAGTGTTCGGCAGCTGATCCCTCTTTCCTAGCTAAGGACATGTGATAGTTTTGCTGAATAGCTGCAAACATGCTCTCTGCTGGGTACTAATAGCTGGCACATTAGGTTGCTTGGTGAGCTGTGGCAGCCAAACAGAAATGCTTTCAACAGACTGATTTCAGTAAAGAAGTGGAGAATTGAGATTTTTTTCTTTCTTTTTCTTTTTCTTTTTTTTCCCCCCTTTCTCCACTCTGCTTGGTGCCAGAGTTCTTAAAATAGGTCTCTCAGAGTTTTTTTGTTACCCATTTTGGAGCCCAGATGTAGGAAGCCAGCCAGCACAGCTGGTGGAGTCTAAGTGTCTCACAGATAGGGAAGGCTTACATGGTCTTCATTTTATTCTTAACTGTTATTTTATGCTTTATTCCTAACTGTTATCGATATTATAGCCATTGAAGTGTCAAGAAAAAAATGCTCAGGCTGAGTTTGAAGGTCTACCGGCTGAAGACCTTCCACTCCCTTCTGTCTTCATCATCTGACCACACCACTTTTTTACTTTCACTGATTTCCTCATCAGGAATGTAGATTTAATTAGTTGTTCCATTCTAAGCTTACACTGATACCTGTGCTGAGCTATTACAAGTGATATGCAATGATGCTGTGATGTGAACTCATTCTCACAGCAGGCTTGATATAAAATCAGCACTCTTCTTATATGTAGGAATACATGTTGGATTTCTGGCATATATCTGAGAAAAGAATATATGGACTTGTACCAGGCTTCCTGACAGCAAGCTAAAACGTATGTCAGAAATTGAAAAGACGTGATATGCTGACCAATAACATTTCCTTACAGTCCTCTAGTAAGTACTGGGCTGGCCACTCTTGGAGACACAGTAACTTTCTTCTCCTAAGGGAGCAAATCAGATTGCTGGAAACCTTCTGTGAAATTTTCTTTCTGTTAAAGATTTGCTATCACCTGAGCAGCCTCATAGGATCTTTCCTCATGCAACATGTGATAACTCCTACCAGCCTTGAGTTACTTATAATCTCACGGTTCCTGCAGGGTGGTTTTTGAAAGCAGCCCAGTCTGGGGTATTACTGTTACAGACTGCAGAACTCCATGTTCCTAGTACATCTGCGAAAGCATTTGGGGGAACGGCAATATGGATGGAAGTAACACTGATTCATTCCATCTTCATATGGAAACAGAGGGAACAGTTGGCCTCTCCAAACTGGAATGAACAGAGATCTGAATATGCAAAAATAGCGCAGCAATTTCTAGGAGAAGACTAAATGCATCTCAGAAATGTATTGAAAAACAGCGCGTTGAGGTCCACTGTGAAACACTTCATTACACTAAGCCTCTTGACCTAGGTTATGCTGAAAGTCTACAGGAATCAGGTATTTAATCTTTGTTTATACTTTTAGAACTCCTCTAGCACAAAGGTTATCCCCTACCATAAGCGAACCTCTGATTACAGCACTTGAGAATGAATGATGGAGGCTTTTGAAGGTGATGAACAGTCAAATTCTGCACAAATTTAGGGCTTTGAGAAACCATCTTGGGTGGACATTGGACTATTAATTTGTAGCCTTCCACTGCTTACCATTTGCTTCTGCCTCCTCATGATAGAATGAGAATAATTCAGTTTGTGCCCACACCTCCTTGACGGGAACATCAGGCCCATCATCTCAGCTGACGCTGGTAATAAAAGCGGTCTTGCATGAAGATGCAGGTCTGTGAGTGGGAGCTGCTGATTCATTCACGTTCCTTTCTACCAGCACACTTACAGGAACAGTAGCCTCCAGTAAGCAAACAGCTGAGAAGGTATTTCCTTAAACAGCTTTGCGGTTTGTACAGAGAATATGAATACAAGTATCTATACCCTCCACTGACTCACACCTGTGACCATGTTCAAGCTTATGCCTACCTCCATTCCCTACCTCCATTCCCTTCCTTTGTGTCAGGAGCTCGTTGCTTCCACTGGTTCTGAAGTTCACTGTAATTATATAAACAAGCAACAAATACTAGAGAGCCTTAGATCAGGTCAGGCTTTTTTGCATGTAGGCTTTTGCTACCACATGCCTCCTTTGCTAGGGAGGAAGAGGGACATCCTAATGCCTGAGACTGGACTTTTACAGGTACCTGCTGAGGTCTGTACCCAACTTCCACCAGGACTCTGCAGAACCTGTGGGTTTCTCTTTCCTTTGGGGGTTTATCAGAGGCTTTAATTTGAGTAGAGATGTTTTTATTGTATTCCAAAGGTGAGTTTTATGTTTTCAGTCATTGGAAGTGTCTCACCTAAGCTACTATTTCAGTCTGTATATTAATGGCAGAGGGATAAGCAACTTCACAAGGCAGTTCTCTATGTCATAAAACTGGTATAGAAGACAACAGACAAATTTCCATGCAGGATTAATTGAGAGGGTCCTCATAATGTATAAAATCATAAGCTAAAGCTTCTGTGATTCAATCTGTATGAAATAAACCTTATCTTTCTGTAATTCTTCTGTCATGACTGAGCCCACCACAGAGAAACCACGTTGAAGCCTCTATGTACCTACTTTCCTGATGATTTTCTACTAAGATCCTCATTAACTCAATTGTCCATAAAGCTACCCATAAGAAAAATTATCTTGAAATAGACAACAGATGCACTTAGGAGTTACATCTTGTGATGAATGAACACAAAATCCCAGCTTCATTTACAGCCAGCCCACACAGTCACATTTTTTATTGCTCACACATAATGATCAACAATCATTTGGGACAAAAAAAAAAAAATAAACTCCAGCCAAAATTTTAACATCATCTCATAAAATGAAATAAATTAAATAAAATACAAGTGTGAAATTATTTACAGTGTTTGAAGCACCTGAAAGAAGCACCCTAGGCTAACCCTAACTACTTGCTAATTTCTATTCTTATGATGCTCTGAGTAAGATCTCTGGTATTTTCATCTTCCATTCTTTATTCTCCTCTCCTATACCTGCCCTGAATGTAACACACCATCCTCAACAACCTAATTTTTCCATTTCCAAAAATTTTAACTAGAACTGGTCTGTTCTTCACCAATGAAATTTAGCTTCCATTTTATTACTAATTTTGTGTACAAACTGCATAATAGCCCTAAGTCTCAAGTAATTTTATTTCTGTTCTGTCCGTTTAAATGTGCTCATTTTTTACAGCAGGTAACTTCTGGCAAGTTGTCGTTAAATATTTGTAATTGTTCTATGAATCCTTATGTTGAGGGGTATATTCAGTGCAGGTAACTCTGTGTGCAGCTGCAGTGGGAGCTGCAGATTGGCAACAGTCCCAGGCAAAGGGCCATAAACTGCCGACCCTTTGCACAAAAAAGCGCACAGGGACCTGTGGTCCAGACAGGTAACTGGACATGGAGAGACATGGCAGGAGCCAAGAACTCAGGAGAGAGTTTTGCACGTTTGGACTGCGAGGGTATAAAAGCTCAGGTGTTCCTTTGCTGGGGACTCTCCTCAGAGGCACCAGCTCTCGCTGTTTCTGTGTTCCAGTGCCATGGATAAATGGACACCTGGGGTCAGGAAACCTGGTCTGACTGTTTGTAAGTGGGGTGTGCAGGGAGTCAAGCAGGGCCCCCATTGGGTCACTGGAGCTACTGTGAAGGGGCTTTGGTCCCAGCAGTGAAAGTCTCTGGTGGTGGAAGTGTGACTACCAGAGAGTCTCATGAATGGTCAGACAGGGAATTTTCCTTAACAGCTGTGTCCTTTATATGGTGATCCTTCCTTTTTTCAAAATGACACTTCCTGTACCTACCTGAGCTTTGAAACTCGTGCTACTTGCATTTCACTTGCCCCAGTGTTTGCAAGTAAACAAATGTAGGGCACATCTATACAGACAGATACAGACAGTTATATATCCATTCTGCTTGAACTCCAGTCTGGCTGAACACCATGTAGTTCAAACTGTTTTGGCCTGCTAAGACTAAAATATTCACTGCATCTTATACTCTGGGAATGGAGAGAAGCTGCAATTATCTGGAGCCATTCATCTGATCACATCATTTGCATGGCCAAAATCAGAACTGAAGCGGTTTATGCAGAAGGTATATGGTATTTGCCTACCCAGAATACATCTCAAGATTTATAGGAATTTTTTTTCTGGTCCTCTGACTCATTTTACCAATGGTGAACTCATCTGAAGAGAAATCTTCCTCTGTGAGGAAATTCAAGGCTTGTGAGGCTTGAACTCAGCACTCTGCTAGTCTAATTGCAGCATTTAATTTTTTTGCAGAGGTAACATAGAACCAATGCAATTGATTCCCAGCCAGGTGATGGGAAAGATAATTTTCTGCACTTTTTCCTTGGTGTTGCAAGGAAAGTAAGTAAAAGACTGATAAGTATTTCTTAATACGTTTTTGTCAGATAAACTGGCAAAATTTCTTCAACAGCACTGTTGAATTCCCATAATGTTAAAAATTATATCTATGTGTACACATAGTGTGCTATCATAGAGACTCTCTCTTCCTTTGTTCTTTCTTCTCTTTTTCCAGTTTAGTATTTCTTGAAACTTCTGTACCTTGACACTAAAATTTACTGAGTTCAATCAAGTCAAATATGACCAGATGTCACATTTTGATGGCAATTATAAGAGACTTAGGTATTTTAGCTTCTGTCTTTTCTAGAGATAACATTGCACAAGAGAGGTAGATTCTTAAGTTAACAAAGCAAAAGAGGCCTAGTTCAGTTTCACTGGTTGAAAGCAACACTTTAAACATCACATGAAAATGAAGAAGCGGTGGTGCTGATCATGAAGCACTGAGGTAAAGCTCTGTGCTGCTCTCTAAGAGGCCAGCGATGCACTGCACTAGCACATCTACTAGAATATCTTGGCAGAATGTTCCCATGCAACATATTACAATAGATTAATTTAAAGGTAGAAAAGGCATGGATAACTATTACAAGATCTGCATACAACAGTGTAATAATAGATATAGGATTCCAGAGAACAGTAAGAGAAAAATGGTCAGATGATGAAGCATTTATCTGCAATGGCTGTTTACTTAATTAGCAATATCCCTGATCTAATAAAATCAACATACTATGAATCACCTTGCCCAAGTTCATCCACCAGAGGTGTCAATTATTTAATCAGTGAACATTGCTGCTTTTTTTTCCCTACCTTTTAACATTATTTCTTTTCAGGTTTTTTTCCTTTTTTTTTTTTTTTTTAAATTTTGGCCTGGGCAGTCACACTTAGGACAACTGGCTTTTGTCTCATATGGATTGGAATACAGGGTCTTTTTGGTTCCCAGTCAGTTGTATTGTTTTCATCAAATAAAAAACATCAGTGGAAAAAATTCACCACTACACAAGAAGCAAATAACTTGAAGCATTTTAACAATTGTGTATTAGTGCTGGCATGCTTCAAAAATAACTACTGAACATTGCTAAGAGGACTGCAAGACTATATAATTATTTATGACAGGCTTTCATCATTTTTTCTTCTCCTAAATAGTTGGTGTTAGTTGAAGGCCAAAGGAATACTATGGAAATGAAGGAAAGAAAGCAGTGCTTTTTATAAGGCGATTGCCCCCATCTTCACTCACACAGGAGCAACCAAACTAAGCATCTCCTAGGAGACCCAGTGCTCAAAGGTGTTTGAACTTTGGATGTCATAATGTGAAATCCATGGCTTTAAATAGAAAGAATGAAGAACCATGAAAAGAAATTAATAGTGAACTATTTATTCCCATATCAGGAATATGTTCAAATTGAGAAACTATTTTCCATTCCATATTAGGATGAAACTTTCAGACCTTTCTACTTTTCCAGAGAAAAAAAAAAAGGGTAAGTGAAAGCTTTACTTCCCCTCCTAATACTGCTGCTCACCTTCATGTCCTCTAAAAGAGCCAAGCAAATAGGGTGCCAGCATCCAAGGAAATGAAACTGGATCTGAAGCCCAGTTCTGCTAGTCTGGTGCATCAGACTACTTTTCTCAGTACTTGACAAGCCTGTCACGCATTACAAGAGCGTCCAACCTACAGACTAATTCTGAGGTCAGATATAATTAACTCTTCATACTTAAAATAGCCCACCCTAGAGCTCAGATGCATTTCCAGCCATCAGTTTTCTGATGCTGACGTATTCCCTCTAAATCTCTCAGTTAGAAAACATTGACTCAGCTTCTGGACTCGCCCCCAGCCCTCTGCCGCAGGGTTGAGCAGTGCTGCTTGTTTGTTTGAGCACTCACTGGCACAAGCAGGACCCCAGTTCACTCCCAACACACACATGACTCACAAATGAAAACTGGGAAGGAGAGTGTGGAGAAAAGGGAGGCATACAGATCCCACAGAGAGGTATTCTACCTCTGTTGTAGGACTTTTTCCAGACAACTGAAAGATGGCCAGCTTCTGAAGTATGCCTAGGAAATATGTTCTTACAACAGTGTCATTGCTAGCCCACATCCTAGGGTTGTAGCTCAGTAGTGTTTTTTGGCTTTTTTTGTCTCTAAATATCAGCATCACTTTTTGGTTGCGTACTACTATCCTTGTTTAATTTCACTGGACTATGTGCATGTGTAAAATTCAGCACCTGCATAAGTATTTACAATACTCTGGCCATTGTTTGTCATGTCTTATTCATGTTGGAATACCAGCAAACATGTAGAAATTAGAGTTTGGAATATAATATGCTACTTCTTGTATTCCATGGCTGAAAGAAAATATTTCCATGTCTAACATAAATAACAGAATTAATTATTTTCACCCCAGTGAGGAATTTGCTGCTCTACCTACCTACCTACCAGACGAACAGTCTGATTTCTTCTGAGAAGATGGCCTTTTTGTGAGTGATGGGATTGAATTCTGGTCAGTGACAATGAATGATACCAATAATAATAAAAAGATTCTTTAGAAACATTTGAAAGATGATTACTCTACATAATCATTAACAATCTGTCACTTGCTGGGCCTTTTTGGACACAAAGTCATTAACACCAAGAGTAACAGCTGCTGCCACCCTGAATGTCAGGGAAGTAAAAGGGTGGAATAAAATCACATTCCAAGTTTTCAGTTTCTCAGACTGAGCCTGGGGATGTAAACACCTCTGGCCTCAGTATGGTTTTCCTGGATCTTCACTTTACAGCTGGAGCCCCCCATAAGAATTTAAACACAATAACAAAAGCTCACTATGGCACAGTATCAGCTACATTTGAACATATCTGGGTATCGCTGGGAGAAATTAAAGCATTGCAAGGCTCAGTAAAATAAGCTGTGAACATAAGTAGGTGAATCATCCCTTTATTCCCATTGCTTTTCAGATCAGCTTTCTGAAACATTTTAACCCAGGCAGTAGAGACAACTGCATGAATCTGAATTCATAAACCCTTTTGTTCTGATGGGAAAAGTCTGTATGTACCTGCAGTAAACTAGAACATTTACAATGTCTGCAAAATGGGACAAAAGAAAGCTATTGCCTTTCTTCTACACCTTGCAGGTGGAAAAGGAACAGGCCAAAAATACTAAATGAAGTCCTGGACCTTAAAAGCTTTCAGATGCCCAGATCCAAATCTTCACCAAACAGTATTTGTAGATATGCCTTAGTGCCTAATTCCTATCAACTTGTCTAACTCCAACTGATTTTTTTTTTAATGTCTTTATGAATATGTTCAATGAGCTAGGATTTCATATTTTGCTGCAAGGTAGAGCCTGCTCTAAGGAAAACATTGTAGCTCAAGTTGCCTGATGATAGGTCTGCTCTAAGATGTGTTTGGAGGAGCCTGGGAGTGGGTCAAATGTATTGCAAATGTGCAAGTTTGCTTTTGGATACAAGGAATTTTGCCTCTGGAAGAGTAAGGTCAGAAATAACTAACCTGATCTCATTCTAAACCAAGGTGACTTGCTTAGTGGATGACTAGTCTACCTAGACTTCAGTAAAGTCTGACTCTGCCTCCCTTACCATTCTCCTGGACAAACTGGCTGCTCATGACTTGGAAGATGCACTCTTTGCTGGGTAGAAAAATGGCTGAATGGCCAGGCCCAGAGAATGGTGGTGAATGGTCCATTTGGTGTCCAGTCACAAGTGGGTTTCAGGGCTCAGTATTTGGGTCAGTTTTATATGTTCATCAATGACCTGCATGCTCAGTAAGTTCACAGATGACACCAAGTCGGGTGAGAGTGTTGATCTGCTGGACAATAGGAAGGGTCTACTGTGGGGTCTAAACAGTCTGGATCAATGGGCCAAAGCCAATTTTGTGACGTTTAACAAGGCCAAGTTCAAGGTCCTGCACTTGGGTCATAACAATTCCGTGCAGAGCTACAGGCAGGGGGAAGAGGGACTGGAAACCTGCTCAATAGAAAAGGACTTGGGGGTGCTGGTCGACAACGGCTGAAATGAGCCAGCAGTGTGCCCAGGTGGACAAGAAGGCCAATAGCAACCAATCTTAAGAGTCTTTTCCAACCTAAATGATTGTACAAGTCTATGAAATGTTGAGTGGCCATTTTCTATTTAGTGCAATTAGCGGTTTATTCTTCATGCAACAGTTGCCAAGGCACCAGGAAAGAGTCCTAAGTATGAACATGCAGTTCTTGGTGATCTCTGGCGTATGGATGGTAGGACCTGGCTATTTTTGACTGATGAATCCCCCTGTGGCTGCAATGACCATGTAATACAAGGTGACCAAGGCTAGGTCTGCCACTAAGAAAAACTGCTTTCTCCTCATATAAATTAAAATGCAAATATGTGTAGTCATAACAACAATCTGGAATGGAGGCACTGCCAAAATCCTTAGAAGTCCCTTGAGACTTGCAGCAGATGTCCACAGTGAACAAGAACAGTTGTTATTGAGGTTATCAGCTTTTCTGGCCATTGCTGTATCTGGTCAGACCAGAAGGTGAAGTGCGAATACACAAAGGAGTAATATCGTACCATGCCTTCCAAGGGATATGAACCATAGAGGACTGTGCCCAGCAAAGACATCAGTGGTAATAGTTTCTAGTAATGTAGAGCTTCCAGCCTTATTCCTGGAGTTTCTGGAACTGGTATAATAAGAAGATGTATCAGAGTATATAACCATTCAAATAGTCTCCTGAGTCACGTAATCCCAAGGTTCCTCAGGTTTTACATCAAGTTCCCAAATCCATGTTTTTATGCTCTTAGCACAATGACACTTGTATGGTAGTAAATATAAGCCAAAAATGAACACATTTATGCTGAGAATATCTGTGTTAAATCTCCACCAATTTCCGCTCCAGAAAAGATGTAGAGGAACAGACACTACTCTATGATGTCTCTGAGTTTGCCAGCCCATTTCCATGTTGTCCTTTACTTCCCAGAGTAGGGACTAAGAGTGATGATCCAAGCCGAATCAAATTAGACTCCCCCTCACTTATTCAGGTGACTCTTTGTGGTGACTCTGTGTGCATCACTTCTGTCCCTGCACACTAGATGAGCAAGGTAAGTCACGGTAACTGTTGACAGTCATTCTGTGCAGGAGTGGATAGAAAGGCAGAGAGGGTTGTGCTTGCTTCGCTCTGACCTTAGCTGGCTAGCTGGCTATGCAGATAATACTCTGAATTTCCTAAAAAGGTATCTCAACCAGAATTGTTTGCATGTGGGAGCACTTATGGAAGAACCCCTCCCAGATTCTTCCCTGGGACAATAGGTCTCTGCACTATTCCCACTCTGTGTCCTTGCCTAACTTCCATAATAGTCTAGTGTGATTAATAAGTATTGCTTTTGCAGCCAAATAGAAAGAGAGGGAGCATTATACAAAGTTTCCAAACAATACCAAATATTGCATTAAGGCTGCAGAGCAGTATTTTTGTTTTAAGAACAACAGCTTTTTTCTTTTTAATGAAATTGATTTAAGTAGAATCTGGAGTTTATTTGTTTTTTGGTTCTTTTTTTTTTCTACAAGGTACAGCAGCTGCTTAAAAGAACATTTCACCATAAGGAACAGGCTGATTCACTGCATTTCTCCTGGGTACAGATTGTTGTCTTCTCCCACACAGTCTTCATAAATTAGGAAGAAAACTTGAAAGCATCACAATATATGTTTTTGATTGTTCCTGGCTTATGGTAGTGGGATTAGACCTCAAATATCCAGTCTTTTCATAAGAAAATAATGGTTAATAAAATATAAAAGATTAATAAAAAGCTACAATTTAAAACGCCTCAAGGTAACTGTGGAGACATGACATGATTTATATCGGAGGTGCAGTGAGTTCAGTATCAGAGACTCACCTCCCATTTGTAAAGCCTGAGTATCTCCAGGTCTTGAGTATCTCCAGGTCTTAGGGCATGTTCCTCAGCTTTTCCATAAAGGCACAGGAAGGTGGGACTGTATTACACCACCATGTTCAAATGGACTATGCTCTGACCTCCTTTAACTCACTACACCAAACTTCATTCAAACAAGAATTTAAATGTCTGAAACTGAAAGCGAAGTCACCCACAAACCCATCCAGATTCCTGTGTGCAATTACCAATCTGTAAGAACAAGACAGACTAGTAGAAGGCTAAGCATCCATGTCAGTAGAAGGGCCTGTTTCTCCCTCCTCAGCCTTTGCTTTTTTTTTATACAATGTACATTTAGTGCAGGAAACCAGTTAGTAAAACTTGCCTGAAACAAGATTTCATTCCATGTTTCAGATTACAACAGAGATGTCAGAAGTAATTCACTCAGGAGGTGGCAGGATCCCTCCAGGATAGTTCAGCCCTCTGTTAGAATAATAAATAAATAATCCCAAAAGCTTTTTGTTGTTTTATTTGTTTTTTTTTAACTACGGGCAACATAAGAAGGTTACGAGAAAGTTGCCACCATACACACCAAGACAATCCTTTCCTGGTTTCAGGAAACTGCAGTATATCACACTGTGATTCTATCAACAATCATTTTGAATCATTTGTTGATATTCTGAGACATTGAAGACTATCTTTCTCCTACAGAAAAATAAAGATAGCTGAAGCAAATTATAAGTACACAGCAAAATGCAACTCCATTAGTCACATATGGGAAGGTGATCTGCACTTGAGTGAGGAGAGGCTGAAAGAGCTGGGGTTGTTTAGCCTGGAGAAGGGAAGGCTCAGGGATGACCTTGTCACTCTCTACAACTACCTGAGAGGAGGTTGTAGGCAGGTGGGGGTCGGTCTCTTCTCCCAGGCAATCAGCAGTAGGACAAGAGGGCACGGGCTTAAGCTCTGCCAGGGGAGGTTTAGGTTGGA
>JAWMRA010000041.1:42053660-42068669 GCA_035584735.1 Pseudotriccus pelzelni | reverse complement strand
AGTGGGGTTGGATCAAGGGTTGGACTTGATGATCTTGGAGGTCTCTTCCAACCCAGTTAATTCTATGATTCTATGATAGCATTCAATTCCAGTGAGCTTTTCTTACTAGGCAACAGTTGAAATGTCATTAACTTTTTCAATTGTAATAGCCCACATGTCAGAACAAGGACTGGAATACTATAGACCTTTAAATATTTTTAATAGTATGGCATCATGAGTTAAGAATGGAACTAACAGAAAAGAAAAATTATCTCCTGTTCAGCTCTGCTTCTTCCATGAGATTGGAACATATGGGCAGCACAGTTTCTGGACAGTAAAAGAAACAGATATTTGAGATTACTGTGTTCAGTCTCAACAGCCAGAGATGAATATGGACCAGTATTTACTTTCTTCTCCTTTACTTCCAAATTGTCAGTTCTTCCAGTCCTTTCTTTAATCTCCTCCTCTTCAAACTTGACCCAGGGAAGCTTTCCTCCCATAACCTACATAGGAGGATTAGTAGAGTGAGGAGTGTTGACAGTCTTTTGTTTGCAGTTTTAGTGCCAGGGAAGCAACTTGGAAAATTGATCAAGTAAGAGTGTGTTCTTGTTGCTGTGTGTGCTTATTGAGTGAGAGCTGTTCAGTGAGTTCGGAAGCTGGTTGAGTATAGTCAGTATAGACAATAACCAGAGCTGACAGATACCAAATCCTTATAAGTCTTTGCTGAAATCACTGTTGATCACATGCTCCCTGACGAGGTAATACCTTAAAAGAGAAGTGCATTCCAAGTGATGTTAGATATGCTTTATCTCTTCCTCTTTCATAAAATCACAGAATATCTCAGGCTTGAAAGGTCATGTGGTCCAATCTTTCATGGGAAAGAGAGCCTACATGAGGTTAGGCAGCACCTTGTCCAACTGTTTGTTGAAAACCTCCAACAATGGTGTCTCTACCACATCCCTGGGGAATTTTTTCCAGTGATGAGTTGCTCTTCCAGGAAAAAAAATTCCTCCATTCTCTTTGTAGTTACCCTTTAACTACTGGAGTGCTGTGGTCTGCTCTGAGCCTTTTCTTCTGGCAGAAAAGACCTAATTCCTTCAGTCTTTCCTCACAGGGCAGATTCTCAAGTCCTCTGACCAACTTTGTGGCCCTCCTTTGGGCCCTATCCAGTTTGTCCACATATTTTTATTCAAATTGTAGGGACCACAGTTGCACACTGCATTCCAGATGTGGCCTGAGAAGTTCTGAGCAGAGTGGGATCCCATCTCTGTTTCTGCTAGCAATGCCCCTACAGATGCAGCCCAGGATCTGATTTTTCTTCATTGTTGCAGCAGTGCACTGCTGACTCCTGCTCAGCCTGCCCCAGGTCCCTTTCAGCAAGGCTGATCTCTCACCACACACATCCCAGCCTGGGCTGGGCTCTTTCAGTTTTGAATTCCACCTTGAGGACATCACACTTGTCTTTGTTAAAATTCATGCTTGCCCATCCACTTCACTTTGTAAGATGTATCTTCCTTCTGATGCGTCCACCTTACCATGCAGTTTAGTGTCATCATCGAACTTGATAAGGATGCTTTCAGTCTTGTTATCCAGACCATTTAGGAAGATATTGAACAGTATGGGACCCAGTATTGATCCCTGGGGTATCCCACTTGTGACAGGCTGGTAAAAATCATTGATCACCACCTTATGAATGCAGCCTGTCAGCAAATTTCCTACCCATCTCACAGACTATGCATCAAATTTGTACCTTGCCAGTTTGTCCAGGAGAAGGCATCAGAAAAGTGTCAAATGCTTCGCTGAAGTCCAGTCTTTATTGTACTCTGCCTTAGTCAGCATTCAAACCTCCAAGTATCCCAGAAACAATGCAGCTCTTCAACACTTATAATTTTCATCTTTCTGTTCTGCACAAATAAAACTTGCAACTGTAAAGACTGGTGCTTTCTCATGTACCTTTAGCTTAAAGGTAAAGCATCAAGTCTACTCAGGCATCTTTTATTTAATTATCTGTATAATTTTAAGAAAATAGGAAATACAGCTGAGACTTAAAGTAGAAAAATGAACTTTTACCTGAAGGCAAGTATTTTGAACTCTATTTTTCACAGCTATTTGGAAAAATCTTCTAGAAAATAGGCTGCCTTGTTCTGTGATATATATGCAGAACTCTGTCTCACTCTTCACTCTGATTTTCATCATGAAGTTGATGCTTTTTGCCTTAGGTGTAAAATCAATCCCAAACTTTCTAATCATAGAGTAAATGAGGTTGGAAGGGATATCTGGTGGGCATCTAGCCCAACCCCTGCTTGAAGCTGTCCAGTTAAACCAGGCTGGTCAAAGATTTACAGAGTTTTTAATATTCCCATAGATGGAGATTCTCTGCACTACTTCAAATATTTTACCACGCTCACAGTTAAAATGTTTTTCTTTGCATGTAATTCATGGTCAAATATAAATATACCGCTACACAGTTTTCATGGAAAAAAAAAGGCAAAGGAAAAGATCTTACAGCTCACTAGCGTCTTCTCTACTGAAGCAGCCATTTTAACACGTGTGCTTTTCTAGTCCAATACAAAGAGATGCTGCAACTGCCTTCAGCAGTATTTCTGTCTTGTGAAATAGCCATTAGCTACTTTTTGTTATGAGAGAAAGAACTGACTTTTAATATTCACAAATCCACACATTCACGCAGATACTAACTACTAACTATGTAGTCTGTTGGAATTAGTCAAGGATAACCTCTCAGATCATACATCTGTAGTACCAACAGAGTAAGCTGAATACATACATAACTTTGCAGAGCAAAACTTCGTATTTTCATGGTTTATGCTAAAGAACAGTATCATGCAGTCAGTCCACACAGAGATGAGGTATTGAGATTTCTTTCTATGCACCCTAGTACTTCATACATCAAGCTTTGTTCCAATCTCCTCAGTATTTTTTTTTCATTGGGATTGGAATTAATCAGAGATCACCACTGTAAACCATCCTTCAAAAGGACAGTGAGTTCTCATCTGTTTTCTTCTGATACCAGGAAGCCCTTGCTACACTCAAGACATAATCTCATCAGCCAGAGGTTCGAGAGACAAGGTTCTCCTTTGCTTCAATTTGTGCCATGTTCCACCACATCATATCACAGCTAAGGCATTGCCTTAACTCCACTTCTTCCTTTTCTCCTTCCTTCAAGCCAGCCTATGATCTGTTTTAACCGTTTCTTAAGCCTCTCGTAAAACCTTTATCAGATTAAATAGGACTCTCTGGAACATGGAGTCAAAAATGTTTCCATGCTTTTTTCTATCCTGTGTGCACACGTAGAGTACTTTTTACCACATGTAGATTTGATATCTACTGTTTTGACAAAAGGAAACATAAATCTCACTTTTGAAAAGACTATGTGTGCTACATAATTTTATGTCTTAACATAAAACTCTGGTAGATAAAGATGAACTTTAAAATAGATAGATCTCTAAAACCTCCCAGTAAAATACTCTGTATTTGATACTGCTTTTTTATTTTTTCAAATAGAATGCTTTCCTGAATCAAGTTCAGCAGCTAAAGATGGACAGTATTTCATGTAAACTTGAATAAAGTTCTATACTTGTGAATATATTTTAGTGTTGATATTTAAAATCGAAGAATTAGCTCATTATCAATTTTGTTTATTTGTAGACTCTTCTGTGGATCGCATCACCATATAGACTCTGACCACCTCTCAGAAGTCATAAATACAGCTGAGGTGATGAAATGATTACAGAGTTTATCAACTATTAAAACTGTTTTGTAACTGAATTAAGATCTAAAGCTGCATTTTTATCACTTCCTTCTGTAACATATTTCTGATAACAGATGAGAGTGCTTTTCACAGCATGACCACAGAAAAATCATTGCAAATTATGTGGACTCTGGTTTTCAGTAATGCTGAATGGCTGCAGCTTCCATTAGCTTCAGCCGATGGTGAGGATGATGTCTGAACATCGCATTTTAAGACTAGAGATCCTTTGAACCCATGTGGGTAACTGCAAATTGGATAGTCAGTGAACAATCATCTCACACAAAGTATGTGAGTGTCACCCTACTGTATCTCTGTCTGCATTACTGTAAAGGGGGTCTGGGGTGACCAGCTCATTTGCTGGCATCTCCACTGGAGTGGTCTAAAGTTAGATGAGAACTATTTCATTTTCTGTGCCAATTAAGCACCAAAAAAAAGAAAATCTATAGCCCATTTCCAGAGCTGCAGGCTACAGGAGGATGGTGGAGGTAGCATATGACTCTCCTGATTTTTTGTTCAGTCACAGGTAACATATTGTCCACTCATCTGCCTCATTTATAATGCAAAATTTTCAGTTTGAATTAATCTCTTGACCATGACAGCTGACTTCTGTTACCCTTTCATAAGCATATTATATCTGTATTGTCCTATGTGGCAAAGAAAAGGTCTTTTCAGGGTCAAACTGATGAGACCCACAGCCATTAGTTATAAGAGACCAAAAATAAAGATGAGCTGAATATATCAAATAGGAATTATTTGGGTATCAACTGTCCCCTCAAAATAGCAGAAGGCATGGTTGCTGAGAGAAAGAGATACAAATATAGTTTAGAAACCTTATATAGTTTTATAAATAACTAGATAAGTTTATATATAGATAGCTATTAAATGTGTTTGTCACTATAAGGAGCTCTCACTGCTTCTCTCCATAGAGAGAGCAACATTTGTGAGACAGCACACTAATATGGGGTAGTCATAAAATTTTAATGTTTTATATTTGAAGCACTTTTATTGCTCATTAGAATTCTGGGTATTAGTGATTTCAGTGGCCTTCCCAAATGGAGCACACTGGCTCTCTAAATTTCCACTGTCACAATGTGGTTAAGGAGCACTTCCTATATAGTACTTGGAGTTTGTGTGTGCCTTTTCTCTACTTAGCAGGGCTGCTCAGTCTGATAGGTATCCCCAACTTGTAAAGACACATGAAATTTCGTGATTTCTAAAAAGAAAATTTATTTTGTCTTTCTAGGTCAAGGTTTTAAATGCAGATTTCAGCTACAGAAACTACACCAATGACAGCTATGGATATGGATATGACAACAAGCTTGGAATTACAAGGTTGACATCAATGGCTGTATTAATATAAGTGAGTAGTGTACACAAAAAGGACCAAATGGGTGAAAAAAATCAAAATATTATTTAGCAAACTGTTTAAGCAAAATATCTTCATGTGCATTATGTGACATCCTACTTCCTTAATTTTAATAAAGCTTGCATTGTTTTATACAGCGTAACAATATAATGTGATAATCTTCAAGGTTAGGCCTCAGAGAAGCTTGCTTTAAAATAAAATTTTAAAAAATTCCAGTATTTAAAGCATACTCTATTTTGCTAGAAGCGTATCCAAACTGCCTAATGACACTGTTATTGCTTTTGGGCTTTTTTAAAGGAACTATGGAGTTCCTTCATGGTAACTGTAGCCACTGTAGTTGAATTTCTCCAACCATATTTGCAAACAGACACCAATCATTCGCGTACATTTTTTTCATGTTCTGTTTATCATTTGAGAAAGCTTTTGTGGTTTTTGTTTACTCATTATGCTTGAGTAATGGTTGCTATTTGCTTTAAATTAAGTATACACACCATATTTTTAAGTGAATAAAAATATTTTGGTCATCTAAGATAAACTCATAAAAGTGAACTAAAGTGAATAAAAAATTACAACTCTAAAAATTCCTTATTTGGGACCTTTGAGAAAGCAACAGAAATAATAGACTATGAGATAGAAGACTGATAAAACAATGTAAATACAGACTCTGTAACATGAAAAAATTTTGATTTCAGGCAAAAAAACACAACCAGGAGGCCAAATAAAATATTCATTGAAAAGCAAAGAATAAAAAAAAAATATAATAATAATGAAAAGACCATCTCAGAAGCAAAGAATGCTAAACAATCAGATAATCAAATGTGAACATTAACACCTTTATTTTTATTGAATGTTCCTAATGTACTTTCTATTAGGAAGAATATAATCAGGCAAACATTCTTTAAGAAACTCGTATTTTGGCTGAAGGCTGAGATTGGAGTTCTCATAGAAATTATTAGAAACTGTTTAAAATAATGAACAAAATGTGGAAAGAAGGAAAGTGAATGACTGGTTTCCATGTTTGTAAATGCATCTGCTTACAGGCTAACCAACAAAAATTATAGCTAGCTGGACTTGGTGAAAACTGAAGGTCTGTTTTGAGAAATAAATCTTTAGCCAGTACTGATGTTTCTGGGAAAGGATGTCTTCCTTTTTGACTCAGAGCATATCTCACCACCTTTTAACACACAAGTACAGCTGGTATCTTAGAGCGAGACCACCACCAGTCATTGAAGGCCCTGAAAATTTTGTTAAATATGGCTTCAAACGATCCTAGAAAGCAAATTTCAGCAAAACACATAAATGTCAGCCCTTCTGGATTGGTCCAGCTGTAAGAACAATGATGAGGAGAATATTTCGTCTTACTAAATTACAGGGGATATCCCTGTGCTTTTGAACAAGGCATGCCAAGCAGACATGAGGGACAGTAACACCACTCGTAACAGATGAATTACACTCTTTCTTCAGATGAATTTTTCCAGACATAAATGGATTGAAGTGGGAGTGGAATATAAGTAGAGTATAAGTGGTTTCCCAAACCCCACAGGCAAGACCAGTAGCCCTGGAGTCCTGAGTAATGCATCCATTGTAAAGGCAATGCTGTTAAACTGTGATTTAAGTCCGTTTCTAGTCCCCTTAGAGAAATTGGCCAGTATCTAAAGGCTGATATTACAAATTTCATTTCCTATTCCCAGAAACTATTTAATCATATAATACTTTCCATTAAACTTAGAAAAGGAAAAAAGGGAAAAGTCACTGTCCTGGCCCTATGACAGCTGCAGCTGTGAATCTTTCCCTTTGCATTAATTTAGGAAATAGAAAAATCAGGAGAGAATATCCTGACATTTTTAAATCTCAAAATATATTTTCATTTCAGTTCCAAAGTGATAGGAAGTATTTCCATGTGCAGCATATGCATGTTAAAAGTGAGGCCACAGTCTGAAAGTCAAAGGAATATTATTATGTGGGAAGCCTTACAGCTAATTTGTTTAGCAAATCTCTATATCCAAAATGGTACTGAAGTCTCATTTTTACTTCTAGAAAAAGGACAGATTATAAATATAACACATTAGAACATGATTCCATCCACAGTATATGTTAAGAGGAAGTTCAAGAGATACATTAAGTAGATAATGATCTCTCCTAGTAATTAATATATTATTTTTTCTACAGTTTACTTATATAGCACAGAATCATATTAAATATTTTATAAAAAACCAGTACATTTTTAAAGAAGGACATCACTTCTTTCATTACACATAATTGAAAAAATATTCTAAGTTCTGTTGTGAATAAACAGTGAAAAAAAGTTCAAAGTCATGGCTGATTTAAGAGAATTGCTTTAATTGTGATTACTTATTTTCGGGTCACCTGTTTTACAAAGGCCTGGAGAAACATTCTACATCTGATGCCTCGAAAACTCTGTCTCTGAGAAGATTGTCTCAAAAAACTCCAAGGTCCCTAATACACTCTAATGTCTCTTTTTCTGTGGAATGATTATTCTTCTTCTCTTTACCTCATTAAGAGAAAATTGCAGTGATTCTTCTAGGTCACTCCATGGAAGGTAGGATCTCAGTTATGTAAAGTTTGGTTTTTTTCATGTAGGACAAGGATGTAAGATTTGAAAGCATAGATGGCATGCAAGAGGGCAACCTGCTACTTTTTTCACATGGAAATAAGATAACATGAATAAATGGAAATTTTGTTAAATGTTGTGATTTGTGACAATATTATTTTCCATGTTTAACAGTTCTACAGCAGGACAAGGCATAAATGTTTAGGGTTTTTTCTCTTTATTTTGCTGATTACAATGCCGTTGTATTGCATGGAAGAGGAACTATCCTGAGATAGAATTATATCAATTGTTTTGATTCAGGTACAGGTAAAGAGGAAATGTTAGGCTCAATGAAATATTAAAAGCTCAAAAGCAAAGTAAATAACTGAGAGGTTAGTTGTGCTGAGCCCTATCCCAACGATCACAGGCTGTATAGCTTAAAATTAACTTTGCTATATTTGTAGCATATACACACTGCAGCATAAGACAGTATAGATGAGTACTATTTAGAATTACATTCTGGGCCAAGGAAAATTAAATTCATTCTTTTAACACATAATACAATATCACCATATGTTCAAAGCTCAGATAATGTAGGCCACTCCTAAGTTTTTATCCCCTGTCAAGGCGAGAATGGGAAATTGTAATGGATTTTTGTTCAGATCAGAGCTGATTTTATAACGTATCCCACTAAATGGCATTACATTCACATGACCTGATTTTACATAACAGAGTTATCATAACACAACTGACTGAACACAGAACCTTCATTTTGTAGTAGCAGACAATATTTAGACCATCATTATTAACTGCTCTATGCAGATTTTAGGTTTTCCTGTTTCAGTGAAATTAACTGCATTCTTCTTTCCTATTAAAACACATTAAAAGAACCCGATTGCTTATTTGTATACCTATGCACCAAAATGACCCTTTAACTAAGATCATGCTGAGGCTGTCACCTAGAACATTGTTACAATCCTTCTGTTTTCACATGGGTTTTTTAGTAAATAAGGTCTTTGAATTCATCTGTCAGTACCATCTAATAACCATCTAATTAGGTAGCCAGTTACAACAAGATATGACAAAAGTACAGGTCTCGGAGATATCATGTTTCGGTATGTTTTGTAAAGACTGGTGCCTAGAAAGGAGGGGGGGGACTGAGATCAGTGCCAGTGAGGCTTAAGGATCAATTTGCCCTGCAGAAGCCCTTGTCAGCTTTCCATCACTAGGTAAGTCAGTCAGTTCATGGGTAAGTCTAAACATTCGACAAGTGGTGCTCTGGCCTAATGTGACAGGCAAAGAATGTGTCATGAAATTGTTATGGCTAGAATATTATTTCTCAGCTAGTTTTATTTCAAGGATTGCTTAGCCATTTGAAAAAAATACCTTCCTCTTGTGCAGGAAAGCCAAATAGGATTTTTTTACTTTTTTTTCCTTTTATCACTAAACTAAAACTAGTGTCAGCTCTGAATTTTAGTTGATTGCTTCTGTTTACCCAATTCTGTGTGAACATTTGCTTGCATATTGTAGTGGGCTGACCCTGGCTGGATGCCAGGTACTCACTACAGCCGCTCTCTCACTCCCCTCTTCAACTGGACAGAGGAGCGAGAAAAAAACAGTGAAGGATTCATGAGATAAGAGCTGGAAGAGGTCACTGATCCACCATCACGGGCAAAACAGAGTCAAAGTGGATGTTAATGGAATTTATTACTAACAGGGTCAGAGCAAAAGAGTGAGAAGTAAAATAATCTTAAAAACAACTTCCCTCCACCTCTCCTTCCTTCCGGGTTTTCCCTCCTCCCCTCCAGCAGTGCAGGGAGACCTCCGCTGCACTGGCCTTGGTGTCTACATTGTTGTTCCCATATTCTTGCTCCTCTCTTCCCTGGCTGGAATTCTTCACTGACCAACAACCTTCGGTTCTTAAATATGTTATCACAGAGGCATTACTATCATTCCTAATTGGCTTGGCCTTGTCCAGTGGCAGGAAGTCTGTCCTGGAGCTGGCTGGCATTGGCTCCACAGGACAGGGGAAGCTTCTAGCAGCTTCTAATAGAAGCCACCCCTGTAGCCTCGCCTCCCCCCCCCACCCCTGCCAATACAAACACCAACACCTAGTCATAGAAACCCACTACACATATGTAAGAGTTTTGCGGTACTTTTTCAGGGTTTTTATTGGAAATTATCTGGATTTTTGTGGGCTACTAGTGGCTCGAAGATCACCAGTTGCAAAACACTAATTCAGGAGCCCTGGGACATGGAAGGATGGGAGGTATCAGAAAAGAGGCTTTCAGATGTGCAGAAAGACATAAGGAAACTCTAGTATGCAGAATACAGAGGAAAAAAATGCAAAAGTGGGTTAGTAAGAGATGAAAATCGGAAAATACAGATTCATGAGATCCATGAGAAATCTTCCATCCTGGTGTTCTAACACAATCTTTTAACATGGTTTTTCATATTAAGGTTTGGTTTAGGGAGGAAGAGATTTTACTGCTTTTGTCAATGAAGTTTCTAAATTTTCTTTAATTTTTTTTTTAATTTCTCATTAGATTTTAAATTAGCAAGAGCTCAAACTGACACCAATGGCAGAATGTCTCTTGATGCCCATGGGAGCTGCACACTGGACCAGCCTTCTATACTTTCCACATGCTTGCTCTTTTTCAGGATTCCCTGGCCAAAAATGCTGTATCACTCTGCACATCTTAATTCTGTTAGTATAAAAAGTAAATACATGTGACTATTGAATAAAATGGATTTTGCCTACCTTACTTTTTTGAGACAATGCCAAGGCTAATATTTCATTCTGAATGTCTAAACGGTTATGTGCAAGATCCATACAGTAGGTTGGACAGCACATGACATTAATTTCTTATCACTGAAGCGTAACATTATTAATATGTGCTGAACATGATGTCTGACAGAGAACAGCGGCCGCAGCCAGAGAGCATGAAAGGTCCTTCGGAAAGAATATGTTTTAGCAAATGCCCTTACCAAGCATGAAAGAATACTGAAGTAAATAGAGTCTGTGCTGTGAGGTCAGTGGCAAATGCACACTTTGATGAAAAACAAGACTGGGTCTACTATTTGCCTCATGTTACATGCCTCAACACATATCAGTTGGAAGATTTGCTTAATTTGAATTTTAACACCAATTACCGAAAAACACTTGGGTCAAGTAAAATGTTTTTCTTTCTCACAGTTGGTCTTGGATTAACATCCACTGCCTTGGAAATGTCCACCTGAAGTCTTGGAAAGAATAAGTTAGACAAAGGATTGAATTCACATGTTACTGCTCCCCATTGTTTAAAAAACCCTACTAGACAACAAATTAAAATAAATAAATAAATAAATAAATGCAGAAGAACATTTTAAGAGCTGGACAAGTCATTTGAAAGTGTATGCTATAGTTTCTTTCTTTTCTGGCCATGCATAAATAATTTTGTGAATTTGCAGTTTAGATAGCCCAAGCTGTCTAAGAAAAGTACAGTTACTCATGAATAATTTGAATTTCAATGTGTATGTGAAGAAAATGGCTCAACACAAGGCTTTCTGTATTAAAGCCATCTGTGACTCACAGTATCATCATGCATGATATGGGGTCATTGTGTGAAAGCACTAGTGCATGAAGGGCCATGGAAATGGCATATGAAAAGCCACTTCAGGATGCCATGCACAGTTTCTGGAAGTGTTAATGACATGGGGTTTGAGGAACAGCAATGTGCTTACAAATCCTACTGGTGTTGGAATCAGCTGTCTTTTCCATACTTAATATAGTTGTACATGAAATTTTGGTGCATTGTAATGACGTTATTAGCACGAGTTTTTTACTTGGGTATGAGAAAGATGTGAGTCATGCAGCTTCTCCTAAAGAGAGCAGCTGAAATGTTGATAGCACGCTAATATGCATTCTGTATTCATGATATGTATTCCAGAAAAAATGTTGCTTTGAGGTATGGTAGGGTGTCCTTAAGAACTATGTTGCATAGTTCTTTCTTATCTATGTCTGCCCATCAGTATTTTCTAAGCGAATATTGGAATCCATTAAAATCACATATAAAACTCATTGATTTCAACAGCTCCACATTTTATCCTGTAAGTTCCCAAGCATTTTATCCTGTAAGTCTCACAAAAGGAGATATAAACACATTTGAAACCTAAAATAGATTTTATGCACAAAAAGAATAATTTACATATAAATAAATATTGTCGTCTTCTCCCATAGCCTTTTACACATGAATTTGAAGAACTTTGCAAGTCTGCATAAATATATTCATGAAAGTTTGACTGCAGATTATATAAAAATTCCTCCATTTTGACACAAATCGAATTAATCCTCTTTGAATCTTCACTGAAATGATGATGCTAGGCTAAATAAATCTCTTTGAATTCTCATTAATTGTTAGTACAGCTGATTCTTTGACTGGTTCATTAGCATGCTTGGTGGCATATGCTCAAAAAGAAGAAAAAAAAGAAAAAAAGAACCCTACAATTTAATGCAAAAGCGAACAAAGCTGTAGATTTCAGTCTTTGTCTTGTACACACTATAAGGTACATGGAGCAATGATCTAACTTAAGCATTGCATGAGGTTTTTCTGAATTGCCATTCAAATTGCTCTCTAACTTTGACAAAGTATAACTTAATTACTCAGCTGCATATAGATTTTCATCTGTCAAACTCAGTTAAAACTATGGAGAAAAAAAGTAGTAATTTATCCAGAGTATAATATTAACAAATAGATACCAATAACTAAGTTTGCTTCTTTGAAATAGAAGAACATACTTCAGCTTTAATGATTCTTAGAAACAGAAGGAAAAGTCATGTCTTTATCCCATGAACATCTCAGTGAGATAATTTTACGTTACAAGTTTCAAGAATGGGAAATTCTCATCCAATTGCCCGTCAATCATACAGATATGCTCAAATTATTATCTACTAACGAAAATACGTGATATGGATAAAACACTACTATATTTAATAATTACCCTCTGAGAAGCTATATAACTTAGATGAATTGTCACTGTGTTTAGCAGAACTCAGAAGAAAGAATGCACAAGATCAAGAGGAAAATGGAGCAATCAGCAGCCATTTTCTATGTTACATGTCAATGACAGTAAAACTGCACAAAGATTTCTGCATTCTGTTTCCATGATCTAATATTGCTCCACAGAATGAGTTCAGTTCCTTGGCTTGCGGCAGAGGTGGGTGGGATTTCCAAGAGGTCTCCATTTACGTAAAGACCCTGCACAGGCACACTGAGTATCTATGATTGAATGTGATGGAGTGCACCACACCAAGCACAGCCACAGGCATCAAACTGCCTGAGCAGTCTTTTCAGAGAACAGAATACTGTATTATTTTATCTATCATTAATAAGTTTCACTTTAAGCATAATGCCTGCTGTCATGTTTCTTGAATTTCATGAGCTAATCCAAGTTGCTTCTACTTATTATATAACTGTACTTCAATGCAAACCTAAAGACTGCTTCAGGATGTCTCTTACAGCTTCCCATTATTTATGAATTGTCACAGAAAACAATTCCAAAGTCATGTTTAGATGTAGAGAAGAGCTAGGGTTTATCAGTCCTCCCAGCTCAAAGAGAGGAGAACTACTCATTGCAGGGTTTTCTTCACTGTAAAGGAGAAAACCTAAAATCCACATGTCGAATAGCCTTGTGTTGTTATTCCTGTTAATAGTATCTTGGAAAACAGCTACAGCTTTATGTTATTTTCCTTTTGTGATAACAAGAAAACTCCTTGTCCTCCCAGTTCCCAGAACGATGTCCAGAGTGATTTCTGACAGCGATGGAGTTCAGTTCCCTTTCCTTCTGGGTGCCCATGTTCTTGCCCGGCTTCCTCTGTCCATTCATATCAGTGCTCATACTTCAAATACTTCTCATACAAGCTACTGTCCTAGCTGAGATGAAAAGCCCAGGATAATGGGATAAAAGCTTTATTTCATGGACTTTTCCAACGTAAACACATTCTGAAAATTATGCATTAAGGAGTTGACTTTCTTTTCCTTTTTCTTTTTTATCCTTACCTCAGGGTGAAGTGAGGAACAGCAGCCACACTGCAGGGAAGTGAGAGCAGTGTACCAAGCTCTGTAGAAGCAGAAAGGAAACAGTAGATCATTTCAACGAGAGCAGTATGCCTTGGCATCATTCCTTGACACCACCCCCGTCATCCCAGCCTCCTCTGCCCCTCCCACACTCACTCATCTAAAAAGCAGATGGAAAATATTCTGCCAGAAGACATTGAAATACAGTGTTAGAAAGTTACTCTCTTAAGGCTGGAGAAAGTGATGGAGAACTCTGGCAGGCAAATTAAATTATTCATAGTCAGTGGCATTTTGGAAGGAAAAGCAAGAAGGGAATAGGAGACTGAAAGAAGTCATAGGGATTGTACAAGAACCATCTGGGATATTGGAAAAAGATGCACTTCAGCTTGCTACAATTCAGAGAAGAGACCTGTGGGGCTAGCACTGAGTTAGGGAGACATTGCCAGTCTTCCCAGTTTGTTTTTGGAGCTGAGCATACTCTAATGCTGCCATGACATTAGGGTTATGACAGAGCCAACACTGCCGAATCTATGTTCTCCAATGATCTGAGCAATGATGCGCAGATACTGAAGTTACTGTAATTTAGTCAGATACTTTGCCACTTGTACACATACCAGTCTCATTCGGGTTTTAAAGGTGTAACACGGAGAAGAGATGCTAATCCGTGTCATTCTCAGTATTTTCAAAAATATTTTTTCCCAGTTTCATGTTCCCTTATGCCTCTAGAAGATTACAGGACCTGTTCTCACAAAAACTAAGCTACTCTACATTCAAATTAAAAGGTGCCATTTCTTGATATGTCTCACTAAAAAAACTGTATTGCATATTATAGAGTAATTACATCCATAAATCAATCCAGTTCCATCCCCAAAGTCCTGCATGGGAACAGAAGGCAGGAGAGGAAAAAAGAGCCATGTGTGAGAGAACAGACTCGACAATCAGTGTTTTTATGAACATATTGAGGTGCCATAGCAGGGGGTCAACTTGGAAGAGGTATTTTTCTGTTGTTACTTCTGATTTTACACATATGATATTGGCAAATATCTAATGAATTTTCCATTAATAGGTCTATCCCACCATGTATGTCTTTGTACCAAAGACAACAGAAACCAGATGGAATTGGTCTCTTGAATATATAGATGTGCATAGTACATTATATGTATACATAAAGACAGATGAGTTTAACCCCAATAACAGTGATCTTATTAACTTCTGTCATGGGTTTGCCTAGGGGACAATTTTTACCACACCCCCCACAAATTGCTCTAAGGTGAGAGAAGTTTATGCA